>CM076582.1:945722214-946154434 GCA_034641835.2 Pinus albicaulis
TATATGTATATGGATGTTGTTGTAGATACCAAAAATGAGTTGTGTTATAAAAGTCTCTAATAAGCTGTATGTATAAGCTCATTGTTTGTTTGTGCTTTTTTGTTTTTTTGTGTTTATTTTTTATTTGTTTTGTTTTGTTTTTTTGTTTTTTCAGCAAGATGTCATTGTAAATACTATATCGAGCTATGTTATAAAGCACCATAGGCAATGTGTTTTGTTTTAAGCTGTTTTGCTGGTCATATGTGTCATAGAACACCTGAGATGGTTTTCCCCAAAGGGGGTGGGTTTGTAAACAACCCTCGGGATAATGTTCACGTAATAAATTATAATAAAGGAAAAATAAAACCAAGGTCATGGGAAATGTATTCTAATATGAATGTTGGTAAAAAATTGTAGTGGGCATCACTTTTGGTTTATTTATGACTAAGAAAATTGAAAAAGGAAAGAGGTAATAATTTGCATTTGATTATGAGAAATAAAGAAAAATAGGATAAAAGGAAGGTGAAGAGATACATATTTTCATGTTAGGGAAATTATAGGAAAAATGAAGGAAAATGAAGAAAATAAAGACATAAATAATAAAGCAGGCATGCAAAGAACCAATTCACAAATTTTGTCAGCTTTTGGATTTGGAATTAGTTTTGGAGAGAGAGAGAGAAATCCAATCAGGAGAAAGCAAGCAAAGGAAGGAAAAAGGGAAATCAAAGGAAAACTAAGGAAAAGCAAGGAAAGAAATGGAAAGCAAGGAGAAGGTTGGATCGACAACTTCACCGGGATGAAGATTTTGTGCAGTAACAGTAGCTGTATGCGTGATTTCTAGCTGAAGTGTGAATGAATCGTGCATGCATTTGGTTATTTTCTTCATTTGTTGTCATTTCCATGGGTTTTTCCTATTTTTACAAAGGGTTTCAACCTTGCCTTTCCATTTCTCGGATAAACATGGTGTGTGATGGGATTCATTTCTTGGTTAAGCTTTGGATTGTGGAAAGTTTATGGAACCAGGTGAGGTGGTTTGATAGAAAATTCCTAAGGGTTTGGGGTGGAGATGGTTTTCCAGAAGCCCTCAACAAGTGGGTGGAGACAACAAAATTCCCGTGCAAAGTATAGTGAAGAAATTCCGAGGCATTCAAGCTTTGGTTTGGTTTTGTGATGCCGGGACCAGCTTTTAGGTGAGATCATGGTGGTTTGAGGGTGGAGGTGGTTTAACTCTTGGATTCCTTTGGTTTTTATGTCTTGGTTTATCTCCTTGAGATCCCACATTCATGCTTGGAATATGGAACAGGGGTGATTGGATGAAAAGAAACATTTGGGTAAGTTCAATCTATGGTCAGCGTAGCACGGGAAGTCCCCGACTTAGTTTGATTTTGCATAATTTAATAAGAGCCGTTTTTCCTATTGTGATTGATGAACACTTTTACTCCCGTTATTATGTTTATTTGATGGTTGTTTTGTCATGGTTAATATTCTAGTCATATGTTGAGTTTGTAAGCGTGGTTTTATGATGTGTTCTAGTTATGGATCTTGTTATGCTTTGGTACTTTATTGAATGGTTGATGAATGCATGGACTAAATAGTGTTTTTTGTAGCTACTTGTGAGGGGAAATAGACTCCGCATGCTTATTTTTATATGAAGTTCAAAGGTTTATTCTTAGATATGCATTCATGACTCGTGAATTTACATGTCCACCATATGCTTGACGAAATGTCTAGTGAGTTCTAGGGCAAGATAGTGTCAAGTTCTAGTTGCATGTTTGAATGTTTGGTTTGATGTCACGTAAATTAGGATTCTAGAAAGTTACAGGAAATTTTGGGCGAGCTTGTCTAGAGGCTAGCCTCGCAAAGGTGGCATAGATCTCGGAATTGCATGTTCGCAATCGAAGGGTTTAGTCCATAACCACATAAAATCATGCCTATTCATGTGGTTGGAGGTCCTATAACCACACTCTTCTTTTTTATGCATGCAGTTTGGGTGTTAGGTTAGTGAAAATGGTTTCCATCCTTTTAGGAATTGATCACTTATGGTGGTTTGTGGCCTTTTGAGTGGTCTATTGTCTCCCGAGGGGTGTCGCAGTTGTCAGCTTTGTCAACCCCACTTCCATAATTGGAACTTGGAGGTTGAGCCATGTCATAGTAGCAGACTCCACTTCACATTTACTTCGAGGGGCTCGAAAGAGAGTAAATGTGGGAGGTGCGTGTTACAACTATAATTTCCATGTAGTTATGCCCCGCTTCATTTATGTTGGGGCCCAATCACATCGTGATGGAGGATGATCTCATGATAACTAATCCATCCTGCCCATCACTCACTAAGACTTTAATGTGCAATTATAATTTCTATCCACTCGCATCACTTGCTCTCCCTCATCGACAACATTTTTTCCCTCTGACACACATCAAAAAAATATTGGCAATAACATGGTAGCTGAGCACTCGCATCCTCTAACATTAACCCTTCTTTGAGTGAATCTACACATGCCCCATTTTCTTCCTATTTTCATCCTTTGGGACAAAACCATGGCTTTCCTCCCTTGTTCGCCTCCCTCCCCCATCCCCATGAGTCGTTCCCTCTTGTGTCTCGCTTCCCACTATTTGTGCCTTTCTTGCTCCAAATGCATCAAGTCCCACAAAGTCTCCTCCACCATGTTGTTAGAGTGCAATATTAGTTTGTAAACCTCCCGCATTTCCATGGAAAAACAATTAGGGTAAATTTTGTGAGAAGATTCCCTCCAATGCGACTCTCCTTACATGGGTTGATTCCATTTGGAAAATATATATTCTAGAATTTCCATCAATCTATTTGTTGTTTCATGGTTGGATCAAATTTCGCTTCGTATCAAAGGAGTATGTCGGTTCATGGTTTAGGGGCCTTTCTACTTACCCCAAATCCTTGGACCATGTAATTTGATTTGACTCTTAAACACTTCCACATCCCAAAATATTTTAAGTCATTATTCCAAGCTCACTCACTTATCTTTCCGGATAAAACAAATTTCGAAAGCATAATTGTTAACAACATTGGTCACCTCATAAGGCTCGAACTAGATTGGGAGAAGAAACAAGACCGTCTTTTCGCTATTTCCTCAATTTGAGCTCGACATTAGGGAAGGCCTCCTAGGTGAAATTTGAGTATACACCTTGGGAATTTTATATGAAAGGAAAAGATAGTTTACTGGAACTTTCCATTCCATTGTCATGCATGTCACAAAATATGACACCCGAAAGGCACACTACAAAAAAATTTGGCCCTCCCATTCAACCTTCATAAAAATAAATGGCATAGAATTTTAGAAGAAAGATGGTGGATACAACTATTATTCTTCAAACAATAGAGGTCATTAACATGCATATAGTAGAAGCAAACACTTCTCTTCCAATAGCTTTTCATGGGTCATATGGGTAAGTCAAATTCCACCCTTACCCCATTATATTATGATTTTTTTTGTGTGTGTTGATTCAACTTCCCTCCTCTTTTTCCCTCCCTCCCTTTGTTTCCGTCCCAACCCTCACTCTTCTCATAACTCGTGCCTCTTTTCCCCTAGAGGCATGTATCACTTCTCCCACTTTTTCTCCATGCAAAATCCTACCCCCAAATAATATTTATCCTCCCTATTGTCCCCTTGGTGCCCCCTACCCCTTCATTTCCTTGCCCACGCCCTCCTTTGTCCCCTCCTCTCTTTCCTCTCCCCCTCTTTCGTCCACTAAGCCTTGGGACGTTCTTCTTTATTATATGAGGTGTTGCAGACGAGAATCCTTCCTTCGCATCTCCCTGGCCCTCTAACCCATAAATCTCTAGTCTCGTAAGATGCAAGCCTCATCTACTAAAGGCACATAAAAAAACAATCATCAACATCAATAAAGGTCATCAAAAGAAAATCACAAGGGCCCTTTGAAGCAGAGTAACTCTAACCCATTGTTACTAAATGATTCTATTATCTTTTAATACATGAGGGATTAGGGGGGTGCCTACAAACCCCTAGTGCCTCAAGCGTCTCATCAGGAAACATGATATGCACAATATATTCCTATATAAAACCACCCTTAGGTTCTCAAGAAATCTTTGTAATAAAGCTAAGATTGAAATCTTGGTCCTTCGCCCATAGATGATCGTGTGGGCATTCTATGTGGCTTTCTTAGTAACTAGAATCTAGAATATTGGGACATAGAAATTAAGTCTTTACAATCCATCCACTACGTGTCAAGTTATTCATCCCCGCAAAGCAACATGGAAATAAGCTTCCTCAATATACATGGGTTTGTATATAGACTATATTCCATATTGGGAAGCACCTTTCCCCTTTATGTAGATTTCTTGGGACACTTCATCGTCAAAGGGGACCGAAATATAAATATTTATTCTCAAGAAATTTGGAGACAAATTGCGACCCGACCCATAAGGAGAATTATTCATGACCTTTTTTCAAGCATCATAACCTTGTAGACCTTGCTCCATTGAAAATTTCTCCCACTTGGAGGAACTTTCGCACCAGCAAATGAAGCCTTCATAGAAAACATATTGGATCTATATTTGATTTAAAATTATATACTCACACACACATAAACATAATCCTATAATCTTGGGTCTCCTCCTTTAATGTCTATGATCACCAACCCATCATCCTTTGCTTTGATCAAGAGTCTTGTGTCCTCCTATCAATTTTCATTATAATAACATATGGTTTCTAGAAGAAAATTGTCTCTCTAGTTCACAACAATTGGAATGCACATTATGAAATCACCATCATCCTCTAATATGGAGATATTTTCAGAAAATATTACAAAGATAAAAATAGTGGCTAAGCCTTGGGATTTAAACTTTAGGGAATATCAAAGATAGGTTTCCTTTGAGCTATTGAATATGACATCAAATCCTTAATGGAGTCTCTAGACAATTCCATATCCCCCAAAGCATATCTCCCATATTTTCTCACTTGAATTAGTAAGACACACCCTTCTAGAAAGACAAATATTAGAATGGTGCCTAAAAACTGAGAGCTACCCGAATAAAAGAAGGGGATAATAATACTAAGTTTTTTTTCACCACTTTTCCTCCTTCCACAAAAACAAAAAAATGATTTGGGAGGTCCTCCTACAAGGCGAAATAAGGGATAAATCCTTTCGATGAAATGGCTAGGGGTGTGTGTGATCGATTTTAAAACCCTTTTTCAAGGAACCATGTGAATATCCATCCGTGACATTCTGGAGGGGGGTCAATAAATTCCTCGTGGTCATCATTAACAAGATGAATCTGTCTTCTCGTGGATATTTATGAGCAAAGACTCAAAGCTACTCTCTTATCTATGTTGAAAGGGAAGAGTCCCAACACAAACTTACTTCCCGTGGAAATTGCAATTTCTTCTATGATTACATTAAAGATGATCATGTAACATACCTTAGTTTATTTATCCCTAAATAAAATGAAAGACCTAGAATCATGGGACACATATTCTAGCCGAATGTTGGGAAAACACTTTAGTGGGCATCACTTGTGATTAATTAATGGATATGGGAATTGGAAAAGGAAAAGAGACAGACAATTGCATTTTAATTATGAAAATAAAGGAAAATAGGAGAAAAAGGAAGGCAAACAAACATAGATTCGCATGCAAGGAAATTAGAGGGAAAATGAAGGAAAATGAAGAAAAAAAGGAGACCTCAATGATAAAAATGCTTCAAAGAATCAATTCACAACTCTTTTTCTCCAGTTCAATTTCAGGGCTCTCTCATTTTCATTCTCTCATTCTCTTCATACTCTTGCACACTTAGAGCATTATTAGAGCATGCTTATGAAATGCTCAAGCATTCACTTGGATTGGAGAAAGAAAATAAAGGAAATCAAGGGAAAAAAAGGTAAAAATTGGATCAACAACTACAACAGGGATACTTTGTAGGTAACTCGGTGAATGTGTGATTTCCTTTGGTAGTTTTTTGAAGCATGGTATATGCATGTGATTCCTTGGTTATGTGTTGTCATTGGCATGGGGATTTTCTCGGATTGATAATTGTTTTAGCCTTTCCTTTCCATTTCTTGGATAGCCATGGTGTTTTTTGGTTTTCTCACTTTGTTTTTCTCTGATTGGGCACTTAGGTTCCCTATGTCCATGGGTTGTAACAAATTCTCTAGAAGCCCCTGCATAATTTGGGTTGATTTACTAGTTCTTGACCCAGCAGTTTGAAATCAATGATTTTGAGTTCTCCTTAGTGTTTGAGTTACTAGGTTCTCGAGCCACAGCTTGGAACAAATTCTTTTGGAGCCCTAGAAGGTTGTGGGTTGAGTTGCTAGTTCTCGGAGCCCCGGATAGCTTGGGTAGCGACCAATATGGTTGATGTTAGTGATTTCCCGACATTAGTAGGTGGAATCACCGTGGTTGAGGGTTGAGGTGGTTTGTCCTCTTGAATCCCTCGGTTGGTTTTGTTTTCATTTAACCAATGAGATCCCCGCATTAATGCCTTGAATATGCAGTGGGGAGTGATTGGCTGAAAAGAGATTTGGTCTGTCCCAATCCATGGTTGGGTGGTACGTGGAAGTCCATGACTTCGCTTTGGAATTTTCACATGTTAATTTGAGATATTTTCTTATTGTGGTCTATGAGAATTTTTTAGAGATTATGCTCGTGATTTTATGGCTAATTTTCCGTGGTTTCCATTATGTTTATATGTCAGCTATATGTTGTATTATATCTATGGCTATCGAAATTTTTTAATAATTTTATTGAATGGTTGATGAATGCATGACCCCAACTAGTGTTATTGTAGCTAGCTGAGAGGGCTTTAAATCCTTCTTGGTGATTCTCGGGATGAAGACTATCAATTTATGATCATATATGCATTCATTAACCGTAGCTTTACATGTTTTCCATATGTTTGTCAAGAAATGGATGTTATGGATTAAGAATATTTTTGGGTTAAGTTATTGTTTTAGTTTTGATTGGTTGAGCTATGTCATCACCTTTGATTTTCATTATGAAAAGTTACGTGAAATTTTGGGTAGTGGTTTGGAGGCTATGCCTAAAAAGTGGTTTCAGATCCTCGGAGCCACATGCTCAAAAATAGAGATTTTGGGTCATAACCACATGGAAGTAGGCTTATGAGTGCAAATGAGGTTTAACCGCATACATGTGTTATGTGTAGCGTTGGGGGTTAATCTTGTGAAAAATTAGTTCCAGAAATTTTCATGATCGGGTTATCATAGGTTATGGAATGACTTATGAGTGATCTAGTGTTTCTAAGGGATGTTTGTAAGATGTTAGTGTGATGGCCACACTTGCTATAATCTGGGAACTTGGAGATCGCAGTCATGTCATCGCTCTCATGTTTACCCATAGATAGATGATAAGAGTGGGTAAATGTGGGAGGGGTGGTTAGTAAATTGGTATCATAGCTTCCCTGTGTTGAAATAGTTGGACCGAATGGGGTAGAGGTGATTGTTATGCATGCATGTGAGTCATATGCATGCAATGTAACAACTATGGTTTTCATGTATATAGTTTGTGTTACAATTTGAGTTATCATGCATAATGTAGATAGGGCGATGTTTTGATGTCATTATGTATATATATTAGTGCTAATATAGACTTATTTGCGTAGATGAGATAACCTCCCCTAAACTTCACTAAGGTATGACTTGATTATGTATACATTTGGTTTATATAACATGGCATGTTTTTAGGAACAAGAAGATCGCATATGGTGAAAAAAATGGTGGATTGCAACTCACACTACCCTCCCTTACTGATCATATGAGCAACAAGTGAGATGAGTGCTCTCCTTATTTAGCGACATGTTGAGAAGTCTAAAGGAAGAGATTATAAGTTACAAGGCAGATAATAAAAATTCTAATTGAGTCATAAGAAAGGCTTGATAGAGCCTCAGGAGAAGTAAGTAGAGGTGAATGTAGTGATCCTTCAGACCTTGTGAAATTTGGAGAGACATGGAAAAAAAAGAATCAACCATGGAAAGGAGGAAAGGAAAAATGGGGGCAAATGGTAGCAAGTCTCAATCAAGATATATGTAGTACAAATATGATACAATGAGGTAGAAAATGGTTGGATACACCTACATAGGAGAGGTAGTTTTTTTATGCTGGTTCCATTCTAGTTCTTGTCTCAGTGGAGAGATCATCATCTTCATTATCGCCAACATCGTTATAGGAGGAGTGAGAAGCAAGACTTTCTAGAGGATTTCAAGAATCGAAGCCTCCTACCTTCTATGGGGATGTGAAGAAAACCAAAAGATGTGAGAAGCTATAGATGCTTTGGATGAATAAGTTCTTTTGATCTACATGATTATTTAGATAATATGAAAGCCAAGATAATGGTCTTCAATCTAAAGGGAAGAGCAAGCATATCTAGTGGGGAATATTGAATCATGTCGAGGCATCAAGATGGAGGAGTTCAATTGGCATGAGAGGAGTTGAATTGGCATGAGTTTAAAAGACTCTTCAGTGAAGAAGTACTTATCAAAGAGACATTATGATGGAAAGGCTAAGGAGTTATACATGTTAAAGGTGGGTTCTATGACAAATGAAGAGTATACGACTAAGTTTTTGGAGCTATTAAGGTATGTGCCATATCTTAAGAATGAGAAGAAGAAGGTTCAAAGGTTCATCAATGGATTTCATTTATCGTTCAAGGATCAAATTGAGTATGATGAGCTCTCGATCATTGGAGGAAGTCATTGGGAATTTGAAGTATTGATATGAGTAAGTATAAGTGCAATTTTGAGTCTAAGCATGATTGGAAAGGTGATGATACTGAATAAAGGAAAGTGCACCAAGAAGTGAGGAATAAATTTAGGATGTAGGTAACAAGGAGAACATATCACCTTATAAGAAGTTAAATGTAGTTGACTAAAGGACATGGGTCTCAAATTTCTAAGGAGCGAGTAAGTATGATGGTATGAAGCCTTTGCATTGTTGACCTGTGGTGGAGATAATTGCAGGAGAGATTTCCCATCGTACTAGGATGACATAAGACATATTTACAAAGTGCTCGTGAGGCACATGCGCTTGACATGTTGGTTAGAGTATTCCTAAAATTTATGCAAACAGAGGAGTAATAGGTAAATTGATCATCGACATCCATTATTGAGATGGAAGGTAATCTTTGTGATAAAGTCGTTTCCATTTGTGATTCATCCAGGATCTAACTATAGTTATATCAGTCCTCACCTAGTGGATAAGTGATGGATAAGTGTTTCTTGAATAAATAAGTGCATGCAGAATATTGGCTGTGTAGGGTGCTACGGTGGACCAATAGAATAGTTCATCATTGTAGAAATTATACAAACATATGTATATCAATGGATTCAATCCGATCAAGCAATGTTCTAAAGATATATACTAAATCCTTATAAAAAAATCAATTGTAGAAAATAAACATGATTTCCAATCACAACAAGTAAATAAAGAAACAAATCAAAACCACAACGAAGATATTTTCCCCGGGGAAAGCTTTGCTCAAAAACCCGCTATCTTCTTTATTGTATATTCACCATGGAATCATGAAACAACTACAATGCACTTTCTCATAAGAGTCTCTCACTCTCACAACCGTTTCACATCCGACCCGAACAAAATCGACCAACACTTAGCCAATTTCCGCTCTAATCAAATTTCGCCTTTGCTTTGCACATCCATGTGGAATGCAATTCCATATTCTTTAGAATTTCAGTCCCTTCCATAATTCTCGCAAGCATCATGGTAAATCCAATGGATGTCCGGTTGAATGCGGGAAACCTACTAAGGATATAACTCAGAGTTAACATCCCTTTGAACCTTTGTCTCCAACCGTGTTCCACCGGAACTAACATGCATGTTATGCGGATTAATCCCTCTTGCAGACAAAAGCGATCTCCCTAGTATTCTACGAATAGCTAGAAATAAACATCCATTTGGAAACATTTTTCTCTAGATTAATTTCACTTTGATATTATTATAAGAAAAGAGAAAGGAAATTCCCCTACCTTGAAATCCAACGTTCGATGCATTATTTTGTCCCCGTCACTCCAAAGAGGCTTCTCTAGTAAGTAGAACCCTGCAGTCAAAGACAAGAAAAAAGAATCAAAGCATCCGCAACATATAATAATCAAGAAAAGATAATCCAACTTAGTGATCAAGGGTTCTAAGTATTTATGCTATTTAATAAGAACAAGAACAACTCAATGAGAAAAAGAGACCCATATGTATTATATTGAATGAAAAGAGTAATCTTACAACTTTGATGCCTTGATGTCGTACATATTTCTCCCGGGGGTCTTGAACAATCATTCCTCCTTTAGTTTGACAAGGCTTCTCTCTCTCGAATACTAGCATAGAGTTATGGACATAAGGGTGTGATAATTCTCATGCCAACAACAACTAGTGTAGAGATTATGCACTCTTGAGAATTTCTTCAAAGAACTACCATATACAAGCTTAACATCTAACCTTCAACTTGAAACTTGTGCTCAATTTATAGGGAAATGGAGGTAGTTTCAGCTTTCCATGAAGAGGGAGATGGATTCCTCTAATGAAAATATTTGAGCTCCATGGACTAAGGGATAAGCTCCATGAGTGGAGGGATAAAGCTTGAACCCGATCGCACCTCTAGAAGCTCCAGCTGGGAGAATATTTGACCAAATCGGGCTTCTAGAATTTAATTTTTTCTTTTTATTCGACTTCTTACGAGGGTCCGTAGGGTTTTAGTAGCATAACGTGGTGGGAGTTGCCGCGTTTCTATAGACCAATTATCCGTGAACCCATAGGAAAAGGATAGAAAAAGTACGGAGGTAGACTTTTAAGGGTTTTAAAGAGCTTTTCTCCAATTCCAAGACTTGGTTTAGGAAAATTAAGGTTTTTGACTTCTAAGGGAACATAATATAGGTAGTGATAGACCTACATGGATAGTCAAATGTCATGGTGACAAAATAACGTGTACCGATATCCCTAAAGTGCGAAGTCCGAGGTTATGTCGAAAGATTGAAGTGCTTTATCATTCTCGAGGATTCGATTAGGGGACACCGGTCTGAAACTCCGTAAAACATTCAATGAAAACACACACACACACATATATATATATATATCATCGCTGAGGTAGGCATTCCAATACTTAGATAAAAAATAACTAAATGTTCCGGTACAAATATGGTTTCAATATTACATCAAAAGTAGACACAAGATAGGGCGCAACCATATGTCATGAGTAGTCTACTCGTATCATGAATAATAAAACTCTCGCAGCGATGGATGGTGGAAACTAGATCCAGGGGTCTTGATTTCCGCTTCTCCCGAACTTCAGTGACTGAATCTATCCATGCGATTGATTGTGTCAAAGTCAAACATGGTAGAAACCACTTTATTACTAGTCAATGATGTGAAGTGTTAACAAGCATGAGAGAAACCACCAACAAAGTGACAATGGTTCTCAAAGTACTCCAATACAATCTATGAAGTGTGAATGAATGATTTGTAGTCGAACACTCATAGAATCATTCGATCGAAGGTCAATGATGCAACTCCGTCGTCGAAGACGAGAAACCCGCCATTAGGGCATGTAGATCCCAAGGTACCGATAAGATTCTAGATCAACTTTCTAGATGATGAGCCGTCGTCAATATAAAGTGATCCTTCGAGCAGAAAGGCTACTGACACGAAACCATTAGATCAAGTTTTGAAGAACTATTTGCAAGGAATGACTCAGGGGATGGTCAACGTGAATGGAGACAATGTTTGCAATGAAAGGTTTATTTGAAGTCTCTCTTGAACACATAACGACACCGCAGATGGCTTTGCCGACATTTAACCTAAAGCTAATACCCGAAACCGGTCAAGAATTTCAATGTGGTTTTATTAACTGCTAGACAAAGGATTTCCCAAACCAGGTAGAAGTGTGACAAAGTGTCGTGTCAAAGAGTGGCATGTTGCTTTTCAAACAAGAGTGACAACTTGATTATTTTTGTCTCTTTTTTCCCCCACCATTATCGGCATAGTTCTCTTTATTTTTGACAAGCTTGAGGAGGATAACATTTGCTTGTTTGTGTAAGCTCATCCTTCGAGATGAGTCCATATTAGTATTAAAATTGAACCCCTAAGAAGGAGTGGTCCCGTCCTCGTTTGTAATCGACAAGTCCTTTACTTTTAAATTTTAACGAGTCCAGGTATAGGAGAAACTCCGTGTTTTTCAGCTTTTAGGGAGTCGAAGAAAAACATAAGTAAACTCCATGGTTGTTATTTTTCATAAATTAAGTCTCTCAATCCCGAAAAAGGATAAAATAATACAGAGAGAGAACTCTATTGACCATGATTAGTCATTGTATACCTTTTTCGTAATTAGTACATTTCGAGTCCGGAAAAGGGGTAAAATTATACCTGGAGGGACGCATCATTTCATTTAATTTAACAAGTTCAATATTCAAGTACTTGATGATCTTTTCATATTTAGAAAGTCTCGAAAAAGGCTTAAAAGAGAATTCCGTAGTTTCGCTTTTTCGTAATTTTCAAGAGCCCTAAAAAGTGATAAAAGTATACTCAAGTGTCAAAATAATTCTTTCCACCAAAAAATCTTGTATCTCGCACAAAAAAATAAAAAATATTACACATACCTATTTCCAAGAAGTAAAAACATTAAAAAAATAACCTTTTAAAGTAAAATAAATAAATAAAATATAATATTTTATTCATTTAAAACTATAAAAAAAGGAGTTAAAACAAAATCATTTTCACCTTTTGTGTTTAGAGCAATGTATTGGAGAGCTTTTGGCCAAAAACGTTCCGGAGCAAAATATCGTGAGAACCGACCGTCCATTTCCTTGAATCGTCGTGAACCGCATAATCCACATCATCTTCTTCTTCATTTCTATCTGTTTCATTTTTCTTTTTTGAAGTCTCACTTTCATTTTTTTGGGAGGATTTTTGTGTTTAAAAAATGCGCTCTCGGGGTCCACGAGTCAAGCATGCGAAAATTGCAGACCCTCGATAATTTTTTAACTTAAAAATCTATCGGGACGTCAGCGGGTTTTTATGTGGATCCCGTGTGGACATCCGCAATGTCTCCTCACAAAAACTATGGGGCACGCTGTGAATGTTTTTAAAATTAAAAAATTCTCTTTAAAAATGGTTCAAGTTTTTTCACTCAAATGGTTTCTAACTTTCAAATATGTTGATTTGTAGGTCATTCCACCATGTTAGAGTGGCGTGAATGTGAACATGAGCTTATAGTAAAAAATGAAGCCATGGAAAATGCTACCACAATACGTGCATTGCAAACTTGTGGTTTATATACATTATGGGATATCTAAGGTATGAAATCACAAATAGAGTTGATGACTTGGCTCGTAAATGCATGGGAAGTTCCAAGACCAATGCTTCATCATTGGTGACCATCGGCTCAAAATTGAGCTAGAGGACATTTATTTTCTTACCGGATTGTCCCTGAGGGGGAAGAAACATATCCTTGTTTGGAGCCGTATAGGGAGGCCTTCCACGATGCTGACTACAAACAAAAATATTGCATCGATGATTCAGATCAAAGGATAGTCGCATAGATATTAAAAAATATCTTGCGATTGGATCTCAAAGTGATTACATTTATAGTAACTAGATTGTGTGGGGAGTGCAAACTCCACATGTAGCCACTAAATCACAAATACGGACTCAAAGTAGGGTGTCTCGGAGGGACCATATTTAACCAGGGTGAAGGAGATATTGGCCAACATGAAAGGCCAATTAACTAGAGAAAATAACGTGAAGTTGAAAAAAAATACGGTTATGGCACCATTCTCATTTCTTTTTCTTTAGAGAGAATCCCCGCTTTGCACTCCTTATCTCGATTCCCGGTAGATAATGGGGAACCTCGTGAACCTTGGATGGTACTTTCAATGGCATTAATGGCCCACCATGGTGGCGATGGAAGTTCGAGTGGTTCGGTTCACTCCGACATACTTTATGTGGCTAAGAAACCAATTCTTCACCATCGAAGACTTCCCCTATGCGGGAATGGATTACAGAGGTGATCTGAGACATATTTTTCCTTTAGGGGCATAGTGGGATGATTCAGTAATCTAATCATTTTGATGTTTTTAATCTAATTTTTATTTATTTTTTTATCATCCAATATTGAAAAAAAATATTTAAATGTAGATGTTTGTGGTCCACAATGACCAGACTACACTCCTGCGCTTTGATAGGCAGCCAAGAACGACTTTATAGAACCTCCACAAGATCAAGCAGTAGAGAGATCCTAGAAGATATGGAACACAACCTGGAGAGGTTAACCATATCATTCCTAAGACAAGAACATATGACATTCCTCTCGAGCTTCAAATACATGTAACATGTGTTCCGAGACCATTTAGGAGATTTCGCACAAGGTGGCACGTGCCATAGTCTATTACCATGATCATCATCACACGATAGTGGATGATCATTGTGGATCGACATTTTTTGTTTTTTGTATCGAGTATCTATTAGATCATAAGGTGTTTGAACCTATGATCATAGACGATGTAATATTTTTTGAAAACAAACCTATCTATGATATTACTACTTTCTCTGGGGTATCTTGTTCAACATGAATCAAATGTTGTTTTGGTTTACTATGTTAATATTGAAATGTCTATTTAGAACACGATTAGCTAATGCATCGACCAATGTGTTTAAATTTCTTGAAATGTGTTGATATTAAATATAATCAAATTGTCATTCCTAGAGATGAACCTTAAAAAAATAATCTCAATAACACCGGATTTTTAATTGCATATACCCCCTGTTTAAATGTAATACAATTAGTTCGTAATTCAACCTAATGATCAAACGTCAAATACCAAATTAAATGGCATCGTATAATAACTCAATGACCGCGTTATATTCGCAATATTGTTTGTTGTTTGACCAAGGCATACCCCATGCATAGAAACTAACTCATCATTAGGGTGAATAGATAACCCAAGCTACGGAAGAGATATTCAGTGTACTACGATAGGCACCATCAAAGAAAACCAATGTATGTTTGAAGGATGTCGAGCATCCGCAATATCAAGAGTAATCAAGATAAGCAGAGATAGTAGTAACAACAATACTAATCTAGGCACACTTATCTAATCTAAGGCACACTATTCTAAAAAAGTAACTATTGTCAGACAAGAGATATTTTCTCACACGAAAGTCAAGCATAATATATCTTAAGATAAATACCATTTATGGGCTTATCTAAAGAGACCTCGTCATAACTCGACCAATTCATAGGCTCATTTTGCAAACACACGCTTGACAATGTAGGGACCATGCCACATCGGTTTGAATTTTCCAGCCGCTCTAGCTTATCGTTAGCTTTGATCGTATACCAAGACTATGTCACCTTCGAAAAAATACAAGGGGTAACACTTTGATCATACCGAGCTTTTTACACGTTTCTTATGATATTTGGCACCTAATGTAGTGGTGTGCTCGAGTCTCATATAATTGTGCTAAGTACAAAAAGTGTTTTTCCTCTTCGGGAGGGCTAGCTAGAAACAACTCAATGGCTAATTGGAGTGATGGTAATTCACATTCAATGGGTAACATAACTTCTAAACCATAGACAAGATGAAAAGGAGTG
This sequence comes from Pinus albicaulis, assembly GCA_034641835.2. NCBI lineage: Eukaryota > Viridiplantae > Streptophyta > Pinopsida > Pinales > Pinaceae > Pinus > Pinus albicaulis. Next base: position 945,737,784 of record CM076582.1, read on the forward strand.
AACCTCGTTGCAACTTTTGCAGAGGTTCGATATGCCCATAGTCGTCAAGAAATCATGGTATTCCAATCGATTTGTGAGTTCCGATAATTCGTTTAATCATGGTGGTTAAAACCTTGTTGACAACTTCAACTTGACCATTAGCTCACGGGTAACATGGAGTAGAGCTATCATGGCGTAGACCACGTTGATCGGAAAGTTCAATCATCATTATATTTTCGAAAAATGACTACCATGGTCTATGATAATAGCTTGAGGCACACCGAAACAAGAAATCACGTGATTGAATACGAAAAGTAGCTACAATTTTTCCATCTGCTCGCGGGCCTCGACCCATTTGGTAAAGTAATCTACAAAACGAGAATAATATACCCATGCCCCCCGGCCGAGTGAGGATTACATGTAATGAAATCAATGCTCCATTTCATAAAAGGACCGAAAACAATGATTGGGTGAAGAGGAGCTGGAGGTGCACGCATCTTTCGATAAAAAAATTTGACAAGCTTGTCACATTTTCGCGTACCGCAATAATACAATCTTTGAATAAGAGGGCCAAAAATAAATCCGACGTGCAATATATTTTGAGTCGTGGTAAACCCAAACATATGACTTTCACACGCTCTAGAGTGGCAATCATTCAAAACTCTTTCAAATCTCTTTGTGGGTTAGACAACGTCAAAAAACAAAATCCGCACCACGACGATAAAGAGTGTCTCTAACAATATTGTATTGCTAGGATTGATATCGGATTATTTGTCAATTTGAAAGTGAAATCTCTGGGTGAAAGGTTTGGGTTTGAAGATATATAATGATATATCCATACCATGGATCTAATGTACTGATGAGAAAGAGAGATTCATCCGCGATGAGATTCTCTACCATGGTTTATGCCTTTGATTGGGAAAGTCACACATAGTTCGCAAACACTAGTGATTTCTTTGATTTAGAATTCTTGAATTCCAAATCAAAATCTTGTAGGATGACAATCCATTTAGAGTATTTTCCCCCGAGTAATTTTTTTGTCAAAAATATACATCATTGGGTTGCAATTAGATATCACAATTGTCTTACGTAATGCGTATGTAGTGACGTAAATCGTTGGACAACTTGCACGCCGTTGCTAAGGCCAATATATCCACATGTGAATATTTGATTTCCGCCGGGTTGAGATTCCGACTCGGATAATAGATCACATGCTCATTTTGAGATTCATCCTCTTGAACCAAAACCATTCCAATGGTGGAATCAAAGGAAATGAAGTATAAAAAGTAGTCCTTGTGGTAATTTGGTGGATGCAATAACGATGCATGGGTCAACGTGTGTTTTAATGCATGAAAATATCTATCGACAATCTCATCCCAAATAAAAGGAACACTCTGTTTTTAACAACCGTGTAAAACCTTTGTTAACTCAACATATTTTGGGATAAATCTACGTAAATATTTTTTTTTCCCTTGCAAACTTTGGAGTTGGCGAAGTGTGGAAGGAGGAGGTAAGTTGATGATGGCCTCAACCTTCGAGGGGTTGACACAAATGTCATCTTTCAAACGATGAATCCTAGTAATTGTCCCGATTGCACGCTAAAAACACATTTGTGTGGGTTCAAAGGAATCTTGTAATGCCTACATCTCATGAAAAAGAGCTCAGAAGTGTGAAGGATGATCGTCCCCTACGTAAAGAATGAGTAGGTAAATCATCCAGATAAGGTTGTACAATATGTTTGATATCATGAAAAGAATAATACATGGCCCTTTGAAAAGTTGCACCAACATTTTTTTAATCCAAAAGGTAATTTACAATAAGAAAATGTCCCCCAAGGACATATAAACGTTGTTTTTTGGTTGATCGGCGAGTGAGTATGCTTTGATTTGATTATACCCAAAAAATCCATCCATAAATGAGAAAATTTCATTTCTCGGCACAATCATCAATAATTTGGTCGATATAGGGTGTAGGATAATTGTATTTTTGGACATGCTTTATTAAAATCCCTATAATCGATGGATACTCGTATATTCCCTTGTTTCTTGGTAATGGGAACTATATTAGATACCCAATCTATCAATAGAATTGATAAATAAATCAGCTCGTAATAGATTTTCAACTTCAGCTTTGATAGCGATGAGTTTTTCGCAGGATGTATTGGACCTAATCTTTGTCTAACAAGCTTAACATCCGTATGCCTTGATTTCATAAATGATAATCTTAGGATCGATTACCGGCATCTCTTCGTAAGACCCTGGGAAAATGTGTCTCTTGAATTCTTGAAATAAGGCTTTGTATGTATTAATCTCTTCAATCATACAAGAAGCGCCTATATGAATGTTTTCAATAATTCTAGGTTTAATTGATATGTCGATAGGAATCTGTTGTAGAAATATTTCCCAAATTACTTTCGAATGCGAATTTGTAATCAATATGGGATTCTTTGGGTTCCTCGACATAATCAATTGTAAAAATAGACGAATCTTTTTTTTTCAAACTTATTAAGATTAAGTAAAAACAAAGATCTATGATGTAGATCATCCCAGGGGTAATTCATCCAATGACAAAAATTTCTGAATACTTTCATCGATGATGAAACACTTGTTGAAAAGGATCGGAAAGTGATGTCAAGGCTGAGCTTGATAGTGAAGAAGATTCTTCAGTGATCACATTCATTTGATTAGGAGTAGTTGAAAGTGTGTTAGAATACGACCGTATCGCCACATATGCCATTTCAAAAGGACTCAAAGGCATCTTGCCATTGAAAGAGTCTAGTTCGATTCTAAACGCATATACCCAAGTGTCATCGAATGGTATAGTGCTTAATGAAATCATATTGATGTTGGAAATAGTATGCGGTACGTTGGGTGGATGCATAGAGAAAGTTCCCATAAGAGCAGCGTCCTTTACTAAACCTACACCAACATCTTCATATGGGATAGTTGTTTTTTCCAACATGTCGGATATCACGTTTGTAGAAGCAGTGGTCCGATCTAATAATGTGAAAAATGATCGATTTTTCACAATATTTCCTTTATGAGGAAACATGATTAACCGAAAAACGGATGAAACAACAACAAATCATGGCATAAGACCAACTACGACCCAAAATAAGGTTGTAATCCGTAGGTGCATCAACAACTTCCACATCTAGATTAACGGCTTTTTCCTTCTACTTCTATAGGTAGATCCTGGAGTATTCCATATGGATGAAATCCTCTTCCATCAAAGGCTTTAAGGATTGTTAGTGATTGGTTGAGTGTTGGAGAACCAAGAGTTTTACAAAATTTTAATGAAATTATGCACGTGGATGCCCCCCTCATCAATTATAGTTCAAAATATTCGTCTGGATTTGACTAATACTCGGTATTTGAAAAGCCATCCGATTAGGGAGTCTCGTGGTAAAATTTTCTAGATAAAAGACCATGAGGTTAGAATCTTGAGGGTCAATAGATTCGATAATGATAATAGTAATTTCCTTTGTGCTGGACATGATTGTAGCACTTCTAAGACTAACATTGCTGAAGGGGATATCGCCAAATCTTCAACAATGTTGTAATTATGAGCAGCTCTCGCATGTGGATTGAAAGCTCATTTTCGAAGTACACCTTTAGTAGGCAGTTTAATCACTAGATCAGGATTAGGTTTCTCAATGTGAAGTGGATCAGAAACTGAAGGAGATATAGCTGGTGTTTGACTAGAATTTTCTATCTCTTTACCAGTTACAGGAATTTTAGTTCCATACTCTTGCGATCGTGTCACAACCATAACCTTAGACATCATTAAATATCTGCTGATGAATGTGAAGAAGATCCTATCATTTTTCTATCTTGATTAGGAAAAGGATCCTTCAAGACATCAGGTGTGGGTGAACCTTTGTCAAACTTAGAGACCTCGGATTGATGTGTACACTCTTTGGTAAAGTGACCCTCTTCACAGATAAGACAAGGATAACGAGGTTTCCATTTTTCATCAACTAGTTCATTCTTTTCAGATTTCTGTTTGGTAGATGTAGTTTGCTTGTTTTTATTATTTCCTTTCTTCTTATTACTGGTTTTAGATTTAGCTATATATGAGTCTACAACATGGATGTCGGTAGAAGTTTCAAGGGAATAATCTCCTTTCGGTGAAGCTGGTAAAGTTATGATAGGAGAAGTAGTTTTGGAGGACTTATTCTTACTCTTATTAGCACTAACTAAACCAATTACACCATCTGCATCATGAGAACCTGAAGGAGTTGCAGTTATTTTACCGGGACGTGGTAAGTCATGATTTTTTTCATATAAAGTACCAGACTGTGTATATACAAGGTCTAAGTACCGTGCTTGAGAAAAGACCTGTTCTTCCGTAACAACACCTCCATTAGCCACATCTTCAGTGATATTTGGAAGCAATGATTTGATAAACCATTCTGCCAAGATCTGATCCGGAATAAAAATTTTCACTAAACAACGTCTTCGTCTCCATTCATGTATGTGATCTGAAATGTATGTAGACGTAGATTGTTTTAATGAAGTTAAGAGTTCCGTGCCATTTTCGTATTGGACTGGAAAATGAAAATGTGTTAAGAAAGCTGTTGCTAACGCGTTGAATTTGTTGAATGAGCCATGTGGTAGTTAAATATACCACTTTATAGCTAATCCTATCAGTGTTCTTTGAAACAGTCTTAATCGAATGGAATCATCGATTAAAGAGTTGGATGTGCACCAGAGGTGGTAATTCATGACATGGTTTGAAGGGTCTTCTCTTGATTTACCTTCGAACTTAGGAATATCACAAGGAAAATTATTCGACATTGGCGAACAAAACAGAAGATAATAAATCAGATCGTTTGTTAGGCGCGACAAATATAGTAAATCCAAAGTTTCTATGAATGGTAACTGGAGGTTAGGGTCATGTTGAGAAAATGGATAACCTTGACGAACTATACCAGTACCAGGAGGAGGATATCCAGGATAACCTGGAATAGCCTGTGCGGTTGGGATTGGAATGCCTCCAGGATAACCAGGGTTAGCCATACCATACTGAGGTTGAGTTGGTATCTAATATGTGTAACGAGGGTACAATTGATGTTGGTATACTGGATTTTGTGCTACAGGTCCATAATGATACTGCCCTTGATATGGTTGATAAAAAAATTGACCTGTATAAGGTTGGCTTGTTACAATTGTAATTGTACTAGGTTTTCTTGCGGACATCTAAACAATAGTCTGAACTGTGGGTCTAGGTTGATGAGGAGTGACTTGAGGGATCAGTTGTGATACTTGAGGGGCTGAAGAAATTCCAGGGATAGGTGTGGTAGGTTGTTGAAAAGAAGTTGGTGTAGTAGTTTGAGGTGGATTTCTAGGTGTACTCAGACCAGGTTGCTGAACACTACTAGGTGCAGATACCTGAGGTATAACTTGAAGCGTAGGTTCGATAGGTTGCTGGATTTGATTGTAAGAAATCGACTGACCAAGCTGATTATAAGGTACTTGCACATTAGATTGAAAATTATGTTTATTCAATGATGGATTCCACACCGTGTTTACTCTAGGATATGGAGCTCCCATTGAAGGTTGTGCTGCGTAAGATGGACCATAACTAGGTTGATAATTTGGAACGTAAGTCTGATATTTGGTTGGATAATTTCCACTAAAATATTGACCTCCTTGAAACAATTGTTGTTCCTGATAAAACTGCGGCCCTAAAGGAGGCTACTGTCCTTGGAAAGACTGTTGCCCTGGCATAGGGTACTGTCCTTGAAGAGGTTGTGGGCCCTGAAAAGAGTACTGCCCTTGAGGTTGATATTGTCCTTGAGCTATGTACTGCCCTAGCGGTATATACTACTCTTGAGGTTTCCCCCCAGGCGGTAAGTTACTACCTTGAGGTTCCCCCTAGGCGGTAAATTGTTACTTTGAGGGTCAGGGTTAGGAATGTTTCTAGACATCATGTAGACTTGTTCCGCGTTCAAATTTTTGGTATGAGATTCATTTGGACTAGGTGAATGTATAAGTTTTTCGAGAGAGGGATATGCTCCCGAGAAAGTACCAGAAAGTAACTGGTATCCTGAAGGAACAAATGGACCACCATACAAATAAGTTTCTGGCAATGCAAAAAACATGGATGACTCACCAGATATGTTTAATGATGGTATGTAATTACCTCTTGGTATGGCGTAAAAAGGAATACAGGGTGGTGAATAGTTGAGAGCCGAATTTTGTAGAAAGTCGGTTAACTGAGAATACCAAGGATCTTGTTTGAAAGAGCTATAATAGTAAATCGATTCACTTGGCCTTAGATCTAAAGATTCTTGATGTGAAGGAAGTATAACTTCTTCTTTTGTATCAGTAATCTCTTCGATGCTAATGAGGTCAGGAGGAGGGTTCACAGTGATGCGAAAATTCACTCGAGGTGAATGAGGATGACCAGGGGTTGGAGTGATGAAATCCGAAGCAGGCTCAGATGTAGCAGGTTCAGTTTCAGGCTCAGAAATGTCAGGCTCAGTAGTTGATAATTCACTAGTTGTGGAAGCAAGTTCAACTAGTTCATAAATTTCTAATTTCCTTCGATGAATTTCTGCTGTTTGAGGTTGATCTACTTTGTAATCAGGATGAATTATTACTGATGTTTCCTCTTGTTCAGTTGATCCAGTCCCTGATGGTTGGCCTTTTTCAGATTTAATATTTTCTAACTGACTTGGTGTGTACTCAGGGGGTTTCCCCTGCATTCTATGGGATTGTCTCGATAATTCAACCATGGTTAAAAATTTAACACATGAAATCAAATAAAATCTCAACAAATAACCTAAAGTTGCTAAGGAAACAATCAAATCAAAACACATGCCTACAAAATCTAAGAGAGAAATCCACACACAAACAATATATTTCCACACTAAAAACACTAGTTGGTGATAAAATCTAACGTCGTAGAATTCTAATGTGGAAAACTTGGTGGTTGGAACAGTTACCCCGACAACCTTCTTAATGAAACAGTCCGGTGCAAGTCTCTCCACTTATGCTATATCGAAGTGAAGAGTACCCTCTGGAAATTCCAAGTGAGTATAGCCAGGTACAGTGGGACCTTCCCTCAACCGTCACCTTGGGAAAAATCCTAAATTTTATGGTCACTAAGGTCACCAACAGGAAAAAATGTACCTGGGGGAACAATCTATGATCCGATATACATGCAAGGGCAGAGTAACAAGCTCAATCCCCTTGAAGTCTCCTTGATATGGTAAATTCAAGGTTTGCCAACAAGTGACCCCAGGCTCCTCGACAATGGTCTATCTGAGGTTTACCATTTGTATTACGTGCACATCTGCTATCTTTCCCAATGAGATAGGTACGATTACCTCACTGGTTTTGACATGATCTCATGCTTAACTCTTTTAAGAAGAGCTTCCCAGAGCACAAATGCTACAATTGGATTTTCCTGCTGTAATATTACTACTTGTTTGTTTAAACTGTTTTGTAATGTTAATTACAACATGTTCCAAAACACTAGCCTAAGCTATGTTGGTGGAATGAACCCTAGAAAATGTAAAATATCTAGATTGATTTTATTAAAGAATTGTTTTTAATTTGGCTGTTGCTTAAGACAAAAGTTATGGAGTTGAAACTTCAATGATGTTTGTGACCCAACTCAAAAATATGCTAAATGCATCTAAATGAGAAGTGCAACTCTTTTCTTTTCAATGAATCTTATTTAAGTGAAATATTGAGAGATTTAACAATTTTCAAAGCACCAATTCTTTCATTCATAAACAAAATCTTTGAAAAGAACACAATTTCTTAGAGAACTCAATTTGAAAAAATGATCAATTACTATTTTGAAATGAAATTCCTTTAATCAATCAGATCAGAAACTACAAATCAATAAAAAAACCATTTCCAAAATAAAACTATATCTAAAAACTCTAAAAATATAAATTTCAAAATCAAAGAAAAATCTAATCTTGAAGTCTATCTAAAAAGTTTGAGGATGTTTTCTCCTAGTTTTGTGATCAAACTAAGAAAAATTTCAACTTATCTCAGCAGAAATGAAAACATCCAAAATGCTTTGGTGTGAAAATCAGGCTTTAATAAGCTAAAAGCTCTTCCAAATTTGCAAATGAAAAAGGGATCAATTTTCATAAAAGTAATGTTTGCTGTGATCTTAATGGCTCAGAAAGACAATATCATCATACCAGTAAGCTGAGGCAAATGAAGATATCTTGTATGGAGCAGCAAGAAAGTGGGAAAACACTCACACATAAAATGCAAATAGGATGAAAATCACACAAACGCAAAAGTTGCTGAAAATAAATTCACCCATAAGATTTGACAGCTAAGATAGATAGGGGAAAACACAAAGAATTAGGTAATCTGGCTCCTAAAAAGAGAATTTTAAAATTTTCAAAAAATTTCCAGAGGTTTGCAGTTTCTAATGGAAAACAGAGCGGTACCGCACTATTTTGAACTAAAAACTGCGGAGGTTGCCACACTGTTTTCAAATGAAAACTGTGGAGGCAAGGAAAAATACAGAAAAAAGAAATATTCAGCTTTTCTTTTCAAGGATTCTTAAAAGTCATCTACCCAACCCAGTCTTAGATAATTCAAAATTGGAAAACTTCCAAAATTACAACTGAAAGTAAAGAAAGAAAACTAAGTTCTATATCCCCAGCGGAGTCGCCATTTTTTTATGCAGATTAATCCCTCTTGCGGACAAGAGCGATCTCCCTAGTATTCTACGAATAGCTAGAAAAAAAACATCCATTTGGAAACCTTTTTCTCTTGATTAATTGAAATTCAGAATTATTATAAGAAAAGAGAGAGGACATGCCCCTACCTTGAAATCCAATGTTCGATGCAGTTTTTCATCTCTTCACTCCAAAGATGCTTCTCCAATAAGTAGAACCTGAACTCAAAGACAAGACAAAATAATCAAAGCATCTGCAACATATAATAATAAAGAAAAGCTAATCCAACTTAATGATCAAGGAGTCTAAGTATTGATGTTATTGAATAAGAAAAAGAACAAGTCAATGAGAAAAAGAGTTCCATATGTATTATATTGAATGAAAAGAGTAATCTTACAACCTGATGCCTTGATGTCGTACAGATTTATTCCGCGGTCCTGAACAATCGTTCCTCCTTCAATTTGAAAAGCCTTCCTCTCTGAATACCAGCATAGAGTTATGGACATAACAGTGTGATCATTCTCATGCCAACAACAACTAGTGTAGAGATTATGCACTCTTGGTAATTTCTTCAACAACTACCATATACAAGCTTAGAATCTACCCTTTAGCTTGAAACTTGAGCTCAATTTATAGGGAAATGGAGGTAGTTTCAACTTCCATGAAGAGGGGGATGGATTCCTCTCATGAAGGGATTTGAGCTCCATGGACCAAGGGATAAGCTCCATGAGTGGAGGGATGAATCTCGAATTGATCGCGCCTCTAGAAGCTTCTAGTTGGGAGAATATTCGACTAGCTGGGCTTCCAAAATTTACTTTTTATTTTATTCGACTTTTTATGGGGGTCCGCAGGTTTTAGTAGCAAAACGTGTAGAAATTTGCTGAATAATGATTAATTATCCACCGAGACTATCCTGATCACATACAATTCGAATTTATATGCAACACATAATCTCTTCCACTCGGATCATCAAACATGCGGAAATAAAATCAAGCGATAACACATCAAATCATCATACACATTAACACAGTATGTATGGGGAAAGCTTATAGCTGAAAACCCCGCAGCTATTGTGTATATTATAATGGAGAAATCAAGTAACTAACTCAGTACAATACTCCTCACAAGTATTCAGTACTTTCTCATACAGTTACTCACAATCTAGCTCAGTTTTGAACAGGTTACTGGTTCAAAACTCACCGCCAATTGCCTTGCCTCTATTGCGTGTTTCAATGCTATGGGATGGCCTCTTTATATAGATAAACCACCAGCCTGAACTGCGCAATCCTCATGGGCTTACTCCACCTATCTGTGTGTTGAAAATAGCAACAATATAGTCACAACTGATAGCTAACTCCACCCTTTCATCTACCTCTTTCACTGGTCTCCACTGAACTGATCATGCACTGTAGTGAACTGATGTGTTCTTGAGTTGAATAATGAGTTACTAATTAATTAATTAAATAATATTTAATTCACTCCCTCATAACTAATTGATTAGCTAGTTAAACTAATCTCAACTAGTTCAACTAAAATAAACAGAACACAACTCCACTATCTGTCTCATTAACTCCTCCAAACTTCTGCCACTGAAGTCCAACTGAAGTCAACCATGCATGATGCCATCAAACCCTTGGGAACCACGTGATTCATCTGTCAGATGCATGAGCCACTTCCAAGGCTCGAACTGAAGTGCTCCAAGAGAGTAAACTGTTGTTTATAGTCTAAATATTATTAAGGGTAAATAATATTTGACTTCCTTGTTTTAAGGAGAGGCAGTCTAAAAATAGACTTCAACCTCTTTGACCTCAAAAATAGAGTCTCATCTATTTTTACCAACATGACACATACTTCAAGAATCTCAAACTGGAATCCCCGAACCATGCTCCATATGTCTAAAAATAGACATAGTCTAAAAATAGATTTTGCGCTAAAATTTGCCTAGGGGCCCACTTAGTGAAGGCGACTTCATTTCACTAAGCTCCATCATCTTGCTGCATTTTCAACAAAACGTGCGGGGGTTTCCGCAGTTTATAGACCAAGTATCTGTGAACCCACAGGAAAAGGCTAGAAAAAGTGCGGAGGTATAATTTTAAGGGTTTTAAAGAGCTTTTCTCCAATTCCAAGACTTGGTTTAGGAACATTAAGGTTTTTGATTTCTAAGGGAGCATAATATAGGTAGTGATAGACCTATATGGATAGTCAAATGTCATGGCGACAAAATAACTTGTAACAATGCATGCAACTATTAATAGTAAATCATCAGTTACATGGAAGATCACAGCATGTGAATTAAATATTATTTAATTCACTTGATCTCTCACTAGTGCAACAAATAGTTACAACTAGTTCAACTGAATTTAACTCAATTAATTGAGTTAACTAATTTCTCATGCTTTAAAATAACGCACTAACTACAATTCAAACTCCATATCTAATAGAATCACTTTGCATGCCTCACCAACCACCCTCAACTCGAAATACATGAGCTAACCGAGTTTATCAGACTTAGTTAACTATTACAAGTGATTATGAGATAAGATTACATTTTATTGTCCAATTTAATTAAGTGAAAATTAAATTAGACACACATTTATTGTTGAATTTTCAACACTCCATCTCGACAAGAAAATGATTATCTGCCACCCTAATCCTGCCTCTATGGTATTCAAATTTTCTCTTGGCGAGCGCCTTTGTCAGAGTATCTGCATCTTGATCTTGTGTGGGAATGTACTGAACTAACATAATGCACCTCTGAACACAATCTATGAGATGGTGGTACCAGATGTCTATGTGCTTGGACCTATCATGGAATACCAAATTAACCAAGAGTTTAATGCAACTCTGGTTATCACAATGTATCATCGTCTGATCCATATGAGAACCAAACAAACCAACTAGGATCTTTCTCATCCAGATGGCCTCACATGTAGCCTAAATTTCTTCCATGAACTCCGCCTCGGCTGAACTGAGTGCCATAGATTGCTTCTTCTTGCTGTACCAAGAAAATGCTGTCGATCCTATGCTGAAGATCCCTCCTAATGTGCTCTTTCTATCTAATGGTCTAGCTGCCCAATCTGCATCCATGAAGCCTTGAAGCTTCACTCCCTTTGTACGTCTATACCATAATCCATACTCTGTAGTTCCCCTGAGATATCTCAAGAGATGCTTCCCCGCCTTCCAAAAGAGCTTGGTCGGCTTAACCATAACTTGACTCAGCTGGTTAACTGCTTAGAAAATGTATGGTCTAGTGTTCACCAAGTACATAAGTGAACCCACTAGCTTCCTATAAACAATAGCATCCACTACTTCTCTTGAAGTAGCATCCTCATTCCTCCAATTTCCTGGAAGAGGAGTCTCCTTGAGAAACAAATAGCTCACCATCCCATTGCCATATTTCCAAACCAAGGAAATAGTGAAGGAGTCCCATGTCCTTCATTTCGAACTCCCTTACAAGATCCTTCGTGAAAGAAGTTATCAGATGCTCATCACTTGTCAAAATTAGATCATCAACATAAAGTACAATAATCAAGAGCTTACCATCAACCACAATTTGGTACAGGTTTTCATCCGCTTCAATTTTAGTGAAGCCCAAACCGGTGAAATAGCTGTCAATCTGAGTGTACCAAGCACGAGGTGCTTGCTTAAGCCCATATAGTGCTCTCTTGAGTTGGCACACATGCGACTCACTGTCAAAGATCTCGAAACCTTATGGTTGCTCTATGTACACTTCTTCCTCAATAACTCAATTGAGAAATGTAGTTTTCACATCCATCTGATGTATCTGCCACCCCATCTACACTGAGAGTGCAAGGACTGATCTAATCCATGAGTATCTCACAACTGGTTTGAAGTATCCTCATAGTCAATCCCCTCAACATGTGAGAATCCCTGGGCTACAAATCTAGCCTTGTACTTATCCACACTCCCATCTTCCACCTGCTTCACCTTATAGATCCATCTATATCCAACCACTGATTTTCTGACTGGTCTTGGGACAACTTCCCATGCACTTTTCTTGACGATGGAGTCATACTCCTCAACCATAGCATCAACCCAAATTGGTTGCTGCACTGATTCCTCAAAGGAAGATGATTCTGTCACAATACAATTTCTCATAAGAGTCATGTATCCAGTAAACCTGTCTGGATACTGTCTCTGTTTGCTCAGTGAAGTAGGTGCACCTACATGCTCTACCACATCAAGTCTCAATCTATCAACTTCCATGGTGCACCTTCTACCATTTCTGGTGGATGGCTCTGCATGAGTGTTTTCTGCCACTCGATGATCCTTCGCATGTGGTTGTTCCACATCTTGAGGTTCATTATTTGGAACTAAGAGTTCCTCATATGCATGCAAATCCAACTCCCTCTCAAGGGACAATCACATGGCTTTCTCCTCATCAAATTCTATATCCCATCTCACAACAATCATCCTTTTATTTGGAAAATACACCCGATAGTTGTGGGGGGTATCAGTGTACCCCAAAAATATCCCAATCTCAACTGTTGGTTCGAGATTCTTCCTGGAGTCTTTGGTCACATGCACATATACATATGAGCCAAAAATTTTAAAATATGAAACATCAGGTTTCTTCCTAGAAAAATCCTCCTCTGGTGTACTTATGCCAAGTATTTGATGAGGACTACGGTTTTGCACAAATACCGTTGTGTTGAATGCCTTCACCCATAGATGCAACGGTAGGCCCTAATCATGCAACATCACTTGTGCTGCACCCACAATTATTCTATTCTTTCTTTCTGCAACCCCATTCTGTTGTGGGTTATGAGGCGCAATAAACTCTCTCTGAATTCCTTCTTTGCTGCAGAATTTCTTGAATTCATTGGAGATTTACTCACCACCATTGTCACTCCTAAGAGCCTTCACATGCTTCCATGTATCTTTCTCCACCAGTGCTTTGAACTCAAGAAATTTTGAGAACGTCTGATATTTCTTCTACATGAAGTAGATCCAACACTTTCTAGAAAAATCATCAACAAATATCACATAGTACCTGTGCTTTGCTATCGAAGTAGTAGAGAATGGTCCACACACATCTGAGTGAACTCTCTCAAGGATTTTCGAAGCTCGGTTCTCCTTCTCGTGAAAAGTGGCCTTTGCATACTTCCCCATAGTACATCCCTTGCATGTGTCTAACTACACAAGAGTACCGTTGGGAAGAAACGTAGAAATATGCTGCATGACCTTCAAGGCTCCATGGTGTAGATGGCCCAAGATCCTATGCCATAACTCACCCTAATCCCGACTCATCACTTTGTCTGCATTACCCATCAATGTTGCACAACCATATAGATCAAGTTTATAGATATTCTTCACACGAATCCTAATCTTCTTGGATTGTCTTGTGGATTTGTGTCGAAGGAAATATTCCTGCACTGAAAACCACATCATAGTCTCTATCCTCCAACATTGTGACTGAAACTAAATTTTTCTTCAAGCCTGGTACATGCATTACATATTTTAATAAGAAGGGTTTGCGTGACTGTCTCCTGAAGGTAACTGTACCAATCCCGGTAGCACTGTACTGCCCATCATCACCCATTTTGATATGCATTTTGAGGTCCTTCTCCTCCAAGCTATTGAAAATTTCTTTGTCTCTCGTCATGTGGAAAGATGCAACACTATCCAAGTACCACACCGATCCCATTTCACTTGAAACCATGCATGAAATGAGTGAGAAGTCAAGCTCAAGTTGCGAGGCCAAATCCTCACCAGATACAGATCCCAAATCCTCCTTGTTATTATTCTTTTGTGGAAAATTAGTGGCATAATGTCCATGCTCATGATAGTGAAAACACTTCACTCTGGACATGTCATGATTCTTGCCTTCTTTGTCGGACTCAGACTTGGAATAGGATTTCTTTCCTTCCCCTTCTTCGCCTTAGAAACCAAAGTGAAATTTTCTTCATCATCTGTCTTAGATGAAGATCCATCCCTGGTATTCCGCCTGAATTATTCTTGCACCAAATCTGACCAAAGTCATTCCTAATCTAGAAACTTCTCCCTCCCATTGACATAGTACTAATAACTATGCCAACTCTTAGGAAGGCCTAGAAGAGCTAGGCTCACCAAGTCATCATCTGCGATAGTAATTCCAATGCTCCAATGCTCATCTCGACATTGGACAAACTTTGTTAAATATTTGGGAATAATGTCGCCTTTCTCCATTTTGATTTTCCTGAGCTTGTCCTTCAGTGCAAATTTTCTATGATCACTGCTGCTCTGAAACATATCTGTCAAATATTTCCACATTGCATATGGTGTCGCTTTGCCATGGAGACTTGAGATAATGTGGTCTCATATTCCCTCCAGTAAGATCCTCCTCGCCTTTGCAACCTTCTTTTGAAAAGCATCAATATTTGTGGAATCTGCTACAGCGGGTTTGGGAATGTCATTATCATTGAATTATTTCAACCCATTGTCCTCTAGTACTCCAACTCTCTTTCCATGCAATATAATTGTAACTTCCCTCGAGTGCATACTCCAATCTCAGGCCATTGAAAGCTATTTGGATCCTGATCCGCCTGTCGCACCAAGAATACTTTTGCGAATTCGAATTCTATTCAGTCAAAAACTCAATTTCCTCTCCACTATAGTGATTTCCTGTGCTCTGATACCATGTAGAAATTATAGAAACATATGTATATCAATGGATTCAATCTGATCAAGCAATGTACTAAAGCTAGATACTGAATCCTTCTACAAATCAATTGCAGAAAATAAACATGATCGCCAATCACACCAAGTAAAGAAAGAAACAAATCAAACCACATCACATATATTTTCCCAGGGAAATATTTCTTCTCAAAACCCCTCTATATTCTATTGTATATTCACCATGGAATCATGAAACAATTACAATGCACTCTTCTCACAAGAGTCTCTTGCACTCTCACAACTATCTCACACTGACCCGGACAAAATCAACCAACACTTAGCCAATTTCATGCCTCTAATAAGCCTACCTTGCTTACACAATTCATGTGGAATGAAATCCCTATTCTTTAGGAATTTCAAACTTTCATAACTACGCAGGAATCATGGGCAATACAATGGATGTCTGGCTGCATGTGAGCAACCTACTAATGATACAACTGATAGTTAACATCCCTTTAAACTTTGTCTCAACTGGGTCTCCACTGGAACTGACATGCATGAAACTATTAATAGTAAATCATCAGTTGCATGGAACATAACTGCATGTGAATTAAATCTGATTTAATTCAATTGATCTCTCACTAGTGCAACAAACAATTACAACTAGATCAACTAACTTTAAATCAATTAATCGAGTTAACTGTTTTCTCATGCATTAAACTAATGCACTAACTGCAATTCGAACTCCATAACTAATAGAATCACTCTGCATGCATCACCAACCACCCTCAACTCGAAATACATGAGCTAACTTAGTCTATCACACTCAGTTAACTATTAAAAGTGATTATGAGATAAGATTACATTTTATTGTCCAATTTAATTAAGGCAAAATTAAATTAGACACACATTTCTTGTTGACTTTTCAACAATAATTGAGTGAGATCTTGTGCATTTGAGCTGAATGGTATGCCTACATCAACTCATATAAATGTGATTCCTTTGGGTTCATACAATATACTTTTGGGAACTAATTGGTTGTTCATTCACATGACTAAGGTATATTGCTATGATAAGGCTATTAAGTGTCTGGATGATGATGGGGAAAAAAGGGTCTTGTAGGGAAATAAGAAGCCTACATCAGTGAGAAAGATTACAACTATGCGGGTATGCAGTTGCAGGAAAAGATGTGTATTGTTTAGAGTTCATATTTCTTATGACAAAATAAAGGAAGATGAGGATGATGAAGTCCTGAAGCGGTATCCTATTTTGTAGCAGTTTCAGGATGTGTTTCATGCAAATATTTCAAGGTTTCCTCCTCATAGAGAGGTGGAATTTTCTATTGAGTTGATGTCGAGAGTAGCACCAACATATAAAGCACCGTACAAGGTGAGCACTCTAGAGTTGGTGTAATTGAAGTTGTAGCTTAAGGAAATTATTGACAAGGGATCCATTAGGAAAAGTGTATCTCCTTTTGGGTGCACAAATATTATTTGTAAAGAAGAAGGACGTTACTCTTAGGTTGTTCATTGATTAAAAGTAGTTGAACAAGGTGACTATCAAGAAAAATTATCCATTGCCGCAGATTGATTACTTTTTTGATCAACTGAAGGGAGAAATAGTGTTCTCAAATATTTACTTGAGATCATGATATCATCAGGTGAACATCAAAGAAGAAGACATTTACAAGACCACATTCTGTACCAGGTATGGGAGTTATGAGTTTTTGGTGGTTCCATTTGGTCTTACTAATGCTCCAACTACTTTCATGTGTTTGATGAATAATGTGTTGTGTCCTTATCTGGAAAAGTTTGTGATATTGTTTATTGATGATATATTGATATATTCTAAGAACGAGGAGGAGAATGCATATCACTTGGAAACAATATTATATTGTTGAGAGAGCATCAGTTTTATTCCAAGCTCATCAAGTGTAGTTTCTTTCAGGCTGAAGTTCATTACTTAGGACATGTTGTTTAGAAGGAAGGGATAACAGTGGACCCATAAAATATCAAAGCTATCATGGAGCGGACAACTCCTAGGAATGTGGATGAGGTCAGATCATTCATGGGACTAGCAAGTTATTACAAGAGGTTCATCAATAAATTTTAAAAAAGTGGCTATCATATTACATATTTGCAGAGAAAAGGGCAGAAGTTTTGATGTACTGAGGAGTGTGCAACTAGTTTTGAGTAGTTGAAGCATTTGTTTACAAATTGTCTAGTTTTGAAGATTACAGATCTTAACAAGGAGTTTATGGTTTGTATAGATGCTTGCAAGGATGAACTTGGTGGAGTCATTATGCAGGAAAAGAAATTGGTATGCTATGATTGAAGGGAGTTAAATGAGCACGAGAGGAACTATGTGACTCGTGATCTTGAGTTGGAAACTATCATTCATGCATTGAAGATGTGGAGACATTATCTTCTTGGGAGAAGTTCATCTTGATGAGTGATCACAATAGGATGAGGTACTTGTTTGAAAAACCCAATATGAATGCCAGACAAGCTAGATCATTGAATACCCCTAGTGAGTTTGAATTTGAGATCATATACATCAAGGGAAAGGAGAACGAGGTTGCAAATTCTATTAGTAGGAGAGTGCAGGTGAATCACATTTTAGCTGTGATTTCATATGGGATAGATTTATATGAGCGCATCTTGAATGCAAGGAAACATGATGACAGGTACCAATAACTGAAGCAGAGGTTGGAACATTAGGGTTAAGGTGATATAGATGAGGAGTATCAACTCATGACAAATGGTTTGGTTAGATTCAAAAACAGGATTTGTGAGTCGGATAGTAGTGAGCTCAAGAATATTATATTAAGGGAGTTTCATGTCAAGCCATATTCACATGACACAAGATATCATAATATATTGAAAACAATTAAGAAGTTCTATCACTGGTTGAACTTGAAGAAATAGGTGGCTGAGTTTACTGCTAGATATATGGACTGTCAATAGGTAAAAGCAGAGTGTAAGCATCCAACTAGTTTGTTGCAGCCTTTTTCCGATTCTAGAGTGGAAATGGGAGGTCATTTCCATGGAATTCATTACAAATTTTCCAAGGACATCGAAGAAGCATGATTCCATCATGGTTGTGGTTGTCAGGTTGAGTAAGGAAACTCACTTCGTTGTAGTGAAGTCTACTAATTAATTTAGTGAGATAGCTCAGATCTTCATCACAGAGATAGTGATATTGCATGGCGTTCCCAATAAGATCATATTAGATAGAGATTCTAGGTTTACTTCTAGGTTTTGGAAGGAGTTGTTTTTAGGCTTAGGGATAGAGTTAACTTTTAGTAAAACTTATCATCCATAGACAGATGGAAAAATAAAGAGGGTTAACAAGATTCTTAAGGATATGTTGAGGTTGTATGTTATGCATCAAAAAAGGAAGTGGGAGGAGTATCTTCCACTAGTGGAGTTTGCATATAACATTGGGTATCAAGAGTCCTTGAGGATGAGTCCATTAGAGGCACTGTATGTGCAGAGTTGTAATACTCCTATCAGGTGAAGTGATCTAGTGAACATGCTGCTGATTGGATCATATATGTTGGTTGATATGGAACAAGAGATCCATGTTATTAGAATTAATTTGAAGGCAAAATAGGATAGACATAAGTGTTATGTGGATCAACATAGAGCATTCAAGAAGTTTCAGGTTGGGGAGCATGTGTACTTGTGCATCAAGCCCAAGAGGAACTCCTTGAGGATTGGATCACGTGCCATGTTGGCACCTCAGTATTGTGGGCCTTTTTGAGATCATTGAGAGGATTGGACCAGTGGCCTACCAACTTGCACTGTCTCCAACAGTGAAATTCCATGATGTTTTCCATGTTTCATTGCTTAAGAAGTATGTACAGGATGTTGATCATGTGATTGATTGGTCTGTATTGCTTGATTGGTTTGTACTACAGATGGAACCAAAGGGATAATTCTATCCAAAAACTCGGGGAATTTTGCAATGGAAACGTCTCATGCTCCATAACCGAGTAATCGAGCAAGTTAAAGTGTAGTGGAAGCACTTTGGGCCTGATGAAGCTACATGGGAGATGGTTTATCAGATGCAAGATTTGTATTCTTCCTTATTTGTCGGTTGAGAAGATGTGTTTGGCTTGTTTTTTAGTTTATGTATATATATGCATGTGTATTGTATATACTACAATGAGTTGTGTTATAAAGCTCCAATAAGAAGTATGGTGTTCGTGTTTTCAATTTTTTGGTATGATGTAAATGTTGCATCGAGTTGGGTTATAAAGCTACATGGGCAACATGTTTTTCTGGTTATAAGTGTCATTGAACACTGAGGACAATGTTCCCCCAAGGGGGAGGGGTTTGTAACAAACCTTGGTGGATTTTCCATGTAAATAAAATAAGACCGAGTTCATGGGACAAATATTCCAAGCTGAATGTTGGGAAAAACACTTTTGTGGGTGTTATCACTCGGGTTTTCCTTGAAGTTGTGGAAAAGGAAAGTATACCCGAGGTAACCACAAACCAACCTTCAGATGCAGAATCTAGCCAATCTGCATCCAGAGAGGGCTCTCTCTTTATGATTTATCTTTGTTCTTAGAAAGTTTTAGGCTATGGGTGTTATCACTCAGGTTTTCCTTGAAGTTGTGGAAAAGGAAAGTATACCCGAGGTAACCACAAACCAACCTTCAGATGCAGAATCTAGCCAATCTGCATCCGGAGAGGGCTCTCTCTTTATGATTTATCTTTGTTCTTAGAAGGTTTTAGGCTAGTTATAAGTCCAAGAATTTGTTTGAAAATGGTGGAATCCGCAAACTAGGGGCAAGGTTGAAGATTTTCAGTCCATTGGGCTATGGAGTCAAAGGATGGCTTTACTGGATTTCCATTCTACACACAAGATGGCTTTGCAGGGCAAGATAGCCAGACAGAGAACAATCCTTAAAATTTAAAGTGGATGGGATGATTTTGAAGGGATGAAAGGCAGCTAAGAATCTTTCACCATGTTCAAAAGAGAGAAATGAAATGACTACAAACAAAGAGCAATGAAGAATTCTTTATTATAGTAATCAAGAATGTTTAAATTAGTAAAGCAAGAGCATTTAAGAATTCGTGCTTATAACCAATTTAGAGGAAAACATTAAGAATAATCACATCTGAAATCAGAGTACAATTAAGTAAATTCTGATTCAATCCTTTATGTAAATTATTTAGAAATGGACACAATGATATTATAAACTGATATAAAACTTAAGACATAGGATAGAAAGACTTATTGAACTGCAGTCCGACACATGAATCCTGCAAAAAGTCCTGAGCTTCAAATTGTCATCCAGTAAGCCACAAATAAATTTCTCCAAAACGCTTTTATTCCAAAAACATCAATGTCACAGCAAAGTAATAGAATCCACCCTCAATACTCTCTTTGAGGGTTTATTTATACAAAAAATGATTGAAAATATCTCACACTAACCTAGCCAATAATCTAGGGTGACTAATGAGTAATTTACAAATAAAAAGGAGACAAATGGTCTCGTAGACAGAATAACAAGTAACTACTGATGTGTTGTTTCCTTCCTTTGTGGATGTGCTGGAGGCAAGTGCTATAATAGGGCTCGATGCTATCCCTTTGAGTAATTCCTTTGCTTGTCTGATACTCTTTGTTTCTACGGATACTCTTTAACCTGTTCAACTGATATTCTTTTTTTACATGATGGTAAAAAAATCAAATTCTCTGTCTGAAGATAAATTTTACAAAATTTCCAATAAGTCGTCCCACCATTGATCTTCTGCTATTACGGTTCTTTTGAGTTTTCTCAATGTCTCATCGGCCTCTGTGTACCTGTAAAAAGTGGGCTGACTAGGGAACAAATACTTTATTTCATGCTCTAGATGAAACAAATTCTTCAATCTATCATAGAGATTCCTCCCTGTTGGCAATGTTGCTTGTGATGCATTGATAGAAATAACAGTTGTGTTATGAGCATGTATGTCTATTTTAGTTACATAGGTTTCCAGGTCCATTACCTTGTCATCTGCTAGCATAGGTCTGGGTAACCCATTGTCTAATAAAACCTGAAACTTCCCTTTAAAAGCATTGATTTCTTCTAGCATATCTGAGCACTTCCTTTCCAAATTCTGCATAAGAGTTCTTTTGGTAAAAACTCTTTTTATTTCTAAGATAGTGCCTGTCCTATCATCAATTCCTAACTTTGAAAGCTGTTGCTTAGTCCGTGTGTTCAGAAACTGTATGAGTTGACTAGCTTGCTCAGGTCTGTTCTTTAATTCATCTCTTGTTTTGGCTATTTCTTCCTGAGCTACTTTGATCAAGTCATTTTGTTCAAAGATTGTTTGAACAAAAGTCCAAATATTTTTTATTGAATCAATTATATTGGTCCAAATAATTTCATTTATTTCTCTCAAAGGATTTTCTAATGAAAGATCTTTTTCTAAAGCCTTAACCAATTTTTCCAATCTTTTAATTTCCCTGGTATTATCTGCAACAGTTCTTTTGGACATATCATATTTCTGCTCCAAGTTTTCTAACTGCAATTTTGTGGTTTTAAGTTCTGTGACCCTGAGTTTTAAACTTTCCATTTGTTTTACCAATTCATCAAAACTTAAACCAGAAGTGTATATCTGTGGTGATTATGTTTGTTGATCTGTTGTTGTAGTACCTGTAGTTGTAGTAGCTTCTGTGATTGATGCCTGCATGATAGCTTCCTTCTCTTGTAAAGCTTGTTCCAATTCTTTCTCTGTTTCACTCAGTTGCTCAGTCATTTTTAAGAGCAACTCCATTATCTCTTCCTGTGAATTTTCCTTCAAAACTTCTTGGGTCTGGGGATGCCTTGAGGCTGGTAATTTCAGCTGCTTTCTCAGTGCAGCAATATCATCATCTTTCTTTTTGATTAGTGCCTCAATGCTTTTGATATCTTTGGGGTTGTGACCCAAACTAATAATTATGTCTTCCAGAGACTTTATTCTGTTATCTTTGGCCTGAGAAGAGGCCTTTTCAACTTGCAATTGGGTGCTTGTGTTATTTAAAGAATCTTGCAGCCTTAGGGCTGTCATTGCCTTATCAGTAAGAGTGGAATACACCATTTCCCCAATTTGTTTATGCAGCTCTATCTGGTCCAAGGGATGAATGTCTTTAGCGAGGACCTCAAAATTGGTCCTAATATAATCAGTTGTTGTCATGGGTTTTGGCACCTTGGACTTGAAGTGGCTCATCATCATTTTTCCTTGTGAAATGTCAAATGCTGACATTAACCTTTCCTGATTATGTGGAGCCATTTTCAGATATTGATCATAAACCTTCATTCTCAATGGATCATTCTTTGCCTTTATATTAATGAAAGTTCTTTTTATATCACCTGTATCTGTTTTTGGTGGTTTAAAAGAAGATACTTCTGTACTTAACTGTTTTTGCAATTCTTTTCCTTTGTGGCCTGTATATGTTTCACTTGCTGTGCCAGTCAGTTGACTATCTTCTCTTCCATCATCAAACATTTCATCAATGATTTCCACATCTAGAAGTGGACCTGGTTTCTGTTTTTTGGCTTGATGTATCTCTGAGGACTCTTTGGGAGGAGTAGGATCTGGAGCCTGTCTTTTCTTACCCATTTCCATCTTGGATGGAGTTTGTAATTCTGAAACTTCAGGATGATTTACCTGAGTGGGAGAAACTTGTGATTGATCAGGTGCTCTGGAGGTTTGAGGTTTCTTTGCCATGATAAAAGTTTCAATGACCTGTATTTCAGGTTCCTTTCCTTTGCCTTTTGACTCTACTGCAATAGATGGACTGCTTTCCTGTAATCCCTGTTGTAGATTTCCTGTTGAAGAAGTGCCAATGTGAGGTACCTGCACTTGTGCAAAAGATTCTAAGTCAAAGTTTTTCTCAAGGTCTTTCATAATTTTGTTCATTTTGTCTTCTTCACTTTCTTCCTCAACTAGTGTTTCTTCCACCCATTCATCTTGGTTAGCATATTGTTCTATATCAGGAATCATGTGGTGAATATAAGGGGAAGATTTGTTCTTCATTCTTTTATCACAGATAAAACTAAATGGATCATAAGGGACCCAACGGAAACTTCTTTGGAACTTGCAATGGCTTTGTAGTATATCTTTTGCTTCTCGCTCAGCATCTCTAGAGTTGCATATGAAGGGTCCTAATTGACTTTTGATTCTGAGTTGGGCTTTCTTTTTCACACTACAAAAATGAATCATATCAGAATTATTCATTTGCCTGAAATATTCCAAGGCAAAAAGTCTCATGGGCACATATTTTGGTAACTTGAATGGATGCAATTCACATCCATAGATTATGATGACTGAATGGTTTTGATATAAATACCAGTCTCCAACTTTATATGTCCTTGAAAGCTGCAAAGTCTTCTTGATTTCATTACTGAGCCTTGGAGGAGGAATTCCTGTCAACAAGGTAGTTGCAGGATATACAAAAATATCGATGAACTCAACATAGGAATAGGGAGACTCATAGGAAGAATGAGTTATGGCAGACCAAAAAATAACTGATCTAGGATTTCCCTTGGCATCAAGCTTTTTAACAGGGAAGGGGAACTTCTCTGATTGATAATAGATGAGGAGATGATAAATAACTGAGGAATATTTGAACACTTTCTCATTATCTAGCCTCATGAACTGGTCATGGATTTTATTGGAAATGAAGGATGCAAAATCATATTTTACTGCAGGAGGTTGCCCAGGAGTAAAGATAGACATCAATACCAAGGTTATTTCATCAACATATTCACTTGTATTGAAACCCATAACAAAGGATATCATATTGAGGATAAGTCTGCCCAACTTGTTAAAGTAAACAAAACCATATGGAGGTGGCCTCTTAGGTTGATGTTCAGGCAACATAAAAGTCTGGCAAATGCATTTCAATTTTTCTGGAGACAGTTGATTAGACTTTTCAATCAGTTCTTCCATAGACAAGGGAGTTAGCTCTTGATCAGGTTCAAAATGTAGCATTGCATTGATGGCTTGGGGAGTAATGGGGAAAAGAACACTCTGGTCAGGGGACATTACTACTCTTTGAGTTGGATCATAGTTAGAATGGCAGTAGTGGATAATTTCTGGGAAAATGAGGACTGAGGGGATGAGATATCTCGGGAAATTGGATTCCCACAACCCAATGACGTCCAATCCCTTCGAATAATCGTCTCTGCAGCGACAATAACTTCGAAGGGGGCTTTCATCAAACACTAAGTCTTTAATTTGGAAGTCCTTATCCACTAAGGGCAAATATTCTAATTCTCTGTGGGGGGCATTCAATGGGGTTACATTGAGGGCTGCCGGGGCTTCCATTTTGGTTCTTGTGTGTTCAAAAT
Source organism: Pinus albicaulis (assembly GCA_034641835.2). Classification (NCBI taxonomy): domain Eukaryota; kingdom Viridiplantae; phylum Streptophyta; class Pinopsida; order Pinales; family Pinaceae; genus Pinus; species Pinus albicaulis. The sequence continues at coordinate 945,762,374 of CM076582.1, forward strand.
GGAAGTTTCTGGGTTTTCTTCACAGAAATGTCGTGATTTCAGTTTTAATGAGGGAAATTGGCACAGTTGCAGGTTCGGGGGAACAATTCACAGTTTTACAGCTCAGGGAATGATCTTAGTGATAAGATTTTAACACTGATCCAGTGGAAAAACAAAAACACAGAGTTTCTTTCAAAGTTCGGGGCGCGACAGAATAAATACCTGTTTTCGGAGGCAAACTGGGATTTAACAGGTATCAAGTGGTGGCAAGAAGATGCTCAAACACTGGTCCAGCGGAATTCTCGAACGAAATTGGATAGAACAGTAATTTTCAGTGAAATTTTGAATTTCGTAGTGGGAGGCGCAGTCGCTTTCAGCAATGAAAAATGACTGAAAAAACACGAATTTTGTTTTATTTCCAAAGTCAAAAGGGGATTTTTAGTTTATCGAGGAATGACGTCATTATGGTACGGGATGACATGTGGCAAGGGTCGGGCGGTAAGCGGTAATTCCCGCACCGCTTATGGGCAATGGTGGTATTAAACGCGAGGGCAGCGATTCCATTGGGGAAGTGACACGTGGTCGGAGGATGGTTTCAAAACCACCGTACCCCCGCGCGTTAAAGTTCTATCGAGGGACGGCTAGCGGAATCGCTGTGGAGCGTTGATCTGCAGGCAGATGATCCGACGGTTCTCAAGACGGGAAGGTGACGGGAAAATTAACATGCGGGCCCGATGTAATTAGTGTTTAACTAATCATCCCTGGGGTGCTTTGATAGGCAGAAAAGTTGGTTATTAATTAATCCAGTTAATTAATTAATCCCATGGTTATATGAAAATTGGGGTTACGGCAGGGTTTCGACTATGGTTAAAGTGTCGGGTGGGATTTTTAAAATGCCAAGTGGATGGGCCACGATGGCATGGGGGTTTTTCGAAGTTTTTAGTTTAAATTAAAACTTCGGCATTATTCATTTTTCTTTCAAACATATAAAATTATATGTTTAAATGTTTTTTCGATATTTCTTATTATATGGTAATAAATTAAATCAATTAAATTACCATAAGGGGCGGGACTATTATATAATGATATATTTAACCAAAGGGCACATAATGTGGGTTTTTATAAATGCATGGGGAAATAAATACTTTGGTTAAAATCTTAATAGATGGGTTTTTGGGATATTAGATAAAAGGAGTTAAGTACTATAAGATAAGGGTCTTTTACTAGGGATTTAGTAAATAAATCAGAAGTCAATATGACAAAGGGACATGGTAAACTCAAAACACTTAACTATAACTAAGAAAGTGAAGATTTCCGAAGTAAATGATATCATCTTAATTTCAACACTTAAACATAGCATAGCAAGTAATTTTGAGGGTATTTTATGAAATATGGCATGATTTTCCTAAGTAAAATTGGATTTTACTTAGGAAAATGTTAAAAGTGAATGATTATAATGATAAATAACTTCAAGTACTTAGGTCTTTTTGATCATTAGGCCGAGGGTCCGGTCCCTCCAAAAGTCAAGGAAATGCCTTGAGCCCCTTTGATCTCCAAATACCTTAGCACTTTGGGGGAAATTAGTAAAACTTAAGGGGAAAGTGATGTGGGAAGTTAATGATTTTGACTTTGCTTTCAGTGAATTCTTCAGTGTATTTTATGCTTCAGTACTTGTGATGAAAGTAAAGGATTAAACACATTTAGCAGCATCATTCATCACATAAAACTTTGCAACACCATCTACCTACCCTATCTACTTGACACTATCATTTTCTCTTCTTTATTAGGGTGCATTTGGACTTGCAAACCCTTATCAACCTTTTTCTTTTTACATGACCAATCTATCTAATTCTACCCTTATTACATCCAAGGGCTCAGATTAAACTGTTGAGCACCTTTTATTAACTCTACCTATCTACTTATCTGCCAAGATTAAACTGTTTGGTCAGATATTTATTCTCTATTCTACAACATGAAATTGAAACATGAATGAGTCAAGTTTAAGCAGTTTGACTCTTCATAAATTGTGGCAAAAGTTTGACAAGCTGCACACAATTGCTTTATTACAAAAATGAAATAGTAGTGGCATTTGGATTTGCACACTTTCCTTGGTCTATTTTTTGCTTGGGGTTCATTTCTTTCATTTTCTTGACCAATTTATTTTCTTACCCTTTGATTTTTCTTTTAGGGTATACCCTCTTTACATTTTTTAAATTATTTGATTTTTTGGTTTTTCAAGAATATGGAACACCTTTGCTCAAGAAAAAAGTTTGAACATATTCCATAGTTCAATCAAGACAATCATGAAAAATGACACCTATTGGTATAGGAGTCTAACACTTGCTCCACTTGGGGATGGCTTTTCCTTGTGAAAAGTCAAGAACAGCAGGTCAGTTGCCTCAAAATGTCTTCAAACTAAACCATGTAATCTCCTTCTTCTGGTAGCTTTATTGTATATATGATAGTGAAATTTTTTGAAGCTTAGGGCCTTCACTTCGGGCTTCAACTTCAAGAAGTCACCATCCAATCAAAACTGATGCATTAGAAAAGGATATATTATGTACAAGTTAGAAAAAATTAGAATATCCTAGTAAATAGGATCAAAATAATGCTTCAGCATTCGACCATTGACTGGTCCTTCCTCAACTTCTGAATTGTCCAAATTCTTCAAAAAGTATGTGTTGTTTCCCTGCAAGGCATGAATGATATAAGGCCCTTTCCATAAGAAATCAAATTTCCCATGTTTCCCTTTTTCTTCTCTTCTAGAATCCCATCTTAAGACTTTATCACCTAGTTGAAAATCTTCTGCCTTAGTTCTTTTGTCAAACATTTTCTTTAACTTTTCCTGCAAGACTTGGGATCGTTGATACACTTCTTCTCTGGTTTGCTGCAAGTGAATTGTTTGGTTAATTCTCCTTTGAATATCATTTGGTTCCACTTGAGCCTCCTGAAGTAATTTCATAATAGGAATTCCTAAAGATGATGGGAATCTTGCTTCAATGCCATAAACCAATTCATATGGACTAGTCCCAATTGATTTCTTAGTTGTAAGTCTGTCTGCCCACAATGCATTGGTCAGTTTCTTGTGCCAATTCTTTTTGTTTTCTTCCAGTAACTTTTTAATGATATTAATAAGACTTTTATTGGAAGATTCTGCCAGTCCATTACCCTGAGGGTAATAGGCTATTGAATGGCCTAAAGTAATATGATATTTATTGCAGAAACTAATCATTTTCTTTGATTTAAATGCAGCGGCATTATCTGTTATGATTTTTTCTGGACAACCAAATCTGGAAAGTATGTTGGTTTCTAAAAACCCTATAATTACAGAATCATTGGCTTGTCTGCATGGGATAGCTTCAATCCATTTGGTAAAGTAATCTGTGGCAGTTAAAATCCATCTGTGTTGCCCAGAGGAAGAGGGATGAATTTCTCCAATAAAATCTAATCCCCATTGTTGAAAGGGTCTTTCTGTGGAAATTGGCCTTAATGGTAAAAGTAACAACTTTCTTTTACCCTCAAAGATCTGACACTTATGACAAGTTGTTACAAATTTCTTAACATCTGAAAACAAAGTTGGCCAGTAAAAACCAGCCCTTAAGATTTTGTCTGCAGTTGATTTCCAGTATAGATGTCCACCACAATCCCATGCATGAAATTCATTAAGAACTTTATCAGCTTCATCTTTCAATAGACAATTCAATAAGATTCCTTCATGATTTTTCCAAAATAGAGTGCTATCTAAAATACAATATTTTAAAGATGTCATTTTCAAAAATCTTCTTTTCGTTCTGGACAACCCTGGAGGAGTTTGCAGGTTTAATAAAACATGAATGATATCAGTGTACCAGGGAGAATCTAAGAAAGCTTGACTGATCTGTGGAGTCACCATCTCCTGTTCGTCATCCAGTTCGTTAATGTCTAAAGCTTGGCAATTAGTTTCAGTCATGAGTTGAGCCAAACCTTGACCTTTTATGAGTTTTGTTGGTTTAATTTCAATATCATATTCCAAAATGGTAGCTATCCACTTACCTCTTTTGCCTTCAATACCATCTTGAGTCAAGATGTCTTTAACTACAGCATTAGGCACATAAGCTATCACATGAGAATATAATATGTAAACTCTGAAATCTTTAATTGCTTTTACTAATGCAAAAGCCTGTTTCTCCATGATATTGTATTTCAAAGATGCATCTCTAAGTGCTTTACTAAAAAAGGCAATTGGTTTTTCACATCCCTGATCATCTTTTTGTAGTAAAACGGCTGCAATTGTATGTTCAGAAGCAAATGAAAAAATAATGAAATCTCTATCAAACTTTGGATTGGTAAGAACTGGTGTCCTAGTTAAAGCCATTTTAATTTCCTCAAATGATTGCTTGGCTTCTACAGTCCAGTCAATGCTTGAATCTTTTTTAAGCATGTTAGTAAGCAATCTAAGTAATTCCGCTAAGCTAGAAATAAATCTTCTCAAGAAATTAATCTTTCCTATGAAGGCTTGCAATTCTTTTATATTTCTGGGATGAGGTATTTGCAAAATTGCTTGTATTCTTTCAGGGTCAATTCTAATGCCATCTTTAGAAATAATGTGACCTAAGAGCTTTCCTTCTTCCAAACCAAACAATGACTTTTTAGGGTTTAAAGAAATGCCATATTTTCTGCACTTTATAAACACTTGCCTTAGATGATCTAAATGTTGCTGATCTGTTTTGGAAAAGACCGTTAAATCATCTAGATAAATTACCAGAAAATCATGTATTTCTTTAGCAAAAGCAATATCCATTGCTCTCTGAAATGTAGCTCCTGCATTCTTGAGTCCAAATGGCATCTTGACATATTTAAAAGTACCCCATGGTGTTGTAAATGTTGTTTTATCTTGATCATTAGGATGAACCAAAATCTGGTTATACCCTGAAAATCCATCCAGTAGAGATATCCTAGAAGATCCCACTACCCTCTGTAGAATATGGTCCATTTTAGGCAAAGGATAGTTATCTTTTAAAGAAACTTTATTCAAATTTCTTAAATCGACACACAATCTAATTTCTCCAGTCTTCTTCCTTGTTGGTACTAGATTCGAAACCCATTCAGAGAACCTAATAGGAGCTATAATCCCTGCTTCAAACATCCTTTTAATTTCTTTTTCAATTGAAGGTAGTAAAACATGATTGATCCTTCTAAGTTTTTGCTTAAAAGGTTTCTGATCTAGTTTCAAAGGTATAGTGTGTTGAATTATGGATGTATCATATGCTTTAAGGTCTTCATAACTCCAGGCAAAAACGTCCTGGAATTCCTTTAAGAGTTCAACATATTTAACCTTTTGATCTTCTGGTAGAGATTTGGATAATTTAACCATTTTGGGATTTTCTGGGGTTCCTAAGTTACACTCTTCAATATCAGCCTTAACAGGTTCCATTTTAGGTCTGAATGGAATGTCATTTGAATCAAAAAGATCTTCCAAAGGAGTTAAGCCTTTGGGCAAATGATTGTCTTTCAAATTGATGATTTCAGTTTCATCTTCTATGATCTCATCAGATTCCATGTTTTTCAAATCCTGCATGTCTTTTTCTGTGAATGTGGTTGGGTGCAGCATATGAATTGCATTCTCTCTTGAAATATCTATTTTTTGTTCTTTTTCTTGATCAGATTCACTAATTGTTATGTCTTCATCTATATTACAGTTAGAAAACTCATTTTGAAGTGTCAAAAAACTATTGATTTGATTATTATTTACAAATACTTGCCAATTCAAAAGATTGTCCGGTATAGCAGGCCTATGTCTAATCTCAGCTGAAAACTGATGATTAGGATCAAAAGGTAATTTACATGTACTAGCAAACATTGCGAGACTGTGAGCATGCAAATTTTGTTTCCTGGGAATCTTGGCAAGTTGAGCTTGTAGAAAGGTGTTGAGAATTTCCACAACTGTTTCTCTATATTGTTTCAATCTCATGTCTTTTGTTGAACATTATCCTTTAATTTATTGAATAATTAGCTCGGAATCTCCTATGATTGATACCCTAATAGCTCCTAACTTCTTGACATGTTTAAGCCCTAATAAAAGAGCTTTGTACTCTGCCATGTTGTTAGTGCATTTGAAATTCAACCTATAAGCATGACCTTCAGCATGATTATTTTCAACATTATGTAACCAAACCCCAGCTCCTGCTCCTAATTTGTTCATTGAGCCATCAAATTCTAAATGCCACATAATTTCATGTTCATAATCTTCATCAATTGTTTTAAAATGTTTCTTGATAGGAGCTAGTTGTTTAGTTTTTTCTGATATTTCTTGATCATCTGGTGTTTCCTTGTTTTCAGAAATCTCTTCAATCTTCACAGTAGTTTTGTTTGTAGTTTCCAATTCTGGAGCTTCTATTTCAGTGGGAAGATCCAATTCAGCATTGTATAAAATAAAAGAGTCCATATCAGAATGTATAGAATAGATAGGGAAGTTTTCAGGCTTCTCATGGCTACTGACTAAATATTTCATCAATGTCTCTCTGTAAAGTCTTTTAGGTTGACCAAAAACTGAAATAGTGGCATATGACATGTCTAGTTGAATAGATCCTCCAAGTTTAGCACCCCAGGATCTAGACAACAACATACCATATTTAGGAGGGATATCAGCCACTACTATATCCATCAAAACAGACTTAGTAGGATATTGCACCAAAGTAACACACAAATCTTTAATCAAACCTAAACATTTTACCTGACTAGAATCAAAAGAAAACAAATCTTTGTACGGTCTGGTAATGTCTAGATTTAATCTTTCCATCACGGCTTTGGGCATCAAATTGTGGGATGCTCCAGAATCCAACATAGCATTGTGGAGTATCTTGTCATGAACATTCAGGCTTACATAAAATGGAGGAGTTCCTCCACTTTCTGGTTTGCCATTTACCTCGGGGCCAAAAAGGAGTTTGGGTTGATCATCAAGAATATTTACTGAATCATCCAATCCAGTAATGTTAATGTTTAGGGATTTGCTAATTTGAATTCTATAGACATCATGTTTAGCCAATTCTGATAAAGGAACAACTATCTTTAGTTTGCCTATTTCAGCCTCTAGATTGAAAGGTTTTTCTGTTTGAGTTTTAGTTTTTTGCACGGATCATCGCCACGCACTCCCCATCGCAGCGGTGTTGCGGTGATTTTTCCACCACCGTGCCCACGTTGACTGCAAGGCCACATCCAAAAGTGGCATCCGGCTTTCATTTGGGCCCCGGTCTTCCACCTTGGCAATAAAAGTATTGATTGCTTGCATGTTCGACAATGTGGGATATCCGCGGATCTTAGTCTCTACCCAACGGACTTGGGCAATGGAGGCACATCTCCGCGTGGTGGTCTCATACCCCCTTTGCTGCCAGTCTTCCCAAGCGAGTTCGGATCCGAGCTCCGAGCTCTGCACACTCCGCCAACTGACAGAGCCAGTTGCGGTCGGGTTAATATAATCGTCCCGCTTTCCTGCAGTCATCTGATAGAGATGGTCCATCATCTGAGCATCCTCCCGATTGTCCACCGTTTCTGTATATCGCGGGCCCTGATACGGGTCGAGAGGCTGGGTGACCCGTACCTCCCCATCCTCAAAGATCATCAGCTCCTTCTTGAGGTCGATGATGGCGTAATTCTCAAAAGCCCAATCAATGCCGAGTAAGGCCGGATAGGGATCCTTGTCGCCCATGATATCAATAACCTCAAAATCGGTGTATGTCTTCACCCCCGCAACGTCGACCTCGACTCCCTCGAGCTGGCCGATTGGCAAAATGCAGTACTGGTTCGCCATCCTGAGTTGGATTGGTGAGTAGGCTAGCCATGGCCTTCCAAGAGCCTCCCATGTCTTTCGTGGTAGTATGTTGACGTCGGACCCCAAGTCCAACATGGTGTCGCTGATTTGGAACCCTGCGACCTGCATGTTAAGTCGGAATTCTTTGCCTGTTCGTTGCTTGTTCCGCTTGACACGTTGTACGTATTGAGGGCCAGCGTCCGCCGGATCTCTAAGTTCTGTGTGCCCCTGCAGTGCTCCGTCCAAAGCATGCTGGAGCTGCTACCGCAGCGCAGCGTTATCAACACTCCTAAGGAATAGCCGGAGCCAATCCTCGACCACAGTACCTGCGACGTTCTGCGCACCAGATTCCGGCAGCATGGGCTCCTCCAAACCTCCCTCGTTCCGCAATTGGGCGAATGCCTCAACTGCCTCCTGGAAATACTTCTTCTGGACTTCGGGCCTGATCAACTTCTTCGGGGATGCTGGTCGAACCACTCGAGCTGGCTCCTTCCCGTGGGCATCCTCTCCAGTCTTCTTTCCGCCCCTCATTACTATCGCGACGTTCTGCATGTTGGGGGTTGCGGCCCCTTGCAGCTCTGAGTTTATCAGATTTGCTCCCCTCTGCCTCGCCCGTTCTTCCCACTTCTTGATGAGCTCTGGACAGTCTTCTGTAGCATGGGCGTTGACCCGGCACTGGGAACACCAGGGTCGTCGCGGAAGGGGACATTCTCGAGCCACATGACCCTCCTGGTCACAGTTGTAGCATTTTACCGGACCGCGTCCGCCTGTTCGGCCTCCCCGCATGCCGCCACCTCTTCCCCTTGGAGCCTCGTTCACCCTGTACGAGGGACGATCCAATCGATCCGCAAGTGCGTCAAGCGCCCTGCACTGCTCAGTGTTGTGAGTCGTAGACACACAGAATTCGCAGTATACATTATTCGGCACCGTGGAGTACTTCTGTAATATCGGGCACATCCGAGGAGGATGCCCCATCGTCCGGCAAATCTCACAGTACTCTGTGGTGGAGGACCCCGGTTGCGGTTGGAACCCCGCAAAGGTCTGTTGCGGCTGGTAGACTCCCTGCGGGTTCATCCCCGCACCACCCCCTGGTGGTGGACCCCCCTGAATTGCTGCGACCGAGGGTCCTGCTCTTGCGCCGTGCAACCGAGGACATTCGGTTGCGACGTGGCCCTCGACCAGACAATGTGTACACCAAACATTCGGTCGCGCTGGTCTCACCGGCTGAAGTTCCTTGAGCTTTTCGGTCAAGCTGGCGATCTGGTGTTGCAACCCTATCAAAGAAGGGTCTTGCGGGGCCACCCCCCCCGATATTCCTGGGGGTAGCCCGCCATGGCTTCAATCTTCATGGCCTACTCCAAAGCGTCCTGCAGATTATCAATCTTCTGCTGAGTAAGAGGGGTTCGTGTCAAGGGGAGCAGAGCCTTGATGAACCAGTCCCTCTGGTGGTTTGGATCAATCGGGTAGCTGAGTTTCCCGATCGCGTCCTTGAATCGCCGCATCAACTCCCACGTGGTCTCACCTTCCTTCTGCTTAATTTCCCACAGCTCTGACAGGCCCTGCTGGTCTGTCTGGGGAAGCTTGAATTTGCGGACAAAATCCCGCTTCACGTCCGCAATTACGGGGTTAGGATGAGCCTCGGACCACTTGATAAACCATCGCAGAGCCCTCTCTCTGAGCGTGGTTTGGAATTCTATTAACTTCCCAGCGTCTGGCGTCTGGCGAGCCCTCCAGATGGCTTCGCACAGGTACCAGTGCTGCTCTACATCATCATTGCCCCGGCCAGAAAACTCTGGATACCGGGTGAAGGATCCAGCCATGTGTACTTGCGGAGAATTGACCAGGATAAAGCCTCCCGGTCCTGGTTGCGCAACGGTTCCACTAGGAAAAATACCACTACTAGTAACGCTGCTGTTACCGGACGTTACTGACACTGATGCACTACTGTATGACCGACTCAATGCTTGTAACTGAATAAAAATATTGCTTAAAGGTTGATATAGTACCAGGGGAAGGTCGGGATCCTGGCCATGCAGAAGGTGAGAAGTAGGGCTGCCTGGAGGGGTGGGTGCCGTCTGATCTTGAAACATCCGCTGCATCACGCCGTGCCATTCATCATCGGAACTTTCTTCGGGCTGCATCTTTCCGTTATCTTCGCTAGTCACGATCTCTCTTCCTCGCATCGCTGGGCTCCCATGCACCCATTGCACTTCCACTGCTGTCCCGTCTTCTTTCCGGGTATCCAAACCCATAACTCCCATCCTCTGAGGCGCCTCCTTCTGATTTTTCCTCTCGATCTCTCTTCTCTTCAAATCTCTCATTACCCTTCTTCGCCACCTATCGGCGATCTGTGCCCGCCGATGCGCACGTAGCTCCCGCAACTTGCATGCGGCCTCAACATCCATTCCCCACTCCCCACTCTCACAGTCTACACAGCATCGGTCCCCTCAACCCTTCCCCCAGTACGGGTGGTTTACGCTTCCATACTCGTTTTGTGGAATTCAATCAACCCTTCGTCCACCATCAGGGCTTTGATCCACAGCAGAATCTCCTTCAACAGCTTCCCTCTCAACCCTGAGTGGAAAACAGCCTCGGCCTTCGAGAAGGATTGGTAGCACTCAGCAGCAAACTCCACAGTGTATCCTTCCAACGTGGTCCTTACCCAAAACTCCACTGCACGGGTTAGCTCAGTATCTACCCGATGCAGTGCCACCAGGTCTTCGTGCGTCCACCTGCGGTTTATCTTCCGCAAGCCTGCTTGGGGCAGCATCGCTCGTAACCTTCGCAACCAATTGTAAAGGTCCGTAGGGAACCTTCCCCAGAAAATTTCGTATGTATCGCTGGCTGAGTCAGAGAAAAGAACAAGCTCCTTGATCGCCGCCTCCTTTTTCTTGGTCAGCTCTGCTTGCTGAGCAATGAACTGGTCAAGATGATCATCCCACCATCGTCGTATCGCTCCTTCAAAGATCCTCGATACCATGATCTAGATCCCCTCAGAACATGCAGGTCCCGGCAACGGAACCATTTGTTGGCGAGAAGTCAGGTCTCGCGGACAAGACCCAGGTTCAAGAGTTGTGGCCAACAAAGGGGTCCGGTGTAGTCTAGGAACACGCCGGAATTTTCACCCTGCTCTGGAGAGCAGTGCGTCTCACCCGAGGCGTGCCGCAACCACATGCAGAAGGGGATGAGATCAATGGAAAGGAACAAACCCGCAACTAATGAAGGACAGTGCATCCATTACATATACAGAGTTATATACGCAAGATCACTTAATAAGCATTCAGACATTTGCAAATAAAATTTTAAACCAGCATAAACACATTACAAGCACATGAACATCTTATTGAGACAACAATCTTCCATTGTATTAATCTCTTGGCAGAACACATGATTACATGGAATTCTCACAGATGGCTACAATTCTGATACAGATGGATTCCGGAACAGAAAGGTAGAATAGAGAAGATAAGAAGCCATCGGAGGGACATGCATGATTCTTCTGCAGCTGCTCTATGCGTCTTTTCCTGTCTCGAGCCTCGCAACCTCTTCAGCATCATCCTCGTTTCAGCCGGGTGACTGTTATTTATTCACCCGCTCGTGCGATTATCAGTTCCTCCGTGGCTCTACTTCGGCTTCTCCCGGCTTCTCTCCTGTTATCTTTGTGTTCTACTTCCTGTCTTACGCATGTGTTTCTCTCATACGCACTTGTCCCCCATTCTATCTGACTATCGCATGTAGCGCCACCTTAGTAGCTCATGACTCCTGGTAGTTGCGGCGCGGTCGCGGTTGCCATGTGTATTCATGCCGCAACTCAAAAAGGTCAAAGTTCAAAATGTCTTAGCCAATATTTCAAAACTAAACAAAAACAAGGGCCCCAACACCATGCCTTTCTTCAAAACTTCCATTTCATTTTTTGCTGCTCTTTGCGAGAGCGAATTTTGGTGCACTTGCTCTTGTAATTTTGATAGATCATGTTGCAATTCTTCATCTTCATGAATCATAGTAGAGCCTTCTGAAGGCTTAATGGGTGTTGAATTATTTTTATGGGGCATTTTTTAGAACCCAATACTGATATCTATTCTACAATATTCCCTTGGAATCAATTCAAATTGATTCTTCAAACAAGACTTATGAAATTCGGAAAAAAAAAATACACACCTTTTTCTTGCTTTTGAGGAGCTCAATATTGATATTGGATTATCTCTGTGATTGTGGCTCTTCAATATTTGAAATTTAGCACTGAATTAGCCCTCTGAATTCTCTTTTGAATGCCATAGGTCTGACTTGATTTGGATTCTCCAAGACAAAGTTATGTCCAATCTCCCACAATGACCTAATTATGTATTGGTTCAGTAGAGCGAACTTGTACGATTTGCCACGTGTCACTGTTTCGTCCTTCGGCTATGAAATTGATAGCCAAGAAACTATAATTCGTGTACTTGCAACCAATTATTACAGCACTCAAATCCGATGTTCAGAGAGAGAGTTATGAAACTTTTCCCACGATCACCTCTTCGAGATGAAATTCGAGATACTGAAAAATCGCTACCTTCCACAGATAATATCTCCTAAACTATTGTGAACCAAGCTCTGAAATTTTTTAACGAGTTTCCTCGGGATTTTGGCTTCGCACCCTAAAAATTTCAGATTATGAACCTTCATAGAAAAAAATGTATAGCGAAAATTCCACGATGACCTGTTTAGAGCAGCGAAACCCTAGATTCCAAAGCTCTGATACCAAATGTTGTGTAACCAGCTCCAAAAATAGAAGAAAAGAGATATCAACACCTTAGAAATAAGAAACTTCGAGGGGAAACCTCCAATACATGAAATAAATGAACAATTCTTGGATGATACAATTTACAAAACCTCATTTCTATATATAGGAGTCCATGGGGCCATAATGTAATCCTAGTGGCGCCACAATGTAATCCTAGCCGACCTAACAATAATAGTTTAAGGGCACAATAATAACAATATGGGGGTTACAAGGGTACAATAATAACAATAAGGGGGTTACAGTAACAATAATAAGGGACTATACTATTAATATAGGGACCTAACATTGACCAAGCGAAAAAGTTCAAGCATTTGTTGTCATGACTCTGAGAAAAGGAAATTTTAGGATGTTTGGTCCCCCAAAAAAGAAGAAGATCGATATGTTGAAGATCCAATGCTATGGCTACCAGGAATATGGGAATTTCAAGATAATTTTTCCTAAATTCAATAAGGACAACAAAAAAAGGAAAGAAATGAATGAAGCTCATCTCACCGAAGAAGTGGAAGAACCTGAGAAGAGGAAATAAAAGAAGGGAGAAGTGAAAGATCTCTACTATGACTAAGATAATATTCTTCACCTAGTTAGTTTCAGATTTTTGAAAATATCTATCATGGTAGAAATAATTGTGAGTATGATAGGATGAATAATTTTAATATATGACATCATTTTAGAGGCATAATATTGAAGCAAGAGATCATGACATCGCTATACAAGCTTGAGTTAATAATTGAAGTAGAATCCTACATGGATGTAGGAAGGAAGTAGCTCTTGATAACTACATTGGAAGCATAAGTATTATATATGGTTGTAATAAATTCATATAGCACAGAAAGAAAATCGTCATACATAATCTATAAGAAGGATAATTTGCAGGATGTATATAATCAATATCCTCCATTAGAATATTCATTAGAAGGATGTTCACCTATACTTGGAAGAATAAAATGTCTCGTTGATGGTCTAAATTCCACTGTGTGTGAGATACTTTGTTTAGAAAGTTAATGGTACGATGACAAAGGAGTGCAACCTGTCGAGATGATTGAAGTATTTTCAAGCAAGGAAAGGAAGTCTAGATGAAAAAAGGAAGAAAATAGGTATGTGTGCATGTATTTTATAGATTAATTCATGTCGTCATATAGTTGTAGAAATCATGGTTGAATTATCTATATTATGAGCATTATGGAAAAAGAAGAATCTCTTCTTGATGCATGATGGTATACACCTTGAACTTGTTCGCATATTGATAAGATGAAATCAAAATAATATGTTCTCATATGAATATGAGGTAGTTGACAAGATTAAAGAACTATTTATAGAAGTTCCTGGGGTAAAATATGTGAGAAAAGGAAGCAGGATTCGTGAAGTTGAAATCATGAACAAATAAAATAAGGAATCAGCATCTGATGACTAGAAGGATCTAGTATGACATCTCCATGGGGAAGGTATGAATGCCTTGATAATGTTTGAAAAATAAGAAGTCCCTTGACATTGGAAATCTTCAAAATGTTTTTATGAATGTGTAGGATGTTGATGTTGCACGAAGAAAATGTCATGATGAAAGGCCAGAGGTAACTTTGATTTGATGTTCATTTTTAATTTTTTAATAACATCTCATTTGGTTTGGAACAGGGCCACCGAAAAAGAGTTGTAGATGTTACCTACAACTAGCATTCATATGATTGGATGAAACATCCTAAAGAAAAATGACCTGGAATAAGTAGTTGTATGAAGGCATCTTATTACCTCAGTTGTTCAATACCAGTCAATCCATTCTAGGTTGCCCCCAAGAATTGGTGCCTACACTTCCATGGATGGAGAAATAAAATAAATGTAATCATCTTCCACCTCAAAATTCTTTATCCATGTCACAATCTCCTTAACCAAGCTTTCATAACCTCCTTTCTTGAACTACTCATCTTCCCTTTATTTTAAATACCTAGTTCAACTCTACTACAAACTGAATATTCTAACTCTATATGGTAATTAACCTAAAAAAATATTGCTTTTTAGATTTGGTGATTTAACTATTGCAACAAAACCAAATTATGGGCATTCCATTAGATCGCTCTTCTTCGGTTCCCTGTAAGTTGTGATTTCTCTCCTAATCAACTCAATTGTTCAAATAAAGCCATGAGAAAACTACATGGAATACCTCCTAGGAGTCACGGTTATCATGCAATAAGTAAGACTATTGATTAGTATGATTCTTATTTCAAAAGAGATATGTATATGAAGCACCAATCCTAAACATAACTCTCATTCAACTTATTAATCAAAATATCAAATTGTCATACGCTTTCGCAAAATGAGTCCCAATATCACAACTAGTTTTCATCTCAATTTGACCCTAGTTTGACTTTCTTCCCATTACCAACTTTCCACATCATAGATTTATTGATCCAAGTTATAGTGGCCATCCTTCCCCTCCAAATTTTCAACCTTGCAATGTGTTTCAGTGGTCTAAAATACCAAAGCCAATCAGGAATAGGTTAGTTGTGCAAGTATTTGTCCAAAATTATTTTTCTCCAAATATCGTCTCTTATGATTTCCCACATGCACTTTTCATGGCCAATGCAAGACAGAACCAATGGCGGTTCTTAAATCCCCAGCCACCCTGGTGCTTTGGTTGGGCAATAATTTCCCACTTGACCAAATAATGATGTGTGCAAATTCTTTTGTCATTCCATAAGAAAAAACTCATACATTGTCAAATCTTGTGAATGGTAGACTTTGCAATAGTTTCAAGAGAAAAAAATACATGGGGATGATTTTCCAAAGTTGATTTAACCAGAGTCATTCTGCCACCAACTAAAGGCCATTTGTAGCACCAATTGTTAACTTTTCCTTCAATATGCTTTATTAACCAGTTCCAATCCTCCACATGATAGTATTTTGGCTTAAGAAAAAATTCCAAGTAAAATTCCACTAGTGAACATGTGGTTCCAGAAGGATTCTCTTTCTTGATAGGGTCCATAACAATTTACGAAGATTACTAGATCATCAAATCCTCTAAAATGGCCTTCCACGATAATATCATTTAGGGAGGACAAATGTTTAAGGGTAGCTTCCATTGGATTCCAAAGGACAAGTAGGCCACCAGAATGACCATATGCGCCCACAAAGTATATGCACCAATATGGGAAAAAATTGTGGAGAACATCCTTGGCTTTCTCTACAAAAGAATAAAAAATAACACTACTAAGTCCTTTGCTCTTGGCTTTAGTTGTTTTCATTCCGTAATTTTGATTTCTAGTATTTGTAGGCTTAACATTTTTTGGAAAATAAATTTTGAATTGTTTTTATGAGGCTATATGTATCCCTCAATATAGGATTAAGAGGGAGCCCTCACCATTTTCCAAAGATAAGTATCTTACTCCTTGTATTATTTTTTCATATTTAGTTTCCCTTACTTATCTAGGTTTTTTTATACTAGATGCTAATTAAATTTCTTTTATATATATATATATATTTTTTTTTTAATTTTGTTTATATGCTCAAGGATTATGAAGAAGGCCTCACAAGACAAAGCATTGGAATTACAAGGTTTGTTAAGAAACAAAGGTATGCCTTAGACTATAAGCTTTGTTCTCTTCATGATAAAATTATATGCATTTCTTTTAGTAATCTATTTTATATTACTAACGCTATTGTGTCTAGCTCTCTTGAATCATAAAGATTCTTGATTGGTTGATTAATATTTATATAAATCTAACCTCCTCATGAATAAGAACTAAAGAAAGTTAATAATAACATAAGAATATCACATGTAATTTTAAAGATAAGAAAATATTTTTGATTTTCTGATTTTCTAACATATTCAACAACAAAAGGATGCATGGTGGACGGGGGCAAGCTACTAGACCCAGGATTATTAACAATAGTTTGTTTAGAAACATGGTTTGCAATGTCATCCAAAAATAAAACATCATTTTTTGAAATATAATGAAGAAGCTTACCCAATATAGCATCCATCAAGTCCGAAGAGTCTGTGGCCATAAAAGAAGGATTCCCAGAGTTGACACACTGGATATAACAAGGGGCCACCCCTAAATTCTAGTAGGAAATGGCATAAGGTAAGGATGACTCAGTGACATAAAGACAAGGCTCGTCAAAGAAGAAACTAGAAAAAT
This sequence comes from Pinus albicaulis, assembly GCA_034641835.2. Lineage (NCBI taxonomy): Eukaryota > Viridiplantae > Streptophyta > Pinopsida > Pinales > Pinaceae > Pinus > Pinus albicaulis. Next base: position 945,779,049 of record CM076582.1, read on the forward strand.
TATTCAAGCTGGGTTTAGAAAACCTAGGGAAACACCCCAACCATTTAGTCACAGATTATGAAAATAAACCTCCATTTGCCTACTATTTACAGATAATCGAGGGAACAAGGGTAGTTGGAGAGGGATAATATGGTGAAACAATGAACACTACAAGGAAAAGACCCTCTAGCGGAGGTTATAAAGGAGGTTTTTAGTATTATAAAATTGGCCAAAATTGTCAAAAAAACATATGCTACCACATCCATTTTTGGTAACGGAGGTTTTGGCGGAGCTTTTAATGGAAATTCAACACAACTAAAAAAAAATGGGCAGCCAGAGGTTATTATGGATGTCTTTTCATCGGTGCTTTTATCAGGTTTTAACGCACCAGTGCGTATCGGTAGACAGAGCACTGGGGTGGTCAAAGGAGAATGCACCAGGCCGTTAAGGAAAATAATAGCACTGGGCCTGGTGTTGGTGATACAACGCACAGGGTCATTCTAATTGGTCTTGGGATTTGAGCGGTGCCCATAGGTCGTATAAACACGTTGGTGCGTATGCTTATATAAATGCCCCAGTGCATCGTATCACACAAATGCCCCGAGGTTTACAATTGGTATCGGTATTCATGCAGTGTAAATATATCATACAAATGCACCGGCACTTATCAACACATAAATGCCCCAGTGCATCCTATCACACAAATGCACCGAGATTTGTAATTGGTATCGGTATTTGTGTGGTGCCTATTGGTCATCCAAATTCAACGGTGCGTATAAATAGAAAAAACGTCCCGGTGCATAGTATCACACAGACGCACCACAATTTATAATTGGTATCGATATTCGTGCGGTGCTCATAGGTAGTAAAAAGACACTGGTGCGTATAGATACGTAAATTCACCGGAGCGTCGTACCGCACAGACACCTCGATATTTTTAACTTGTTTTGGTATTTGTGTGGTCCCGATAGGTAGTAAAAACGCACTAGTGCACTTAATAATACAAGCGCACCAGTTTTCATTTTGTATTTTTTAGAAACATCGACCTGTGGCAGTGCAATTATTGTGATTGTTTTAAATTCATTATTCATCAAAAGTCGACACATATTATAACAATATTCATATTAATTAAATTTTTATTAATGGATTTGAATGTGATGTTTAGATTAATTTGTTATATCATATCATAATTATTGTGGTTTTTAAAAATTCATTATTCATCAAAAGTCGACACATATATATGTTATAACAATATTCATATGAATTAAATTTTTATTACTGCATTTGAGAATGACAATGGAGAACGCAATAGCGAAAATAAAGAACGCAATAGAATAAATTAAAACATTTTTTATTATATATATATGAATAAGACATTCTTTGTCATACAAAATGGGACAGTTATTGGTATCCCTTTATCTTTCAATTTTTGACACTATGTCCATTACATTAAAGAAATTGTCTAATTTCATAGAAATTTTTCCAAAAATAGTACAACGCCTTGCTTTTATATCCAAACATAGTGATCATCCTTCTTCACTTGAACTGCTATCACTGCTAGAGCTATTTCCATGACTTGGGTTATTTTCAAAAATGTTTTGTTCACGATGTTGATTGTTTTCTTCTTCTTCACCTTTTTCCATCTACAAACATAAAAATAAACTGTAATGAGTGTATATACATTGGTGAGAATAATGAAAACTGCAATATTAAATAATATACATCAATGTAAATCGAAAAGAAATGACATACCAATGCAACAATTGACTCATAAACTATACACATTCTTTCAAAACCATGTAACATGCCATCTTTCAAGATTTGATCTGTTGGCGCAGTGCCATACTTTGTTTCCTACAAGTTTTATACCCCATAAGAAATCATATATTTAATATAAAAGATTTATTTTTTCTATTAATTATAGACAGAGCTAAGTAAAACAAGATCGATAGATGCTTACAAATTCCACAATTAAGTTCTGATATGCCAACATATACGCACAACCCATATTTAAACCAATTTCAATCAATTCCTTTGATGGTTCTTCTTTGTATGTTAGCACCTGTTTGGAGACATTCAATGATGATTTTTGTAAAACAACTTTATAATACAAAAATAAAATATAGTTAAGTTGTTATAAGGAAGTAACAATTACTCACAAACTTAGATATCAATCCTTTTCTTCCTTGTCGTCCTGTTTTATGTGCTAAATGGGTTCCATTTTATTTTCTTTTCTGCAAGAAAATACTTGAAAATTAATATTTAATGCTAAATTGTTTATTTATTTTACCTAATGATCAAAAAATTCAATGATTACATATTACATTTGAAGCACGTTTTTGTTGAGATGGCTCCTCCCGTGATGCAATTTTGTCCATTTATTTGATCATCTCCTTATACACCTTTTTGGACATTCCTACTGGCATATTTCTTATTTCAGCTCGTTCATCTTTTGAGATTTTCATAATCTTCCTGAAAATGTAACATGACAATAAACTATTTAATTTTTATATTGATATATGAAAAGTAAATATAACAAAAGTGATATTTATAAATAATTCTAGACAAGCATCTAAAGGAATATTACTTTTTCATTCCTTTTTTTTTTTGTACGTTTTTGCTATTAAAAGTCTGACATGTCTCACTGACCAATTCTCTGGAAACTCTTCCTGTAGTTTACATAAAATCTGGTTCTTGGAATCATTGGATTGGTTTTTGTATTGTAAGTGGAAAGAACGTCTATACATTCGTTCCACTAGATCCCTCAAACATTTGTAGAAGTTTTTTCCCCTTTCATTAACCTCCAACACCACTCCAGATGAGCTAAGGAGAAATTCATTTTCATTTGCATGTTCTATTGTTTTTCTTTTCTTAGAACAACATTCCTTTTCTGAGTTGTTGGTCCCTGTAGAACATTAAACAGAGGTGAATTAATCGACTTTTTCACACATGTTATCTAACAATTTTAATTATACTATTAATGAAAACTAAAAAAAGAAACTCATATTGGATCGATAGTATTTTTTCATTCACCTGATTCATCCTTTTGCAATTTTTCCATCAAGATTATACGTTCTTCTGGTCCTAGATCAGAAATACTCTTATCGAGCTTCATCATTTTGTGGCTCTGCATGATACACATTAAACAATACATATTATTTAAACTTACATATAGTTCAAAAATAAAATTTTTGTAAAAAATTTACAAAGAACTTGCCTTTTTTTCTTTTATTGATGTGTTATCAGTATTTTTGTTACTTGATCTCTTGTCAGTCATTTCTTTAAAAATATAAAACATGTATCATATCGGTCAATAATATATTTTTAAATAAACTGTCAACTTCTCAATTAAACAAAAAAATTCTCAAAAAACCGGTGTGCCATTCGTGGTGAACGCACCGACGTCGGTGCGTGTATGTCTTTCCCACGCACCGCAAAAACAGTATAATACACCGTACGGTGCTCTATGTCAACAAGAAGCCCCGGTGCATTACATGTCAATGACCGCACCGATTAACCATCATAAAAATAATAAAAATCGTCCAGTGTTAGTTTTTTTAGCATAAATTGATGCTATATTTTACATATGGCGCACCATTAAAAAAAAATATTATTTTTTCACATTACTTATCCGGTGCTCTTGTAAACAACAGAGCACCGGTGCGCTACCTTACATAGGGTGCACCAGTAAAAAGTATATATATTTTTTTAAATCATTCCAAGGCCCACATGGATTAGGATACGACTATGCTAATTGTCCTGTCATTTGCATGTCTTAGGTCTATATTTAGCAATAAAAACCCTATAAATCTAAATTGAAAAGTCCTAATTCTGAATCACAGAAAGAAGAAGAAGAAAGGGGAGAAACAAAAAGAAAGTAAGGTTTGTATTTTTTAAAAGTTTTTTTTTCGAAACTAAATGTTCACGGTGCGTCATAATGAAATAGTGCATCGGCTACATATTTTTCTAATTTTTTATGACAGTACTTTCACGGTGTGCTGTGATAACAAAGCACCCCAGTGCACTCTTTCAAATAGGACACATCGAATATTATTTTTTATTTATTTACGCAAGGGCCAACATGGATTGGGATTTGACTATGTAGGTCAACCCATTCGTTGGATGTCTTAGGTTTATATTTAGCAATATATACCTTATAAATATAAATTGAAAAGCCCTAATTATGAAATCACAGCAAGTGGGAGAAGACAAGGCAGAAACAAAAATAATGTAGGGTATGTTTGTAAAATGGTTTTTTTCAAAACAGCACATTGTGCGGTGCGCTATAATGTAATAGTGCACTGGTGCCATATGTTACATATGGTGCACTAATAAAAAAATAATTTTTTTTTAAAATTTTTTATTACTGTACTTGCGTGGTGCACTTGTTTAACAGAGCGCACCGGTGCGTTATGTTACGAAGGGGGCACTAATGAAAAAAAAGGTCTTTTTTTAAGATTGACGCAAGGGCTGACATGGATTGAGATCTAACTATGCATGTCCTCCTTTTGGTTGCATGTATTAGGCTTATATTTAGCAATAAAAACCCTATAAATATAAATTAGAAAGCCCTAATTCTGAAATCACAGCATGTGGGAGAAGAAAGGGCAGAAACAAAAATAATGTAGGGTATGTTTGTAAAATGGTTTTTTCCAAAACAACACGTTTTGTGGTGCTCCATAATGTAATAGTGCACCAATGCCATATGTTACAAATGGCGCACTGATAAAAACATATATATATATATTTTATTTTTTATCATTGTACTTCAGCGATGTGCTGGTATAACCGAGCACATCAGTGCACAATGTTACATAGGGCACACCGACGAAAAAAAATATGTATTTTTTTTAAGATTGACGCAAGGGCCAACATGGATTGGGATCTGAATATGCAAGTCGTCCCATGGGTTGAATTTCTTATGAGTACAGAAACCTTATAAATCTAAATTGAAAAGAAAGAGGGAGAAAAAATGGTAGAAACAAAAAGAATCTAGGGTTTTATTTCTAAAAATTGATTTATTTTTTTATTTTTGTTTATGAAAACTGCATAAAAGGTAAAAAACTACAGAAAAAAAAAGTTAAAAAAACAATAAGATTTGATTTCGTATTTTACTTCATAAAAAACTAGAGAAAAAATAAAATAAAACAATAGACTTTGATTTCTTATTTCACGGCATAAAAAAATTGCAGAAAAACGTACAAAAAAACAATAAACTTTACTCACGTCGCTTAAAATTATATGGTACAGGGTTTGAATTACCAAAATTTTGGAATTTGGATTGTCTGAATACATATGCTCAAACGTATTTCCCTGCTCCACAGTGCTCTCGTGCTCTATTTTCTCCAGGTATGTTTCGTGCAAATATCTGGCTGAATTTTTTTGCAAAAATAGTGAAATAATGAAAAGTGTTTAGTATTTAAAGAAATGTTTTATGAAATTATATTTTTAAAAATATTTTTCCGCCCAATTTTCAATTTACCGCTTTTTTTCACTTAAATAAAATACTGTTGCGCTTTTTTTTTTAATTACAGTTATTCGTTTACTTGTGCGTTGTTTAATTGAACCACACCAGTGCTACTTGTTACAAAAGCGCACTGGTACACAAAATAAAGAACTAACTAGTGCGGTTATCTCAACAGTATGCACCGGAATTACATTTAGGTTTGTGCACCAAATTTTATTGTTGTTTTTCTCAAATACAGGGAGAAAATATCATATATTATATGAAATGGACAATTCTTCAAAATCCAGCTCGTTCCACAGTATTTCTCAATGTTCATCGCGGAGTTCTCCCTATCCATGTGGAGACGTAATATTTATTTCATATTTGTTTTATTTTTTCACTATCTAATTGAATTTATGTATGTTTTTTATCCATGTAGTCAATCATGCACAACTTAATTAAATTTATAATGTATACAAATTTGCAAGTTCATGCAGATTCATCATCGAGTTCAGATGCACAAAATTATATTCAAAGTACTGCTCCAAAACATCGAAAGTTCTTATCAGGAGCTGCATACCGCAAGACGCATTTGGTAGATGAAAATGGACAGCCGCTTCACCCTGCCAATTGTAACAATATTGCATATTCTAGCCACAATCCGAGGATAATGATGGTAATTATAATTATAATTGTTTGGTATATATATTGATTAATATGTAATTATTTCAACGTCAAACCAATTTATAATCATGCAATATTGTCAATGTGGTTACTAATTGATATCATAATATTTTGTACTAATCATGTTCAATTTTTTTTTAATTATTAGGATTCTAGTGATGATGAATGACCTACCTACCATCTTCTGTTGCACCCCACGACAATGTTAAATCGAGAGAAGACTGAATTAAGAGAAAAAATCGGAGAGGAACGATACCAAGAATGGTTGAATCAACCACCGATTCAATTCCCGCTACGTCCAGATTCACCAATTAGGAATGACTACAACAATAGTAGTTCTTCACAAGCTGGCAATGGAGACAATCAAATAGAGGTTGGTATGGATGATTACTTAAGGGATACGACTGCCATGGAGACAATGTTGTTAGATGCATTCCAAAATGATGATTAGCTAGGGGATGATGCTCATATCGCTGACACCTTTTCAAAAGCCTTAAATTTTCTTCCACCACCCCTCTCTTTGGACCCGGCGGTCAGTCAAAGTCTACCTAGTTGGGGACAACGATGTTACTGTACAACTTGAAAGCAAAGTTTGTCTTGTCGAATGCATGTTTCTCGAAACTTTTGAGGTAAGTTACCATAAAGTACTTCCCTTATATATAAATTTGAAATATAATCAGTACACTGCAATGAACATTACAAATGTTAAATTTTATGAACGTTAATAATTATATCGACATTAATGTACATTTATTAATATAGTTTTCCATGATCACCAACTACAGGTTATTCAAATATAAGGTTCTTCCGAGTGATAATGTCTTGCCCGGTAGCTGCGAAGAGGCAAAAAATTTGTTGAAAATGTTGGGTGTTGAGTACATATCATATCATGCATATCTAAATGATTGTATTCTATATAGAGGAGAATATGTAGACAAAGAGATGTGTCCGAAATGTGGGCATGACAGGTATGATAAGTCAAAAAATAAGGGTAAATCACGTAATAGTCCTCCTTTTAAGATATTGAGGCACATGCCTATAATCCCAAGGATTCAAAGGCTCTTTCGTTGCAAAGAATTAGCTATGTTGCAGGGATGGCATGCCTCACACAGAAGTGAGTTGGGAGTTATGCGAATACCAACTGATTCAATAGCCATGAAGCATATAGAGGATACATGGCCCGAAAAATTCAAGAATGAAGTACGAAGTCTACGACTCAGCATAGCCATGGATGGCGTCAACCCATATTCCCTCTAGAACACCAACTATTCTGTTTGGCCTGTAGTAGTGATCAATAACAATATCCCCCCATGGTTGTCCGTGAAGAATGAACATCTTATGTTAGCTCTCATAGTCCCTGGTAGAAGACAAGTGAAGAATATGGATGTCTACTTACAACCACTAGTAGATGAATTGAAGGAATTATCGGATGGGATAAATGTATACGATGTATCAAGACCCATCGCAGCAGAGAGGAGGTTTACATTGTATGGCATGTTGAGATTCAACAAGATGATGAGCTATATGAGCGCTCACTGGATGGGCCCGCAGGCTATTTTTGGCGCAAAGTCTATTTTTAGACTATGGCTATTTTGCATATATGACTTTTGCCTCAAGTTGTGATGCTAGTTTGTGGATGAAGTGATCATTGGATAAATAGATTAAATTTCATTTTAGAATATTGGGCGAAGTCTATTTATAGACTTATAGATAAAATAGATGCATGTCGATTATTATTAGCTCTTAATAATAATCAGACTCTAAAAAGAAACTTATTCTGTTGGAGCACTTTAGTTCAGTGCACAGATGTGGCACAACAGCTGACAGAAGGAATTACGCTATTCCTGAGGGTTTACTGGAGCTAATGCATGAAGGACTCAGTTAGAACTCAAGTGGCAGAGTTATGACACAATTGGAAGAAGTAGTTATGGAGTTGTATTTAGTTTAACTCAGTTAGACTCAGTTGAGCTAGTTGTATCTAGTCTAACTGATTGATACACTAGTGAGAGTGGAGTGAATTAATTAGTTAATTAATTCACAATAATAACTCATTAATCAACTGAACAATACAACAGTTAACTACAATAATAAAAAATTAAAGGAGACCAGTGGAGAGATAGGTGAAAGGGAAAGATATACTATCTGTTGTGAATATAGTGATGCATTGATTGCATCACACACTCAGTGTAGATGCCAATGAGGATTGTGCAGTCAAGGATGGAGTAATTCGAATTCATTCAGATATATTCTTCAGCATAGATTTCACAGTGGAGGCAGACTAGCATGTGGCAAAGATTGGTGCATGGATTTGCAAGATTGGGCCTGATTAGTGTATGACGATTGTACTATACTGAGAGCTTGTGATAAGCTTTGTATGTTTGTATGAGATTGTCATATTATCTCCATGTTACATAATATATAGTTGGGCTTTTCAGCTTCAGGCTTTCCCGGTTAAAAACTATGTTATGTGTGATAGATAATTTTTGTTTATGCTTCACATGTGTGTGCAATTAATTTTTCCGCAAAAGATTAACAAGTGGAATAGATTCAGTATCTTGCATAAAGTTAAATAGTGTGATATCGGGTGGATCTTGGACATATGCATGCTTAGTGCATATAATTTCTACATCGTATCAGAGCATTGTTGATTGAAGATTGCAATTGTGAAGTGAGTTTGTGCTGGTGGACAATTCGAATTTGCTACAGAAGATTCTTGGTGCAAAAATCGAGTATACATTGAAATTTCTTTCAACGGGTTGAGATTGGAGTATGCCCTTGATGGGAGCTCAAATTACATAGCCCGGAAGCCATGGAGGGCACGATGTCGGAGGAGAATGGTGTAGGAGTTCATCGACAGCGATGTTCCTAAAGCCGGGATCCAGCAATGTTGCATTACTCAAAGGCAAATGGCAGGCAGAAGACCTGGTAAGGATAGAGGAAAAATTGCTGAAGGTGTGAAGGATCACGTGTCCAACCTTCACGAAATCCACCCATTCTTGACTTGAAGGCTTTGAAAAGTACTTTGTTCAAAGCGGATGGATCAGAGGAAGGCTACGCTAAAGACAAGCTCAGAAAAATAAAAATGGAGAAAGGCGACAGTATTCCAAAATACCTCACGAAGTTTGTCCACTGCAAATATGAGATGGGAAGTGTGGGGTTTACTGTTGATGAAAAATACTTGGTGAGCTTGGCTCTCCTTAGGCTTCCAAAGATTTGGCATAGCTATGAAGACTCTGTCAATGGACGAGAGAAATTGTCGGGATGGGAGCGACTTTGGTCGGATCTTGTGCAGGAGGAGATAAGGCAGGGTACTAGGGATGGATCTTCATCAAAGAATGAAGATGAAGAGAATTTCACTTTGGCTTCCAAATCAAGGAAAGGGAAGGGGAATAAAAATCCTTCAAAATCCAGTGCTAAAGGCAAGAATCAGGATTTGTTCAAAGTGAAGTGTTTTCACTGTCACGAGCATGGACATTTCACCACTAATTGTCCACAGTAGAAGAAGAATAAGTAGGTTGTTGGATCTGCAGCTGGAGAGGCCTTAGCCTCAAAATTTGAGCTAGATTTTTCCTTGATCGCATGCTTGGTTTCAAGCTGCATGGGATCGGTGTGGTAGCTTGACAGTGGTGCGTCTTTCCATACGACATGAGACAAAGAGTTGTTTAGTAACTTGGAGGAGAAGGAACTCCAGATGCATATAGAGATGGGCGATGATGGTCGGTACAGTGCGACTAGCATTGGGACCATTACCTTTGAGAGGGAGTCCGGTAATCCGTTCTTGTTGAAGAATATCATGCATGTTCCAGGTCTGAACAAGAACTTGGTCTCAATCGCAATGCTAGAAGACAAGGGTTATGATGTTGTTTTCAGTGAGGGAAATGCCTCCCTTCGACATAAAACAACGGGTCAAACCAAGAAGATAGGGGTTCGAATTAAGAATCTCTACAAGCTAGAGGTAGATGGTTGCGCTGCAATTGTGGGCAAAGCAGGAGTGGTGAGCCGAGATGAGGGTGAATTATGGCACAGGAGATTGGGCCATCTTCACCATGGCGCTTTGAAGATTTTGCAGAAAATTTCTACTGGACTTCCCAAGGGTACTCTTGCGCAGTCAGATCAATGCAAAGGATGTAAAATGGGTAAGTTTGTGAAGACCACCTTTCATGAGAAGGAGAATCATGCCTCGGTGATCCTGGAGAGAATTCACACAGACGTGTGTGGACCATTCTCGGTTGCTTCAACAACAAAACACGGGTATTATGTGATATTTGTTGATGACCTTTCTCGTAGATGTTGGATCTTATTCATGCAGAAGAAGAGTGAAACATTCTCAAAGTTCTGTGAGTTCAAGGAATTGGTGGAGAAGGAGTTCGGGAAGCAGGTGAAATCTCTACGGAGCGATAATGGTGGTGAATACATCTCGGGCGAATTCAAAGACTTCTGTAGCAAAGAAGGAATTCGAAGAGAACTCATAGTGCCTCATAACCCACAGCAGAATGGGGTTGCAGAGAGAAATAATAGAATGATCGTGGGTGCTGCACGAGTGATGCTGCATGACCAGGGCCTACTGATGCACTTGTGGGCGGAAGCATGCAACATTGTGGTTTATGTGAAAAACCATTGTCCTCATAGAGTACTTGGCATGAGTACACCCGAAGAAGCATTTTCTGGTAAGAAGCCTGGTATTTCTCATTTGAATATTTTTGGCTCACCTGTTTACATTCATGTGATGAAGGACGCCAGGAAGAAGCTGGAGCCGATTGTAGAAGTCGGGATATTTGTGGGGTACACAGAAACACCCCATAACTATCGTGTGTATTTTCTAGACATTCGGATGACTGTTGTGTGACGGGATATAAAATTCAATGAGGTGAAAGCCATGAAGTTGTCGCTTGAGAGGGAGCTACACTTGCATGCAGAGGAGGAACTTCTAGTTCCCAAAGATGAGCCTCTAGATGTGGATCAGCCATAGGAGGAGATTCATGGAGTGGAGGAGTCAACTCATGCAGAATCGAATATCAGACAAGCCAGAAAGCGTACCACAGAAGCTAAGAGACTGACGCTTGATGCGGCACAAAATGTGGGATTCCCTAGATCACAGCGTAGACAGAGATAGACACCTGACCAATATACTGGATACATGGCTCTTATGACCAAGTGTATCGTGACAGAGCCATCTTCTTTCGAAGAAGCAGTGCAGGATCCCACATGGGTAGATGCCATGGTGGAGGAGTATGACTCCATTGTCAGAAACAGTGCTTGGGAGATTGTTCCAAGGCCGGTGGGAAAATCAGTTGTAGGATCAAGATGGATCTACAAGGTAAAGCAAGCTGCTAATGGGAGTGTCGAGAAGTATAAGGCAATATTTGTTGCCTGGGGCTTCTCACAGATTGAGGGGATTGACTATGAAGAAACATTTGCAACTGTCGCACGGTATTCTTCCATATGGACTATCCTTGCTCTCTCAGTGCAGATGGGTTGGCACATTCATCATATGGATGTGAACATTGTGTTCCTTAATGGGATCATTGAGGAAGAGGTGTACATTGAGCAGCCTGAAGGATTTGAGATCTTCAGCAGCAATTCGCATGTGTACAAGCTCAAAAGAGCGTTGTATGGGCTAAAACAAGCACCCCGTGCTTGGTACACTCGGATCAACAGCTATTTCACTAGACTTGGCTTCACCAAGAGTGAGGCGGATGGAAACCTATACCAGATTGTGGTTGAGGGTAAGCTTTTAATCATTGTACTTTATGTTGATGATTTAATACTAATAGGTGATGAGCAGTTGACACACTTATGCAAGGCAGATCTTGCAAAGGAGTTTGAGATGAAGGATTTGGGCCTCCTTCATTATTTCCTTGGATTGGAAATATGGCAGCGAGAAGGTGAATTGTTTGTGTCTCAAGGAAAGTATGCCTGGGAGATATTGGAGAAGTTTCACATGCAAGGATGCAAGCCTATCGACACTCTTCTTCCAACAAATTGGAAGAAAGAGGATGCGACATCGACAGAGGTAGTGAATGCCACTGTTTATCGACAGTTGGTGGGTTCGCTCATGTATTTAGTCAATACAAGACCGGACATATGTTATGCGGTGAACCAACTTTCAAAAGTAATGGTTAAGACTACCAAGCTCTTTTGGAAGGCAGGCAAGCATGTTCTGAGATATCTCAGGGGCACATCTGAGTATGGTTTATGGTACAGACAGACGGATGAGGCGAAGTTGCATGGCTTCACGGATGCAGATTGGGCGGGAAGCCCAACAGACAGAAAGAGCACATCAGGAGGGATTTTCAATATCGGATCTACGGTATTTTCTTGGTACAGCAAGAAAAAAATATCTGTGGCACTCAGTTCAGCGGAAGTAGAATACATGGCAGCAAGTTTAGCTGCATGTGAGGCTATCCGGATGAGGAAGGTCCTGGTTGGTTTGTTCGGTTCACATTTAGATCCCACGGTGATTCATTGTGATAATCAGAGTTGCATTAAACTCTCGGTTAATCATATGTTTCATGATAGATCTAAACATATTGATATCTGGTATCATCATATCAGATATTGTGTGTAGCAGAAGATCATGGTTCTTCAGTACATTCCTACGGAGGATCAGGATGCAGATATTCTAACGAAGGCGCTCACCAAGAGAAAATTCGAATACCATAGAGGCAGGATCGGGGTGAAGGATAATCCCTATCTTGTTGAGAGGGAGTGTTGAGATTCAACAAGATGATGAGCTTAGTGAAAAGAGTCGCCTTCACTAAGTGGGCCCATAGGCTATTTTTGGCGCAAGTCTATTTTTAGACTATGTCTAGTTTTAGACATGATGATCATATTTCAGAAGTTGCAGGATGCTATTTGTGGATGGTTGATCAAGTTGGAAAAATAGATGAAATTCTATTTTTAGAATATTGGGCGAAGTCTATTTATAGATCTTCAATCTAAAAATAGATGCATGTCGATTATTATTAGCTCTTAATAATAATCAGACTCTAAACAACAACTTATTCTCTTGGAGCACTTCAGTTCAGTGCACAGATGTGGCACATCAGTGGACTGAGGGAATTACGCAATTCCTAAGGGTTTATTGGAGCTAATGCATGGAGGACTCAGTTAGAACTCAAGTGGCAGAGTTATGACACAGTTGGAAGAAGTAGTTATGGAGTTGTATTTAGTTTAACTTAGTTAGACTCAGTTGAGCTAGTTGTATCTAGTCTAATTGATTGATACACTGGTGAGAGTGGAGTGAATTAATTAGTTAATTAATTCACAAATAATAACTCATTAATCAACTGAACAATACAGCAGTTAACTACAGTGCATGGCAGTTTCAGTGGAGACCAGTGGAGAGATAGGTGAAAGGGCAAGATAGACTATTTGTTGTGAATATAGTGATGCATTGATTGCATCACACACTCAGTGTAGATGCCAATGAGGATTGCGCAATCAAGGATGGAGTAATTGGAATTCATTCAGAGCTATTCTTTAGCAGATATTGCGCAGTGGAGGCAGGCTAGCAGGTGGCAAAGGTCGGTGCATGGATTTGCAAGATTGGGCCTGATTAGTGTATGACGATTGTACTATACTAAGAGCTTGTGATAAGCTTTGTATGTTTGTATGAGATTTTCATATGATCTCCATGTTACATAATATATAGTTGGGGTTTTCAGCTTCAGGCTTTCCCGGTTAAAAACTATGTTATGTGCGATTGATAACTTTTGTTTATGCTTCACATGTGTGTGCAATTAATTTTTCCGCAAAAGATTAACAAGTGGAATAGATTCAGTATCTTGCATAAGTTAAATAGTGTAAGATCGGGTGGATCTTGGACATATGCATGCTTAATGCATATAATTTCTACATGGCATATGTGCTTACACGACACATGATTATCCAAGCTTAGGAGTTTGCTCTGGTAAATTACATTTTTAATTTATTGATTTGTTTATATATAATGTAACAATATTCTTTCACATATTTGTTATTTAATTTGTTGTAATATTATTTGTTCTGATCTTCATGATATTATTTAACGTGCCATGCATATTAATTAATGTATACAAATATAATCTCGCAAGTATTGTAACAAAAGGGTATTTTGGATGTAAATGTTGTGGACCTTCTCTGAAAGCTAGATGGTCCAAGGACCTACGAAAGCCAGTGTATGATTGCTCCAGGATATTCCTACCAGAAAAACACCCTTACAGAAGAGCATCATCTGCTTTCAATGGTAAATGAGAAAGAACCCAAATGCCTTCAATAATGACACCAACTAAATGGCTTAGAGCATATGAGAGAGAGACGGAGAAGGAGTTCACAGAAATGTTCGATTCAAATGGGGAGCCTGAGTTTGATGATCCAGATTTCTTCAACACCTATGTTGAGAAATTTCCCATTGGGATGAAAAGGGAATCTATCTTTTATGACCTCCCATATTGGGAGCATCTTAAGATTTCCCACTTATTAGATCCCATGCATATATTTAAAAATGTTTCATCTTCTTTATGGAGGCACATATCATCGAAACAAAGTGACACATTGGCGGTTAGGAAAGATCTTATTACTTCAAGAACTAAAAAGAAATATTGGCCAAGATGATTAGGAAGTACGGGATCAGAGGCAGGCGCTGGTCCCTTTAATTCATGGTTTTTCAAAGAAGGTGATGTCCCATGGATTTTAAAAAAAGATGATATATCTTTGACAAAGGAAGTTATAATGGATGAGGGTGCCAACTTCATATGGTTCTTCACAACGGCGCTGCTTCACCGTGGATGACCATTTGTCGGGGTTGAAATCGCATGACCATTTGCATCTTCTAAGAGTATGTATAATTTCAAAAGCATGATTTTATTATTTGTTATATTAATAAATTTTATCCCATGCGGTGATCATAAAACATAACTAATTTTGTATATTATTACACATTTTTATAACTTTGCAGTGTCATTATCCTTTGTTTGTGTGTGGGTGTGTGAAACATGAATTCCCTCAAGACCTAGGACGTGCTATATCTAGATTATCTGCATTTGTACGTTGGATCACGTCAAAGGAGATTCATGTGGCTAGCATTCCACGGTGGCGTCAAGAGATAGTTGAGATTGTTTGTATGTTTGAGAAGGAACTGCCGACGAGTTTCATGGACTTACAGGTTCATCTTCTAATCCACCTAGTAGATGAGGTTGAATTAGTTGGGGTTGTTTCTTGTCGTTGGATGTTCTTCTTAGAGAGGTACATGAAGAAATTGAAAGGTTTTGTTCGACGAAGGGCAAAACCCAAGGGGTCTATGGCAGAGGGGTACATATCATATGAGTCTTTCTACTATGCCATTGAGTACATCAAGCAGATCGACAACAGACCAGGTGCGGTGATTTGGGGTGATGAATTGGATGAAGACAAAAGAGAAGGAGAGTTGCTCCAAACAAGTGGAAAAAAGTGCTTGATAAAGAGTAAGCGACTTATAATTTTTCAAATTTACAAAAAGTAATTAATATTCATGTTGAACTTTGATACAATGTATATTTTGGTCTCTAAGTACTATATAATGTTGGTTTGATTTCATCAACGAATGCAGAAATTGAAGAAATCAATAAATTCATTCTTTACAATTCTGAAGCGACACAACTGTGGTTCGCATTGTACGAACAAAAAAGAATGAAATGGGATACTGACAGGAAATAATTCAGATGGTTGAATGGTAGAAGTGTGCCTTATCCCGATCATTTAAAAGGAAATATGCCAAAAATATGCCCCAACAGTTGGGTTGCTGACCAAGTCAGAGAGAAATACGGTGCTACCTGCGTCGTTGTTGTAATAGGGCGAGGGTACGCATCTCTCTCCCTCTCTCTTGCCTCCAACAAGCAAACCATGTTATATTGTTTTGCTTGTTGTTGTTGTTATTTCTCCTCTTCTCTCCTTTCACGTCTCTAAATGATTGACATATTAAACACAACTTTTTAATTAAATGACACATGTATTTACAAATATACGTATATAAATATTTTTTGAAAAATAAATAAAACAAGAGTCGGTGCACCAAAAACACAGTCACGTACCAGTAACGGTGCATCCCTCCATAGAGACACACTGGCGACGATGCACATAATGATATAAAAATCACCGGGAGCGGTGCTCCAGAAAATAATTTTAGCGCACAGTTCACTAAGTGCAGTGTCAGGAGCCTAGTGCCCTGACTTCACTATACGCCCCGAGGCTTATAGCTAAGTTAGCACGCTACCCTCCTGCCACCGTACATAATCGTACCGTGCGTCCAGGTATCCGAGCGCACTGCTCTTTGTCATAAAATTTACAATTACACGATGAACCTTTGGAATCCACCTCGAAACCAGGGCGGATACACTTAGCATCGGTTTACCAACCTGAACCGTTGAAAATGTCGATTTGCGGTTCTCGTGCGCCGAAAAACTTACATGCCCCGAAGCGGATAATTTGGTAAATGCACCAGGTGGCCGCGATTCAACATTGTCAACGGTGCGGCCTAGTAAATGACTGCACCGTACTTTAAAAAAAAAAAAAAAAACACTGTGCGCCTTGCGGTACTGCCCCAGAACCGGTGTGGACTCCTTCAATACCGCAAACAGGTGCGAGCCGAACGGCTCGAGCACACCGCGTGACAATTTTTTTTTTTTAATGGTTAATTTTAAGGTTTCTTCAAATTCTAATCTACTAAAAGGTTTAATTATGGAAAAACAAGAAAAATACCTGTACATTTACCCGTCGAGGAGGCATATTGGCTGTACAATTTAAAAAAGAAAATTTGTCCACTGTTTTATAAAATTCAAGCTGGAGATTAGTGGAAATGTACAACAACAGTGCATGCAATAAGTGCAATGGGAGCATGGATGTCAGTGCAGCTCAAGAAAGGATAACTTGCATCGGTGCTTGAGAGCTCTGTAGCACTAACAAAAGTGAAAAATGCGGTAATTATTTTTTTTATTTAACCCTATTCCGGTGCACGGGGTTTTTACTGGAGTACCGGTGCGTTGTCTTAATGTTGCACCGGGCTCTTTCTGTTTTCACGTGCTTTTAGGAGGCACCGGGGCGGTGTAACTGTAACGCACTGGTAACAGTGTCCAGTGAACCAATGATTTTTGTGGCTTTTTGGCCGTAATTTTTTTATTTAACCCTATTCCGGTGCGCGGGCTTTTTACTGCAGTATAAGTGCGTTTCCTGTATGCCACGCCGGGCTCTTTCTGTTTTCGCGCACTTTTAGGAGGCACCGGGGCAGCGTAATGTTATCGCACCAGTGCTCTACAGTAACATCACGCACCAGTAATGGTGTTCGGTGAACCAATGATTTCTGCGGTTTTTTGGCCGTAAATTTTTTTTATTTAACCCTATTCTGTTGTGTGGGGTTTTTACTGGAGTATCGGTGTGTTTCCTGTATGCCGCGCTGGGCTCTTTCTGTTTTCGCGCGCTTTTAGGAGGCACCGGGGCGGCGTATTTTTAAAGCACCGGTGCTCTACAGTAATATGACGCACCGGTAACAGTGTCTGGTGAACCAATGATTTCTGCAGTTTTTTAGCTGTAAAATTTTTTTATTTAACCCTATTCTGGTGCGCAGGATTTTTGTTGCAATACTGGTGCATTGTCTGTATGCCGCACCGGGCTCTTTCTGTTTTCGCGCACTTTTAAGAGGCACCAGGGCGGCATATTTTTAAAGCACCAGTGCTCTACAATATAATGACGCACATGTAAAAGTGTTCGGTGAACCAATTATTTCTGCCGTTTTTTTGCCGTAATTTTTTTTATTTAACCCTATTCTGGGGCGCGGCATTTATGGGGACCCCGGTGTGTTTCCATCATTCTTCCCCAGGAATTTTATGTTCTGCTTGCTTTTATGACGCACCGAGACGTGGGGATGTGACGCACCAAGGCTCTATAGTAACCTGACGCACTGGTAACGGTGCCCGGTGAACCAATGATTTCTGCGATTTTTTGGCCATAATTTTGTTTGTTTTAAACCCTTTTCCGATGCGCGGCATTTACAGGGATCCCAATGCATTTTAGTCATTTGGCACCGGGATGTTTATGCTTCATGCGCTTTTTATGAGGCACCGAGGCTGACAATATGACACGCACCAGCGCGGTTGATGAATTAAAAGCACCGGGAGGGTGTGTATGGAGCACACTGTTTCTGGTGTGCCAATGTTTTATGCGGTTTTTTTGCCGTAATTTTTTTATTTAACCATCCACCAGTGCACGCGTTTTGTGGGCACCTCGATGCGTTTCATTTATTCCACACAGGCAGTATCTGTGTGGTTGACATGTAAAGCACCGGTGCTCTACAGAAATAAAATTCACCGGGCGTGTGTGTATGGAGCGCACGATGTTCGGTGTACCAATTTTTGTAATGCACCGGTGCTTTGTCATATTGAACGCACCGGTGCGTTTTAGGTTGATAAGAGCACTAGAAGAAATACATCCACAAAAACCTCCTCTTGCCATCCTCCTCTAGGATCCTCCGCTAGAAACGGACGTCTGGGGTATTTTTCTGTGGGGTTCCTCAAAAACATCCGCTAGAGGGTCTTTTCCTTGTAGTGGAAGCCCCCATCATAGTTGCAGACTAGAGCTTGGTCGACATCCCTCCCACCCTTCAACCCAACACATAGAGTCGTCATCATAAATCAAATATGTCTTCTTTTATAATAAAATCACTACCATTTAGCATATAAGAAAATGAACCAGTAATTATACTATAATATCACTACAATTTATTATACTATAAAATCACTAGTGTGAAAACGTTTGACTGAAATGGGTGGTTATACTTTGAAAACTCACATATGTGCAAATAAATAGGTGGTTTTGATCATTTTTCAAATATTGAGTTAATAAGAATGTTGAGCCATGTATAACAAGAATATGAAAACATTAGACCATGCATAACAAGAAGATGAAAAACGTTAGATCATTTTTGTAATTTTAAATAAATAATATGAAAACCAAAGCCAAACCAAGCAATCTATCATACATTGAGCTAATATTTCGAAAAATCAGATTGAGCTAATTATTTTTTTATAAGATTGACTTAATCATCAAAAAAACAAGGATTGTAAATGGCGACAAAGCGTTTCAAATGGGTTTTGTTTTTTCACTATTCTAAATGTCGACAACCATTAGGATTAATTGTTGCATAAGAGGGATGAGTTACACTACTAACAAGGTCTAAGTTTAAAACCTCTTGTTTTTCTACATTATCAGATGGAAGATGATGATTCCCCAACCCGTCATTCAGGTAGAGTTTTTGCCACATCCTGTTTAATATCCAAATCCATAATTTTTGTGTTAGTGTAAAGGCACAGGCATAGCCACAAGTAGAGTTTCTTTGGGAACATCTAGGCATGTATCAAACAGAAGACCCATTCACAGAAGAGACAGACCCATGAGAAAAGAATATTAAATTTCATTGGATGAATAGCGAATAAGTAGAATATATCCCCTTGAGTAGCACATCCAACACTTTATTGTTGTTGGTTGTCTGTGTACCTTTTCTGGAGGTCAATCTGGAGAGCCTTGTTTTGTTTGTGCATGGTAGCTAATTCATTTATGAGTTGCGTGTTATGAATATGGACTCACATATGCCTATGGTAGAACTAGTTTGTGAGTTATTGTTGTGTAGGTAAATCCTCTCTGCGGACAGAGACGATCCCTCTAGCCCTAGAGTGGTTCTAGAAACAAGGGAACAAGCTAGTGTGTAGGTTCCTAGTTAACGAATGAAATAGGTTGGAATAGATTGTCCTACCTGGAGTCCAACGCAATTGTCACAGCTGTAGTAGTGGAACCTCTTGATCTCTGCCTCGACAGGTCACGGTCCTCTGGAAATAGTACTCGGACACCTGCACAAAGATTAAAGGACAAAAACAGCATACAAGACAATAATCACATTCATAACTAGCTAATTAGTCAAGGAATATTAAACATATTGCATAAAATAAACCATATTAACACAAGATGGGAACTAGACAATAGTCATGTATATATAAATAGAAGAAAGAGATTACAACCAGAGCCTTAACGTCGCAACCTCCTTCAGCAGGTTCAGTCAAAGCACGTCTCGAAGGATCGTCGGGCAATTGGGACGAGGCAAGGACACAAGCCTAAGCTCTCTCTTGAAAAAGGTCTCTTTCTATGCTCTATCTCTCTAGAAAAATGTTCAGCCATTCATCTATAAATATTCAGCTAGTGTATTAATGGGAGATAGCTTTATTTATAGAGGAAGAGGAGGAGGTTGGGATCCCTGCAATGATGGAAGGGAAGCCTTATCCTTCGGGAGGTTTCCCCAAAAGGTGGAAACAAGAGGCCAAAGGAGGGTGTTCGTCGTTATTCAGTCGAATCACCCAAGTTGACTCGCCCACGAAGTTGTTAGCATGGAAACTTCACCTCTATATTTAAAAAACATTCCAAAAATAGCTTGGCACGTGTAGCACACTGGGACAAACTGCCAATGGGCATGGGGCCCAGTGTTAATCTTCCTCATTGGTGTGAGGGCATAATGATCTACCAGCGCCAACCCAAAAACATGTGTTTCTGATGGTAGGCTCAGGGAATTGTCAACAGAAGGAATGTTTTCCTCATGGAAAGGGATACAATGATGGTCTGTGCAAGGCATGACACTTCTTATTAGTCATAGAAATGATCCTCCAATATGCGAGATGGGGATTACAGGGATAGTGACAAAATGTTGTGTAACAGATTCCCCCTAAAGCATGAGGTCCGAGAGAGAGGGAGGGTGAAATGCTTTATGAGAATGCGTTCGAACCAAACACCATTGTCGGAATACCTGCAAGTACAAATACAAATGATAATTATGATACATGAACATGTGGCATGGGCACGACCATCCATAATAGAGTACATAAAAACTAAGATTCGAGGTATGGACGCATCCATCTAGCAGCAAGGATCAACAAATAGACTCAGGTATGGTTTCAGCCATCTAATCAAAAGCATCATGCAATAAGTCATGATAAACCACAATATCCCACGGCCTGGATCTTATCAGACAAAACCCAAGGTCTTGCGCTCCATCTCGACTCAAACAAGTACAAATTCAAGCATGTGAATATGTGAGTTGAATTCGAACATGCAAGAAAGTCACCTGATTACCAACCAATGATGAAAGATGTTAACAGGCATGAGAGAAACCACCAATAATGACAAAGGCTCTCAAGGTACAATAGGTACAATCCACGGAATGTGAACAGTGATCTGGCATTGAACACCCATAGAATCACTCGATCGAATGCCAGTGATGTGGACCTGTCATCGAATGCAAAGAACTTGCCATTGAGGCATGCAAGCTCCAAGGTACCGGAAGGGAGTCTCTAGATCAACTTCCTAGATAATGAGTTGAAGTCGATAGGAAGTGACCCAGTTGAAGGAGGGCCATAATGTTTCCCACATCATTGACATGAGACAGAGGAACATGATGATAGGGAATCAGGACCAAACAGAGGATCAGAGGGAGGTTGAAAACTATAAAGGCAAACTTCTCTTGAACACGTCAGCAACACGACTCTGGATTTGGCAGTATTTGACATCAAGTGATCTAAGGTCATGATGACGTGGTAAAGAGTAGATGAGAGTTCAAAACATATTACCCAAACCCATGGAGGCAAAAAATGATGAAATGAGATGTCCCCAACCCGACACGAATGCAGACGAGTGTCATGTTCAAGAGAGACATACTGCCAACACAACTGAAAACTAGTTCCATTTTCCCCCACCATTTCTGGTGAGTGCCCCAGTAATTTTTGAAAAACAAGCTTGAAGGGGATAGCATATGCTTGTATTGTAATTTTTTCCTTCGGACAAATCCATCCTAGTACATTTTATGAGCCTTAGGAAGGAGAAACTCGGGTCCATCATGGTGACGATTTTCGATGTCATCGGGGTTTAACGAGTCTGACAAAGGAAGAACTCGGCATATTTTCATGTTTAGAGAGTTTGAAAAGAAGTGGAAAATAAAACTCCAGCAGGTCCCTTTTCATAAATAGTCCCTCAGATCCGAAAAGGTAGAAAACGATGTCTGAGAGAACCTCTTAGTTGCGATAGGCTAAGGTATTCCTTTTTCGTAAATAATCTATCCCAACCCGAAAAAGGGGTAAATGTATACTAAGTAGATATCATTTCGCAGCCATTTAACGAGTCCAAAACAATAAGAGTCTCAGCAATATTTTCAGTTTTAGAGAGTGCAAAAAGAGCTGAAAGATGACTCCAACAGTGACTTTTTTGTGTTTTTACCGAGTCCAAAAAAGTATAAAATACAACTCGTTACTTCATCGCTATTTCATTTAGAATCTGTCGTTGCACAAGAGACGCACGTAAAACCCATTTCTCGAAATAACATAATGAAATAATGTTAAAATATGTCTTAAAACCTAATTAGGGTTTTGAAAAGTTATAAGATTCCAAAAATGGTAAAAAATAATTACTTTTCACTTTTACCTCGTGTGGAGCAATAGTTACCCTTTTTACACTGTGATTTTGCGGTGGCAATAGCAGGCAATCCGGAAGACTAATCTCGAATACATTGGTTCCAGGTAAGAGCTAACATCCTTTCCTAAATTTTGATTCCTTTTTCATTACCTGCAACCCCAAATTTGGAAATCTATGGTGGAAATTTGCAAAAAATAGGGCACGGCGATTGGCACAAGTACCGAGCACGGACTCACTCCAATCGCCCAAAATTCTGAACTGGGGCACGCCCATTGGCGCGACTATTTCTAAAATATTCGCGCCAACCGTGGTGACCTTTTTAGCTTAAAAATGCAAGAAATAGGCCCATTTTCAAAAATAAAAAGGTTTGAATTTGGCTAATGACATTCCTATGAACGTGTTCGCAGGTGTGAAGTGGCAAAACGATGATCAAATGGAAAGAACGAGAACACAGTGAAGAAGACGAACTTGCCATGGACAATGAAAGATGCATGGAAGCTCTTAGATATTGCAGACTTAAGAAATTCTTCATGACACCGTGCCTCAGAGCTCAACCAGAGCTGCTGCAATACTTAATCAATATCTAGGATGAGGACAGGAAAAATTCATTCTTCGTGATCAGGAGCTCGAGATTGAAGTTTCATACATTATTTCATAATAGGGTTGTCACGAAGGGGGGTAGTACCAGTTCTAACTGGCTCCCGGCCCACCATGGATAACATGAGCATGGTAATTGACTGGATATGTTGAGGGGCACGGAAAGGATCAGGAAGCGGGAAAGTGGATATCCAAAATATCCCGGACTTGGCACTAAAGGTAGTGTTGCACACCATCACACGAGCTACAGGATCGCAAGCACCGCACAAAGCTACAAAGACACAGCTACTTCTTGATGTAGATTGCTTGACACTGATCCTATACAACTAGGTAGAGGTAGTGAGAATCAACATGAAGTGTCAACTGACAAAGTGAAAGAAAGGCAAACTGAAGTAATTTGGCTATGGGTCTATTCTAGTAACATTCATCCTATAATGACTACCAATTTTCCAACGTCAGGAGGTGATAGTCCCGACACCAGCAACACGGGAACCACAGATGGCCCGTTGGGCAGCTTTGATGTCAAGGTCAACGGGCGGTCAACAGATGTCCTGGAGACAAGAGTTCTTTTATTGGCTCCACCGACAACTAATCATTGTGGAGGATTGGCCCTACTCTGGCACAGATTTCACTAGTGATGCAGACCTCCCACTCCCAGAAGGGGAGGATTGGGATGAATTACTTGGTAAGACTCATTTTTTATTTTCATGAGTATTATGATTTTTTGTGTGTTATGCATGTTCTGACATTAAATCTATGTAATTGCAGATGTTGGCCCAGAGAGACCTACAGGTATGTCTCTGATAGCGCAGTGAGTTCCTCGCAACTTTGATATTGCCCCTCATGGTGAGGGAGGTGAGGAGGAAATCGTATGCAACTTGGAGGGAATCTCCCGTGGGATTCCAGATTATGCGCAATTCGACGATGTTCCTCGTGCATACCAGAGACACACTGTAGGGATGTCAAACTGAGTTCACTACTTGCTGAGGCAGCTTGTACGGGTGATGAAAAGTATCATGAGTGTCACTCTGAGTAGACACATTGGTTTTATTTTTACATATTTTTTAGAGACATGATGTCTCAGGATGTAATATAAACATACATATTTTTTTAACTTATGATGCACACCGATGCAAACATTCGATATATATATATATATATATATATACACACACACCTATTTTCCTACATGGATCTTTTTCATGTGATGATTATTTTACAAATTACGTAAATGTCTATCTAATACAATGTTAGCCACTGTATCAGTTAATGCATTCATTTGCCTAGGAATATGTTGATATGTAATGTAATCAAAATTTCTTTCCAGCAAACGAACACGTAAATCCAACCTTAAAATTTGAGGGTTTCTAACTGAATAATGTCCATTAAGTTGAAGAACGATAAGCTGTGAGTCTAGATTTACAACCAATGCATGAATGCCGAGGGTAATTGCCTCGGTTAATAATTCAATAACAACACTATACTCAACGACATTTTTTTTAGTTTGTCCTAGACAGATACCTTGAAGGTCTCTCAACTCACCAGCAGGATCATAAATCACCCAGGCTTCCGAAGACAGGTTTCAGGTACTGCGAGAAGCACCATCCGCGAAACCGAAATAAGGGGTAATAAACATCTGCACAATAAGCAATGACCCAATAAGCAGGAAAATGCTCGCAAAGCACACCAAGCTAAAAATGTGAAAAATTAAAAGAACACCTATGTACACAAAACACGCATGAATGACTCATGCATAATATTTTTTAAGATACAACCCATTTCTGGGCTGATTCAGGGGATGACCTTCGTAATCAATAAGCTCATAGGCCCCATTCCACAAAACACGTTTAACAATGTAGGGCCCGCGCCACATGGGTTGAAATTTTCCTGCCCCCATCTTATCATGAGCTTGGTTGTACAAGAGGACGAGATCTCCTTCTATGAAGGAGCAAGGGGAAACCGACTGGTCAAAATGAACTTTGACCCGCTTCTTATGTGCTTCAATGACCAAAGCAACAAAGCGGCGAGTTTCATCCATCCTTTCTAAGTAGAGAAGACGCTCTTCTTCTGGTGAAGTGTTCGGCAGCAATTCAACAGCTAACTTGAGCGAAGTTATTTCACACTCAATCGGAAGGGTAGCTTCTAGACCGTAAACAAGTTGAAATGGAGTGAATCCGGTCACATCCTTAACTGAGGTTCAGTATGCCCAAAGAGCCGAAAATAACATGAGATGCCAGTTTTATTTGTGCATCCCAATCATACGTTGAAGCATGGTGACAAGAACTTTATTCATGGCTTCAACCTGGCCATTGGCCTGAGGATAGTACGGCGTTGGGCTGTCGTGATGCAGACCCAACTTGTAAGTCAACTCCGCCACCATATAATACCGAAAATGGGAACCATGATCGGTAACGATGGCTTGAGGGACACCAAACCTAGAAATGACGTGATTGAATATGAACTGAGTTGTTGACTTACCATTAGTTGTAAGTGTAGACATTGCTTCGACCCATTTGGTGAAGTAGTCAACGGCTACGATGATATAAGCATGCCCCCCAGCCAAGTGAGGGTTACATGTCATAAAATCGATGCCCCACTTCGCAAAGGGACCAATGGTAATAACAGGGTGGAGATGTGAATGCGATGCATGCATCTTGCGCTGATAGATCTAGCAGTCATGGCATTTACAAACAGCGACAATGCAGTCCTTGAAGATGGTGGGCCAAAAATACCCAGCACGAAGAATTTTCTGTGCAGTAGCATAACCAGACATGTGACTGCCATTGTGACAGTCATTCAAGGCATTCTCAGCCTCCTCGATATTCAAACACCGGTAGAGAATGGAATCAACTCCGATGCGATAGAGTGTATCTCCGACTATATGATAAGGTTGCGACTGATGACGGATGTGTCGGAAAGCATCCTTCGTCAACTCAGATATGAAGGTAGAAATCTGAAGATATACGATGATATCACCGTATGAAGGATTGAAGGTGATATTAAAAAAAAACGTATCGTTCGAAATTCATTCCCCGAAACCACACAGAGCGGAGTAAGAGGGGAGGGAGCAGATTAGATCAGCAAAGACTAATGATTTCTTCAACTTGGAAGTATAAAATTCCAAATCGAACTCTTGGAGGATGACAATCCACTTCGAGTACTTTCCCCCCAGCAATTGTCGAGACAATATATAGTTCATAGGGTTGCAATCAGAAATCACAGTCACTGTACACAATAGAATGTAATGACGAAAACATTGAACTTCTTGAACCGCATCCAATGCCAACTTCTCGACATGTGCATAGCGTGTTTCAGTATCAAGAAGGTTACAAGATAGATAATAAATAACATGCTCGTCATCGTCATCATCATGTTGTACCAAAACCATGGAAATCGTGCTGAAAGCGCCAACTAAATAGAAGGAAAAACCGTGATGATAGTTCAGAGGATGCAACAGAGGATCGTTGACAAGCAGCGTCTTCAGCGCATCGAAAGACTTCTGGGAAATCTCATCCCAAAGGAATGGGAAGCCCTGCTTTAGTAATCGTGTGAATTCTTTAGCCATTTTGGCATAGTTAGGTATAAAAAGGTCTAAAAGTTAGCCTTCCCTTGCAGACTCTGCAGCTAATGTAATGAGGATGGAGAGGGGAGATTAATGCTAGCCTCAACTTTGAGCGAATCAAGGCGAATCCCATCTTTGGAAACAATAAACCCTAAGAGTCTACTGGAATCGACGTAGAAGACACACTTATGTGGATTTAGCCGGATTTTATAGTGTCAACAGTGAAGAAAAATCTGACGGAGATGATCAAGGTGGTCCTTATGTTTAGTTGAATGAGATGGAAGATCATCTAGAAAAGGCTGAACAATGTGCTTAATATCATGAAAAGCATATGACATTGCTCGCTAAAATGTAGCCCCAAAATTTGTTAAGCAGAAAGGGAGCTTCTTATATGCGAAAGTACCCCAAGGACAGATAAAGGCAGTCTTATGTTGAACGGTCGGGAGAATGTTAATCTGGTTGTAGCCATAAAATTCATCCATAAGGGAAAAAATCTCACTCCCCGCACAGTCATCAACGATTTGATCAATAAAGGGAGTAGGATAATTGTCCTTAGGACATGCCCGGTTTATGTCACGATAATCAACACAGACTCGAATGGTACCCTATTTCTTATCTACAGGGACAATATTGGACAGCCATTATGTCAAGGGGATCAGATAGATAAAACCATCTTTGAGAAGTTTTTTAACTTCACCCTTAATTGCGGCAACCTTTCTAGGGTGCATAGGACGAAGATGCTGGCGAACAGGCTTCACACCAGGATAGGTATGAATCTCATGCACCACTATATTGGGATCGATGTCAGGCATCTCTTTGTAAGACCATGCAAAGACGTCACGGAACTCGCAGAAAAGGAAAGTATAAACCTGAACTTCATCTGAAGAATAGGTGACCCCGATATGGATGTTCTTGATAATTCCCAGTTTCATGGAAATGTCGATAAGCATCGTTTATGTGATATTACTCAAGTTACCCTTCGTAAAAACATCATGTGAAGAATAGGCATTTGAAGCGGAGGAGAAGGAACCTGAGATGCAAACCTCTCAAGAAACATAGACATGGCCTTGAGGCCAGGCATGAACAAGGAACGATGATGACTATCGTCCCACGGAGGATCCTCGAGAGACATAGTTTCCATGATGGCTTCATCAGAGGGAAATATCTCTTTCAAAGGATCGGGCGAATCTGAATCGTTGAGCCAAGGGGATTGAGAATAAGTGTCAGGAGACACACTCAAAGGAGCATGATCAAGAGGCGAAGGCTCCAAGGCTGAAATAAGTTCATAATAGTCAATCTCGATTGGACTTAATGGCATCAAATCTCCAAAGGAATCGATCTATTCAGGAAAAGGTACGATCCACGGGTCGTCAGACCAAGAGATCATATTAATTTGAACAGTGTTGGGTGGAGGAAGAGGAAAAATACCCATGAGGGCAGGATCTTTTAAGAGACCCGGCCCTACACTCTCGTAGGGAGTAGGAATTTGATCCACATACAAAACGTTGCTCTCGGAAGAAGAAGTGAAGAATGATAATTGATCGACAGTAACGATCTTTCCTTCGTGCAGAAATTTATAAACATGAAAGAGAGTGGACGGAACGCACAGCATGGCGTGAGTCCAACTGCGACGGAGGAGAGGATTGTAATTGAGCTTGGCGTCAACTACTTCAACCTCGACATTGATTGTCTTCCCTTCTAGAGTAATCGGTAAACTGGCGAGAACACCAAGAGGTTTAGATTCCCTTCTATAAAATGCTTCAAGAGAATTTGGTGACGAATTCAAAGCTGGAGAACTAATGGCTTTCCTAGAGGCAGACGACATGACGCATGTATACAAACCCTCATCCACAACCGCTTGATGGATATTCAGTCCATTAATGCCAACTTGTACGATGAGCGCAAGCTGGTGCAGGAGACGTGGGATGAAATTCTCCAGGTTGAAAGCAATAAGGCTTGAATTAGCAGGATCAACTCCATCGATCATAGATAACAAAGCCTTTCATTGAGACGAACAACTCTCAAGTACTTCTAATGCAGACATTGTAGATGGCACTTGAGCCAAATTCTCAATAATACTGTAATGTTGAGTAGCATGGGCGTTGGGGTTGTAAGAAGACTTACGGAGTACACCTTTGGAAGGTGGTCGTACAATGGGCTCAATACTGGGCCTTTCAATCTGAAGAGGTCCAAAATCAGGCAGAGGAGGAGGACCATCAGCGATCTCTTTCCTCGCTACCTGACGCGATTCGGTATAATCTTTCGACCAGGTAGCAATAGAAACGGATGCAGAACCGTTCATCATGAAGACCTGAGAGCCAAATGGGGCAGAGGACTGAGGTTGCTCTACCATATGGGTCTGATGTGATGGAAAAGGTTCTTTGAGAACAGTCGTAGTTCCTTGGGTGCCTTTGAGAAATCTACTTACTTCGGCCCGTCGAGGACAGTCCTTGGTGTAGTGCTCTTCATCACAAATCAAGCAAGGATACTTCGGCTTACACTGTGAACCATCATCAGCATGAGATTTATGAGAATCCTGTTTCGGCGTATTAACTTTGGCCTTACCTTTACCCTTATTTTTTCCCTTGGAATTTTTATCCACCGGACTGGCCTGAACGACATTGACTTCCGTAGTTTTACCAGAATTTGGGGTAGGCTGAGAAGTAGTAACATTGGAAGGATTAGATTTTTGCTTCCCAAGGTTCGAAGGAGAAAACTTCCAAGAATTTTGAGACACGGAACAGATGATACCATCGATGGATGCCGTTGCTGGTCCTTTGGAATTTCCAGGTCGAGGAGCATCAGGCAAGATATCATACAACGTGCCAGACTGGGAGTACACAAGATCAAGGTACTGGGCATGAGAAATGGCCTGTTCTTCGGTTCTACATGCCCCCAT
This sequence comes from Pinus albicaulis, assembly GCA_034641835.2. Taxonomy (NCBI): domain Eukaryota; kingdom Viridiplantae; phylum Streptophyta; class Pinopsida; order Pinales; family Pinaceae; genus Pinus; species Pinus albicaulis. Next base: position 945,808,671 of record CM076582.1, read on the forward strand.
AGCTATGTCTTTAGCAATTTGATTGAAAAACAACATAGTGAACCAATCAGTTAGAAGCTGATCAGGAATGTCAAACTTGATCAAGCGACGACGGCGCCTCCATTCATGAATATGATCTGAGATATGAGTAGCTCGGTCTTGTTTCAAGGATGTGAGGAGGTGCGTCTCGGTCTCATACCTAACCGGTAACTGAAAATGCATAATAAACACCATGAATAAAGAGTTGAAATCTTGAAAGATGCCACGAAATAATTCAATGTACCACATTGCAGCGGCACCAGTAGGAGTCCGTTGAAAAATATGGAGTCGAATGGAATCGTTAACCCAAGAGTTAGAGGAACACCACAAGTGATAAGTCATAACATGCGCTTGGGGGTCTTCTCTGGACTTGCCCTCAAACTTAGGACAATCACTGGGGATTTTGGTTGGAACTGGAGGCCAATACAGATTATGAAGAATTGGATCATTTGTCAATTTTGACACATCAGGTAGTTCCAACGTAGATAGAAACAACAATTGAGGATTAAAATTCATTGGAGGTCATTGATAAGGACCTGTGTTAACATTCCACCCAGGCTTGGAGAAATTTTGCCCCCATATGTTTTTTCCCGAAGGATTCTGTCCATAGGGGTTATAAGCTGGATTTTTCTGCCCATACTGGGGTTGAGGACCGGGATACTAATTCTGAGCATACCATTGAGGTCCTGGCTGAGAAACATATGGATTCTGCTGCGGAATGTTAGCATTGCCTTGAGGTGGATTATACACCGCCTGGGATTGATTTTGAGGGTAATAAGTAAAACCTTGGGGCGCACTATATACCGCCTGATATTGACCTTAAGGAGGGTAAGTAGCTCCTTGAGGTTGAGTAGGTGGAACCTACTGAGTAGGTTGAACAGGCTGCTCAGCTGGTTGAATAGGTTGAACCGGCTGCTAAGCAGGTTGAATAGTTTGCATCGACTACTGAGGCTGGGCAGGCTATCCCTACGGAGAAGGATGGCCTGGATAATCAGGGCCACTAGGTTGCCCTTGTGGAAGAGGTTGGCCTAATGATTGTGATGGACCAGGTTGACCCGGAGCAAGACCGTAGGGTTGTCCTTGCTGTACAAAAGCTTGGCCTTGTGTAACGTAAGGTTGCTTCTGTTGCACAAAAGGTTGTCCCTGTGGTGGATACATTTGCCCTCCAAGAAAATAAGATGCTCCTGGTTGAAATTGAGGTTGACCCAGAAGGACCGTCGGGTTGTTGGACCGAAGGTTGACCCTGTAAGGGTTTTCCTTGCAGACCGTAAGTTCGTCCCTGCTGGATCAAAGGTTGTCCCTATAAGGGTTGTTCTTGTAGACCTGAAGGTTGTCCCTATATCAATGGCCCTTGATGAGGAACAGCCTGATAGGGATCATCCTGAAGCAGATAAATAACCTAATTAGGATCAATAGGAGGCAAATAAATGGGGTTACCATAGACATCATAGTGATGAGGAGGATTGACAGGAGCTTGGGGCTGGTGAGAACCCTAAGAGTTTTGCTGCTGAATATCCAACTGATACTCATCGAAATTAAGGCCACCAGGTATATAAGTAGAAACCGTAGCCGTACTAGAAGCAGGCATGTCTTCCACAGTGCAAGCTTGTGATCTACTCACGGTGGGCCTGACAGGCCAGGTGGGATTAAGAAAGATAGACCTATGAGTGTGAAAATATCCTGATGACTGATTCATAACAACCAATGCAGACGAAGCCACGCAAACGATGGGTTGGATTGGGATATATGTAACACTAACCGACGAGCTAGGTGTCGAAGGCGACATTCCTAATGAAGGAAGGACCGAACTTCTTGGAGGAGTCGATGCACTGGATTGTGCTATAGACACAACACTAGAAATAATCTAACTCAAATTCTGATAACCGGGTGGAAGAGACACCAATTGAGGAGAAGTTTGACTAGAAACACGCGGGAGATCTTCTGGGAAAAGCTAATATTCCCTGTAGAAACAGGCAGTTCTTCACTGTCGACAAGAGTTGAAGAATCCATGTTTGACGAAGCCGTAAGATCGTCGAAAAGACGATGAGGACTGGGAGGTAAAGAAACAGCTAAAAATGGTGATCCCGAAGCAAGAGGAGGGAATTATTCCTCACTCCCAAAACCAGACCAAGCACCCTGAGGAGGCCAATTGAACTCAACCAACTCTTCAGGAGGAGATTGGGTAGCAAGAGGCAAGATAGTCGGGAGGATGGGCTGCGAAAACTCAGCAGACCTAGTGGACTGAGAGGTTTCAAAATAAATGTCAGGAAAAGAGCTACCACTAGGAGGCAGTGAAGAAGACGACGAAACTGGTGGTTCCGCCACTGTGACAATATTTCAACACAGGAAGGAAAACGAGATAGCCAATTCAAGTCTTCAAGATCAAACTCTAAGGAACTACAAAAACAAGCCAAGTAGAAAACTTTTAATGGGCATGTGATCGTGGGTAATTAATTTTATGACATTGGAACAGAACTTTGTTGTTTCATGTTTTAAGAGTCGAGGAACAGACAAAACATGACTCTAGCCACTTTCAATTTTAAACGAGTGTGAAAGGACAAGTGCTCGATGATCTCTTCTCTTTTTAAAGAGTCACGAAAATATTGAAATGACTACTCAGGTAATCTAAGCAACATGGTGTACCAATTTTCCATGAACTACCATATACACCTTGGTGATCAAATGAAAGAGAAATGACCAAGGACTTAATGTACATGCAGGTAGTCTCCCTGAATGTTGTGTTCGATGTATCACCGTTACAGGGTAGCAAACTCGGCTTCCTATGGATAAATGATTTGAACCTATGAGGGTTTCCCTTTATATACGCAATGGTACAAGTAGCACAAGTCCATACTAGTGTTGTCTAAAGCCAGGTGGCGAACAACAGCTACTAAGTTTAACGACGTCAGAATATGTCACTAGCCTAGAGCTCTAAAAATGTTTGCGTTAGGTTCCAATGCTTCCTTAGATTGATTGAATTGATTTTAAAGTTGATCTTGAATTAATGTTTGTAGGAATTTATAGGGTAAGTTCCTTAGATCAAGAACCAAAGGTCACCGCTCACAAATAGATCACAAATCAATACACCAGTATAATCACGTGGTTAAAACCCTCAAAGAGGGAAACAGTCCATGCCCTGAGCCAACGCGGCCACTTCAGGGAATTTATTAATAAAAGAAAAGTTACATATGTTTCTCTCATAAACGATTACCGGACAAATAGAGATCATGGACCAATCAGGTGTTAAGCCACGGATCAAGTGTCGTTAATAACGAGGTGAGAGATAATCGTCGAATCACTACAAATCGTGACCGTCGGATTATAAGTTACAAATGTACATGGTAAAGAAACACACTTTACCTAACTCTACACTAGAATAAGTTATTCTTAACTATTTTCTATGTGTCGGAATATCCAAACATCCCCCCTTAAGAACAACTTGATATAGGATTGAAGTATTTACAAAGGTGACAAAAAAGGAGCATATTTCCTATGTGTTGAAATATGATAACATCCCCCCTTAAGAGAAAATTAGGATAGGATTGAAGGATTTACAAAAGTGACACAATAGGAGAAGGAAGGAGGCATTAGATCCTATCCCCCTTAATGACAACTTTCCTGAACTCCAAGCATGGATCTAAGTTTGGTAAACTTCGCTTCTGTGAGAGCCTTCGTAAAGATATCGGCTACTTGATCATTGGTCGGACAATACTACACTTCAAGAACACAATCATGAATGAGCTTTCTGATGAAGTGTATGTGGATTTCAATGTGTTTCATACGCTGATGTTGAACTGGATCTTTACAGGGTAAGTTCCTTAGATCAAGAACCAAAGGTCACCACTCACGAACAGATCACAAATTAGTACACCAGTATAATCATGTGGTTAAAACCCTCAAAGAGGGAAACAATCCACGCCCTAAGCCAACGCGGCCACTTTAGGGAATTTATTAATAAAATAAAAGTTACATATGTTTCTCTCATAAACGGTTACTGGACAAATGACCCTCCATTCTCTTTAAATAGAGATCATGGACCAATCAGGTGTTAAGCCATGGATCAAGTGTCGTTACTACCGAGGTGAGAGATAACCGTCGGATCACTACAAATCGTGACCGTCGAATTATAAGTTACAAATGTACATGGTAAAGAAACACACTTTACCTAACTCTACACTAGACTAAGTTATTCTTAACTATTTCCTATGTGTCGGAATATCCCAACAATGTTTGAGTTTCAAGGCCCTACCGAATTTGATCTCAAATTTCCTAAATGCACACTTTATGCAAAAGAACAACATTTTCCATTTGATGAATGCTAACTAAGAGAAGGATAGAGATCTTTCCAAAAGCAAAAAACAATGAAATCATATGAAGAAGTCCATTAATGCATCTAATACAACCAAATGAAAAACGAAAAAACTCTTTCCTAGTTCATCAAGCGCTAGTTACGCAAAAGAACTTTTCATTTCTGATGCAAACGAAAGAATGCAATTTTTTTTTTTTTAATGAATGAAGCACACAATGCGCTAATTAAATTAAAAATAAAAGTGAACACTAGTTTTGAGCACTATGAATATAGAGATCTAAACTAAATAATTAGAAAGAAATACATACATAAAAACGCACTCAAACCAATGATGCACTCTTTCAAACAAACTGAAAGCTTTCAAAATGACCCAAACGAGCAATGTGATCTATGCTTGAAGTGACGAGATGGAGAGTCAAACGGAAACCGAAGTGATCATTCAACAAACCGAAGACACAAAGGATCAAGAAATACTAACACAGTCGATCAGGGAATCGAACTGACGAAAATAAAAAAGACTCGAACTTCAATCAGAAAGCTCAGTGAGCGAAAGACACCTAGAAACCCTGGGGCTGTGAACTACACCGATGAGAGAATAGACAAACAGTTGAGAAGAGAAAGCCTATAGCAGTCAAAACAATTCCAAAATACCAATTGCAAATCAAAGAAACAATCCAAAGTCAAGCATAGCTGACCAAAAAGTTAGCAAGAAGGTCAAACCAAATACTACAAGATTTGACGTGACTGTGAGGCAGTAATCCACGCCAAAAAAGGATTGGCACTACTGCAACAAAAGCAACAAGTGCCAATTGGCGCAACTATTCAAAGAAAACCCGCACCAAGCCGAATAACTAAGGGAAAAGGGAAAAACTAGTGATCAGAGGTAAATCTTGACACTCTGGAACTGAATGGGAGGATTCCAAACATTCAAGCAAGCCAAAAAAGACCGACAAGTAATCAAACGACCGAAGTCGACTCGACAAGGCAAACTTCAAATGAGCAACGAGATGACAAACTCACACTGATTCCCAGCAGAGTCACCAACTTGTTGTGTAGGTAAATCCTCTCTATGAACAGAGACGATCCATCTATACCTAGAGTGGGTCTAGCAATAAGGGAACAAACTAGTGTGTAGGTTCCTAGTTAACGAATGAAATAGGTTGGGATAGATTGTCTTACCTGGAGTCCAACGTGATTGTTGCAGCTATAGTAGTGGCAACCTCTTGATCTCTGCCTCGACAACTCACGGTTCTTCGTCAATGGTACTCGGACACCTGCACAAAGATCAAAGGAAAACGCAGCATACAAGACAATAATCACATTCATAACTAGCTAATCAGTCAAGGAAGATTAAACATATTGCATAAAATAAACCATATTAACACAAGATGGGAACCAAACAATAGTCATGTATATATAAATAGAAGAAAGAGATTACAACTAGAGCCTTGACATCGCAGCCTTCTTTAGCGGGTTCAGTCGAAGCGTGTCTCGAAGGATTGTCGGGGAATTGGGACGAGGCGAGGACACAAGCCTAATCTCTCTCTCGAAAAATGTCTCTTTCTCTGCTCTATCTCACTAGCAAAATGTTCAGCAATTCTCTTCATCCATTCAGCTATAAATGTTCATTTAGTGTATTAATGGGAGATAGCTTTATTTATAGAAGGAGAGGAGGAGGTTGGGATCCCTGAAATGATGGAAGGGAGGCCTTATCCTTTGGGAGGTTTCCCTAAAAGCTGGAAACAAGAGGCCAAAGGAGGGTGTTCATGGTTATTTAGTTGAACCACCCAAGCTAACTCGCCCATGAAGTTGTTAGCATGGAAACTTCACCTCTATATTTAAAAAACATTCCAAAAATAGCTTGGCACAGGTAACGCACTGGGACAGAGCGCCAATGGGCGCGGGGCCCAGTGTTAATCTTCCTCATTAGTGTGAGGGCATAACGGTCTACCAACACCAACCCAAAAACATGTGTTTCTGATGATCTACTCAGGGAATTGTCAACATAAGGAATGTTTTCCTCATGGCAAGGGATACAATGATGGTCTTTGCAAGGCATGAAATTTCTTATTAGTCACAGAAATGATCTTCCAATATGCGGGATGGGGATTGCAGGGACGGTGACAAAATGATGTATAACAGTTATACATTCACTTGTGACAAATTTCTCTCAAAGATTATTTTTTCATGCTAAAAAGGGGCTCAAATTCCCTCATTGTCCAGAACATGTAGAGTGCTGATCATTATTATTGTCCTCTTGTTGATATATGCATCTATGACACTGGGTACATTCATATCTATATTTGTATCTCTGTGTAAATAATAACTCGTGTTGTTGGTGGTGCTATCTTATTCTAATATTCATCTACAGCCAGTATGTGCACTTTAGTCCACTGGTATTTCTAATCTTAGTCTCCTTATTTGTTGAAGCATGATAATAATTCAATGCAAAGTGGATATCAATAGTTCCTAAATGTTTTTATCATATATGTATGGCATTGTTATGACATTTATGTTGTAGCATTTCACAAGATTACCCACCGTACACTGTTTGCAAACCGTTTGTGAATGTACAACAAAGAAAAACCCATTACACTTTGAAAAATGTGTGTGTTTCTTCCAAGATATTCGTGGTATGTATCTTACACTTGCAATCATTTTTTAGCCTATACTGAATGCCTTAAGAAAATTTCCTCTTTGTTCCACATGTAAGTGTCCCCAACAATTTTCTTATAGACATCAAGGTAATTGATTAGTTGCACTAACAATGTTTGCGGTTTCATTTCTATTTGTGCGTGTAAAATTATAAATGCTTCAACCAAGTCAAGCTCTACTTTGTTGACACAATCAACTTAGATGTTGAATTGATCAAATCAATTCCCGATAGACACCTCAGCCTGCCAATGTGGCCTTGGAAAACAATCAGAAAAATATTTAAAAATCTAACCTACAAAAACCCTAGAGCTACCATCCTAAATTCCTTTATTACATTTCTTACCTAATTTCACTTCTCAAAACATACAATTGAATTTTTAGGATTTTGGAGATGGAAAATGCTTGTTAGGATGGGTTTAGACCTGACGAAAAATTTAGAGGGGGATCCATATATGATTATTGTTTACCCATGTATTTAGAGCTTGATTATTCATGTATTATGTCCCAATTAACTATCCTAGAACTTTAGTTTTCTATATCTTGGAACTTGTGTCTCAAGGAGATTTTGCCTATTTGCACCCTTGCATTAATGTTATCAAAATCAAAACGATGATCAGACTAGAAAACCCTTTGAACCGGGAACCGGTAAAAAAATAGAACAAAAAAATGGTTGACCAAAAACACATAAAAATATTCATATTTTAAACAAAAACATATATATTATGTACATCCATGTGAACCAAACAATTTATACACAAATAAGTAAAAGTTTTCATTTATATAGCTTGTTGAGTAGAAAGTGTAGGACCACCCATAAGTGCAACAATATACAAAATGGATCATTTTATTTGAAATTGGTCCTTAAACAATATATGGTCTCTTACATCGTATATGGTGGAATCCATGATTCCATATGCAACTTGATCACCCATGCTTATGCTAAAGTAGTTATGGAATACACCTTCAACACAAGAAAAACCACCAGGTGAACTTCCATCTAATTTACATTTAAGTGACATAGTAATAGATATGCATATTGTAATTCAAGTCCAAAAGAAATTTGTGAGATACATATCAGCTCAAAAGTGTGGTAAATATACTTTCAAAGCTTCATTAACAAGTGGAATTGCATTCCACTCAATGCTTTATTTCATTTGTATGTAGTAGAATTCAATGGCTCAACGACGTCCTGGGAGTGAGTTGCAATCAGTGGTGTTATACAACAAAACTGATGATCAAGGAAAATGCATTTCAATGCCAATCTCTATTGGGTCATGGTTAATAATGAAACCATCAACAATTAGAAGCCATGCAAAAAAAAAAAGGCATTTGTAGGACATTAACATCCATTGGAAAGGTTTAGTAAAAGTATTTAGGATGAGTAATGGAGTACAAAAAGTGGTAGAGATTCAAGTGGCACATGTCTATGACTATAGAGAGATGTCAAAAGAGAAATTTTTTGGTCAACTATATTTTCCCAAAATTGATTGCAATTGTGAGTATGCATAACCAATTTGGATATCATGTTTTTTTTATGGTTAACATTTATTGCAAGCTTCCAGGATTTCCAATCTCTTATTTTTATTTTATAGCAACATGAATTATTACATTTATCCCAGATTTATGCATATTAAATTGGAAGGAATGGGAGCCAACTGAATGCATAACAAGTGTTTTCCAAGATATTCATACAAAAATTGGATAACTATTGTATGTTGGTAAGGATCCTGTATGGTTAAATAAGGAATGTATTTTCTTTTACAAATATGAATACATTCTTCTGAAAATAATGGTATCTTGTGGATATCTCAAAGAAATCCCTTTGCCTTATTAGAATGGCCACTTGTAGATGAGTCTTCAGTAAGTTCTTTCTGTGACAAGTTATTTTCAGGAATGCAAATTGGAATGAAAGAAAAAGGTGGAATCCATGTACGTAGTGGAATTTTCATGCCATTCTCTATGTTTTTTCATCTATTTCATCATGAGTAAATTAGGAAAACTGGTAAAATGTATGCTACTTCAAAACCTTCCAATGAGCTACTTACAATTTTGTTTTTCAGTGGGCGGTATAGAAGAGTACATGACCAAAATATAGAAGAAATTGAGTGTAGAATGAGTCATGACACATTGTCTTTCAAGTAAGTCATTTCACTATTATTTGTTGTTAATAGTATCGTACTTCTTAATTTTTAGGGTCAAAAGAGGAAAAGATGGAGTTACTTATGAATGTAACAAATCATATACTAATACAAAGTATTTTCGTTTTATTCTTTCAGGTATTATATTTCAAGACAAATATTACATCTCTCATTTAAATTTCATAGGTGGATACGTGTTCGACAAATGGGGAAATGGGTTTGGGTTCCAAAGGAACAAGATGATGATGATGGAACACATTCTCCAATAGTTTCACTTGATGTTATAAAAATGGATGAATTCTTTAGAACATTATATATGGAGGATGATTGGACACTTTTTGAAGTTAGAGAACAGTTGGAGTTGCAAGATGACTTTGGCCACTTTTCGTTTGTACACAATGGTAAAATAGTGAGAATGTAAAGATGAATATCATGATTTTAATATGCAGACTCAAAGTATAACAAATTATTAGCACATTAAAACTTTATGGAAAATGATTGTAATGTATTTTATTTTATTTTTTAGGTGGGAAAACGACGAGAACATATTATGCATCGCAAAAATTGTGTCAGACCTTCTACCATTGAAATTAGGGAATGTTAAAAATTTGTTATTTGAAAATATAGGATGGATTATTAATCCACATTATAAGAGAATTCCCTAAATGTAGTGGACATTTTTTTTTGAAAACTCTAGTATTTCTTTTGTTTCTACTATTCAAAATATTATAGCATTCCATATATGACTATATTGTACCTGGACTTTCTTCCAAATAGTTGAAGTGTTTATAAACTTCTAGTGCGTTTTTTTTTTTGCAATTTCCTTTGTGTATGTGCACGTGTTTTAGTTTTTTATTCAGTATGGTATAATACATGATTAACATTTGAATATTGTTTCTGAACTTTCTTTGCACATGTGCATCAGGATTTACTTGAATTCATTTCCAATAAACTTGAAGTTGATAGTTATTTTTCATCAATCACACATTGTTAGTTTAATGTTGTGCATGTCTATTGTTCAAGATATTCAAAATTGATATCAAATACATTGAATCTTTGGACATGTTTTTGGATTTAATAATGCACCTTTTGTTCTCAATTCCCATTTCAATATAGTTGCAATCCTAGGGTGGGTTTTGTATTCCTATGCTGCAAATTTTTTCATGATTACAAGGAACCATAAAATTTAGTAATTTGGGGAAAAAACTACCAAAGGGTGTACTCTTGGTAGGAGCTCCAGGAACATGAAAATTCATTACTATGGTTCCTTTCCTTTGTGATGATTGGAAATGATGCAAGAATTGGGTTATAAAATAATAAGTATTTGACCACCCACCTCACGCAAGTATAGGTGTTGGATCCTTCCTCAAAATCTACTTGTACATTTAGTGTTGTCTCCTTATCCCCATGTACAATATTGTTTCACGTTCGATCATTGTGATATGGGTGCTCTGCTCCAAATTTGGCCGAAATAACAAGCCTATGCTTCTATGGAGATGAGGTGGAGTTTGAAGGTCCACTTTTCAGTTCCCTGAATTGAATGAGAACAAAATTTTGGAGGTTCACTTGTCTGCATGAGAACAAAAGCCCCAGGTGCCTTTTCTTATTAATTCTAAATTGGTATTTAGAATGGTAACTGTATGTGATAGAGCATGAGGTTAGATGAAATATATGACTCCATCTTGGATACAAAATGAAAATGGACCATCAAGTACTTCAGCATCAACTCTAGCTTCAAATTCAACTTTTGAAAGTTCATATTCTCAATTTCTGCCTAATACATGCACTAGACACAAGTAAGTTTAGTAATACATTATATTTATTGTAAATTGTAAGTGTTGAATGGAAGGATATGTTAATTTTATCTATGTGTTTCTTGTTTGTGGAGGATTATTGTGTTATATGTTTTTTTATAGCAAAAGAATTCCTGACATTGAGATTTCAAAGTGAATAGATGAAATGAGTGCAATCAAAGTGGAAAGCCAAACATAGACTTTTGCTAAACTTTGTTGATTTTTTCTTGTGGTATAACAAGGATGAAACCTCGCATCACTCATTGGTTTAGTTGCAAGGGGGTTATTTTTTAATAAAGCATTGCACTTTCTCTTTCAAATGAGCAGCTAGCTTTTATGAAGTTAGCAAAAAAGTGAGCATAACAACAACATGATTGTACTTGGTAGAGAATTTAATCTAGTTTACTATACAATCTTGTGCCACAATTGCAAAATCACACAATCCTAGTCTTGTAAATAACCAACTTGATTCAATGCAGCAACTAAACTTTTTATACCCTCAACATTATGAGACTTGGACACATTAAGAAATTATCCTATCCCATTGTATAAATAATTCCACAGCTGAAAAATGAACATTATTAATCTTAAAAATAATCAAATTGATTCACTAGAACCACTGAACCTATTACCTCGAAATTATGAGGATTGGACATGTTATAGAATTTTTTCTAGTGCATTGCATAATCTATGCAGAATTGAAAAAGTGAACATTCTTAATGTTGCAAAAAAATAACTTAATTCATTGAAGCCAATGAACCTGTTAACCCATCATTACAAAGCTTGAATTTGTCTTGTCCACTGTATAATTTTTACTACATTTAAAAAATTAGAGTATCCTAATGAAATTGGAAATTCTACCTTACATTCTTGCAAATTGACTTTTCTCCATAAACCAGCTGGCATATTGAGTCATATATTGTGCTTGGTGACAATATTATGTTAATTATGCCTATATTTTTTAAATATATGTGCTCAATTCTTCTCATTTATTTTTGTTGTTCCCGAGGCTATTAGTTTAAATGTAATTCGATATTGGAACTTCAAGCTTGAGTTTGTTGAAACTACCATCATAAATTACATTTGACTTTGATATGCACAGTAAGTATCATTGTGAAATTGATAAAATCAAATAATATAAGTTCTCCAACAACATCAACAATGGGAAATCAAACTGTGGATGTTTGGATCAAGTATTGACATAATTCTATCACATTTTTTCATGATCCTCGCATTATATATAAATTCTATCAATGATTAAACATTCGATTGGATAGGGCCTAAAGAAACGAGAAGAACTTGAGTGGTATGAACTTCACTCTCTACGGGAAAGGAACGATTAACTGAAGGTGGAATCGAGTCAACCATTTTCTCAACCAATGGTTGGTCGAGAACGAACTCATGGGATGCACGTTCAGAGAAGTAGCATTGATTGGATATGTATTCTAATCAATCACTCCATCAACTATTATAGGATTGGGAGAAAGATTTTGATAACCAGCCGAAAGATTAGGTTGAGAAGTTGTAAGGTTTTCCAACACTTTTGAGGCTTCATCCATATAAGGACAAAGGTGAATAGGATGATTCCCTTCACATAACCTACAGGGAAACTTAACGTTACCCTTTTTCCGGTGGACCTTACTATCACTATTTGATGGTTTGTCACCAACATGATCTCCAGAGGTTGATGACCAAGGTTGATGTGAGTCTGTGGACCACACTTCTAATACCTCCATAATACCAAGGCAGTCTCTAAGAAGGTTGTCACCCTTACATAACTTGCAAGGGAATTTAGCTTTGCAGGGATGATTGGAAGGTTTCTCCATACTAGTTGCATGGGTATTAATGGTTGATTGGTTTTCCCACTGCTTATTTTTCTTCTTATTAATCTTCCTTTTCTTCTTCTTCTTATCTACCTGGTTACTAAATTTGAGGCTTTCACCAGAGAAGTGGAAGAAGAGGAAGAAGACCGCACATGCGAAGAAGGCAAAGGGTCAACATTAGGATCAACTTGTTCAGGGGGAGGACTACTTGGTTGAGGGGTATTTTTGACATTCGAAACCATATTTTTCGAAAAAAACCAAACTGGTAAACCAAAGGTAAATCCGGGAAGGGACAACGTTACCATATAAGGAGCACCAATATTTCCAAAAGGAGGAAAAGGACCAGGATTCCGTCAGAGTTGTTTCCTTGACTGGTGGACTCAGCAATTGTTTCCATTAGTCTCAACCTAAGATACACTAAGGAGTTATTCCACGGTGAGGATGTTGTTCTGCGGTCGATTAACTGATTTTAGAAATTAGCAACAAAAAATAAAGCAAAATAGGAGTAACTAGGAAAAATGGTTTACCAAGTAACCATGAATTGCAATATACCACCAAGTGAAACAAGGATTTACGTACGGGAAGGAAATATCCACGATTGTTGTGTTTGGTGTATCAAAGTGTACAAGCTGGCTGACTCGATTACTTAAGGTGAGGATAGAAAACTATGGTGGACTTCCAAAATATACTCGATGGTACGTGGAAGTGTAGTCTGTATTAGTGTTTTCTAATGCGTAACCGTATGAAGAGAGCATTCCCATATACTTTTCATGCATGGAGCGCCATCAAATATACCCATATGTACGTGGAGAAAGTTATGATACACTTACATATGTGGAACGGGATATCATCCCTGGAATGCAACGCTGGAAAAAAACAACAACTCCTATGTTTATAGACGCCATAACATGTCTCTAGCCCATACCTATAGATGTTTGAGTTAATGTTTCAAATGCTCCTTAATATTGCTTCAATAAATTTTAAGTTTTATCCTGAATTAAGTTTCAGATTTCAAGGCTCACCACAAATTTCACTTAAATATCCTAAAATGAAATCTAGCATGATAAAATTAAACTTTTCTTTTCAATGAAAATCTATGTATGGGAGGGAAGAAAACAAAGAGTATGCAACATACAAAATGTAACAAGAAATATTTCTAATCAATTCCCCTTAATGCAATTGTTCCTAAATTCTAATTTCACACACAAAACCCTAGATATAATGCATGATGCATAATATTTTTCGTTTCAATTCCACTTAATTTTCAGATGAAAACTAAGATATTTTCCTAATCACTGATAAAAGAAATTATTCAGAATGATAACTAAAACATCAATTCCTTCAAGCAACCCAATGATCAAATAATCAAATTTCTAATTACCTATTTGACAAGAATAAAGGAAAATCTAAATATATTCTTATCAAAGCCACTCAAAACCAAAATAAAATAAGATGAAGGCTTTTGAGGGACCAAGACACACTCGGGGACACAAGGAGGACCAACTAGAACAAAGTTGACTAGAGATAAAATCATGAAAAGGATTCTTTTTGCATGAAACAGGGGTCAACGCAGGTGCAGATAGGCTACCAGCGCTCTGCAACGCAGGTGTAGGGAAGGCCAGAGAGCATTGAAATGCTTTCTCTCCAGACCAGGGGGGCGTTGATCAGGTTAAAGGTCAAGTTTCGACACAAAAAATCAAGGATATGGACTCACTTAGGAAGTCTGAAACATTGGGTTATTAAAAAACTCTGAAAAGGTTATTCCATTGATTCTGAAAATCAGGAAGATGTCAATGAAAGGTATTCCTAGGGTCAATTCAGACTGAGTGAGGCAATGGAGGTCTTTGAAGAGGTGAAACAAGTACTAAGGAAAAGGAAACCACTAAGGGAAATAATCATTCCCTAGTGGAGTCGCCAATTGGTTATGCGGAATTTATGACTGCGAACAAAAGTATCTTTCCTAGACCTAGTGGACTTGTCTAGAACAACAAAAACAAAAAAAATATAAAGTTCTCCTTAGAGGAATTAAAGAATGGAAAGAAGCTTACTTGGAATCCATCGCAAGTTTCACTCTCCTCTTGACTTGTAAGCTCCAATCATAGCTCTAATTGATATAATTAGAACAACAAAATATAGCTATTGATCTTGTACAGATATCCCCAAGTTGATTTATCCTTCCTTGCCACAAAGTACACCTCAATGTCACCCTAATGCATGAAGATGATGACTCTCCTAGATTCAAGGCACCAACATGAGGGCATGATAGGCCTCCAAAGCCAACCTTGATGTTGTAGATGGTTGTAAATTTATAGGAGAGTGTGGCGGTTTAAGAATTCTTGTCCATTTACCAATCTAGGCTTAATATCCACTCTTGATGGGAGGATGATCTCAAGGGATAACAGGTAAAATATCCAAGGTAGGATTAGATAAGATTCAAAGTTATTATCCAAGGTAAATTGTTGAAACAACTCTTAGAAGCATCTGGAAGAGAAAGCTTCAGGGTCCTTTTTCTTTTTCTTTAATTTATAGAATCATTGCACCCCCAGCGAGGGACAACCTGTTAATGATCAGTGCAGGTGCAGAATGGAGTAACATGTTGGTGAATGCATGTCCCTAAAGGGCCAGTATGTGTTGGGACTTAAAAGTGTGGAAATGAATCATTTAAGCTCATACATTCAGAGATTTGGGAGAGTCATGCCTAGGGCTTTGTGTAGGGATGATGACAAGGTGTTCATGGAAGTTGATTGATCTAGTTTGTAGGCCTATTGACCAAATGCGGCAAAATGGCCTATAACACAATGCACAAATCCTCTTAATGTGCTCTATCTCCTTGGATATTTTTTCTCATACATGGAACAAATGCACTCAGAATAATGGAACACCTTTTCCTCCTAGTGGTCTTGTTATAAATAAGCTTGATAGCCTATTAGTTGTTAGATTTGACTACCTAAACTCTTAAACAAAGTTACAATATAGAGTCTTCAAGAGTTTTCTTCATCATAATCACATAGTTAACCCCATTTTCATGAATAATAGGGGCTGATGTGGCATCCTCTCGAATTATGGTGGTAAAAATAGAAAGGTCAACTTCTGAGTGGAATAAATTTGACATATGGACTCTGATTGATGTAATTCTTGCACTGTTGTAAAGGTCTTCGTGTGTATAATAAGATGAAAATGTGTTGCACTAAAGAGATAAAATTTTACGTCCAAAAAGCGGCATTTGATGCCTCAAAGTGCTCTCGGAAGGTTTCGAACCTCGTTCTGCCAAGTTGGGTCCCACGGTAAAAATGGTGATGTGAGCTGATTCCTCTGCTTTTCCACTCTAAAAGCATCAATATGGATGAAAAAAAATATAATGATGCAGTCTAGATCACCCAGAAATAAGAGTAGGATTTCATATATTTGGTCAACAAATATGTAAAAGACACATCAACCACCTAGATACTTGCAAGCATTTTCGAAAACCCTAGCACTAAAAAAAATGGGAGATGTGTGTCTCCATAAAACTCGGTCGAGGTATTTGAGGATGATGTAAGACCTAAAGTGTAGTAGGGTTTAAAGTGTATAAATTAATTGTAGATTCAATATTTCTCATGTAATGTTCTAAAACATAAGACTGAAATATACTCTACCCATCGATGGAAATAAATTGACAATTTAGAAGCAATATCAAAAACATGCATCACGATTCAACGCACATACACGAGGATATATCTAGGGGAAAGAAAATTCTCAAAACCCCTTCCTATCTGCATTGCATTAATCAAAAAATAGAGAATAAATACAATGCTTTCTCAAGCCTGAGCAACCTTCGCACAAGTATAATCTATCTCACTGACTCTAGCCAATATTTAGTCAATTTTCTTGCCTTCCAAGCTCATATTTCCTTGTGTTGTTTCCCTGGGAATTAGCCCCTATTATTTAGGTAAATTCCTCATCCATAATTGCGCAATCCCTATAGGCCCATCTCTAACTGCATGGACCACCTGTACAACTTGGATAATTATACAATTGATATTACACTTCCCTTGACCTCCAATCTCAACTGGGTAACTCGAATTTCATGCATGCATGAGTTAATTATTAGTTGATTAGTCAATTATCTAATTGAACACTAAATTTTCACCCCATTGTTAGACCTCCTACTAGTTCCTCCAACAGTTGAAACTAGTTTAACTAACCTTAACTCAATTGAACTGAATTAAATTGTTACAACTGAAATTAAACTCAACCTAGGCTCCTAAAATTTAGGAATCATTGTACACAACTCAAGTTAAGCCCTAAAATCGAATCAACTAATCTGACTGAGTGATAATAACTCAATTAACTCATTCAAGTTGTCTTCTGATGTGGAATTTCGATTTTCTCATAATTTAATTCAAGGAAAAATTAAATCAAGATTTTCTTGCTACCATTTTTCAACACTCCCTCACAGCAAGAAAAAGATTATCAAATACCCCAATCCTTCCACTGTAAAACTCAAATTTTACTCTTAACAAAGCCCTGTCAAAATATCTGCATCCTATTCCTTTTTAGGAATGTATTCCAACAACATGATCCACCTTTGCACACAATCTTGTAGATGGTGATACCGAATGTCGATATGCTTGGATCGATCTTGAAAAATTGGATTTTCAAAGAGTTTGATACAACTTTGATTGTCACAGTAAATCATGGTGGGGTCCATCATCTGTCCAAATAACCTAATAAGAATCTTCCTCATCCAGATAGCTTCACAAGTTGCTTGACTAGAAACCATGTACTCTACTTCTATTTAACTAAGTGCAATTGATATCTTCTTCTTGTTGTACCAAGAAATTGTTGTTGACCAAATACTAAAAATTCCTCTTCAAGTGCTTTTCCGATTTGATGGAATACCCACCTAATTTTCATCTTCAAAGCCTTGAAGATTCACTCTCTCTGTCTGTTTCTACCAAATACCATACTGATTAGTTTCTCTGAGGTATCTCAACACATGTTTAGCCACCTTCCAATATAGTTTGGTTGGCTTAACCATTGCTTGACTAAGTTGGTTAACTGCATAACACATTTTTAGTCGTGTGTTCACCAAATACATGAGTGAACCCACAAGCTACCTGTAAATAATGGCCTCCACTTCCTCACTTGAAGTGTTATCCTCCTTCCTCCAACTGCCTTCTAGAGGAGTGTCCATGGGTTTACTACTCTCCATGTGGAACTTCTTCAATATCTCTTTGGCATACTTTCCCTGATAGACAAACATCTCCCCATCTCCTTGCCATACTTCCAAACCAAGGAAATAATGCATTAGTCCTATGTCCTTCATCTTGAATTATCTTACAATATTCTCTTCGCAAGATTTGATCAACTTCTCATCACGAGTTAAAATAAAATCATCGACATATAATACTATAATCAATAATTTACCATCAACAACAATATGGTAAAGGTTTACATCTGCTTCAGTTTTGCTGAAGCCCAGCCTGGTGAAATAACTAACGATCCTGGTGTACTAAGCACAGGGTGCTTGTTTCAATCCATACAATGCTCGCTTGAGTTTGCACACACATGACTCTATGTTGAAGGTCTCAAATCCTTCCTGTTGTTCAATGTACAACTCCTCCTCAATCACTCTATTGACGAATGATGTCCTCACATCTATCTGATGGATATTCCATCCCATCAGCGTTGCAAGTGTTATAATTGATTTGATACAAGATTACTATGCTACTGGAGCAAAGGTCTCCTTGTAATCAATTACCTCCACCTGAGATAACCCCTTGGCCATAAATTTGGCCTTGTGTTTCTCGATGGTTCCATCTGCTGCTTGTTTCACCTTGTAGATCTACCTCGAACCTACCACTTACGTGTTTTGTGGTCTTGGGACCACTTCCCAAACACTATTTTTGACTATGGAATCTTATTCCTCTGCCATGGCATCAACCCATACTGGCTTCTGCATTGCTTCCACGAATGAGGATGTTATGTCTCAACTAGCTCACTCATTAGAACCACGCACCCAGTGTACCGATCCGGTGACCTCCTCTGCTTGTGTTGTGATGTGGGTGCTCCCATATTCTCTCTAGCATCATGAAATAAATTGTCAGCTTCCCCGGTGTGCTTCCTTCCTTCTCTAGATGTCTCTACATGGTTGGATGCCTCGACACTCTACTCCTCTACTTGTGGTTGCTCCACAACATCCTGAGGTTCTTCCTTTGGAGCTAAAAGCTCCTCATATGCATGCAATTGAAGCTCCCTCTCAAGGGAACATCTCATGGCCTTCTCTTCATAAAATTCACATCTCTACGAACAACTGTCATCTTTTGAGATGGCAGGTACACCCGATAGTTGTGAGGTGTATTAGTGTACCCCAAAAATATGCACAACTCTATTGTCGGCTCTAGATTTTTCCTTGCATCTTTGGAAACATGACAGTATATTGATGAACCAAAGATCCTGAAGTGTGACACATTTGGTTTCTTCCCTAAAAAATATTCTTCTAGTGTACTCATCCCACGAATCTGATGTGGACTCATGTTCTGCACATATAATTTTGCATTGCATGCTTCAACCCACAAGTGAAATGGTAGGCCCTGATCATGCAACATCACCAGTGCAAATCCCACAATACTTTTGTTCTTCCTCTCAGCCACCCCATTTTGTTATGGGTTATGGGGTTCTATTAACTTGCGTCAAATATATTCCTTTGCACGAAAGTTCTTAACTCATTGGACACATATTCTTCAACGATATTTCTCCCGAGAGCCTTCACTTTTCTTCCAGTTTCTTTCTCAACAAGTGCTTTAAATTCACAAAATTTTGAGAATGCCTAGTATTTATTTTGCATGAATAAAATCGAACACTTATGTAAGAAATCATCTAAAAATATAACAAAATACATGTGCTTGGTCGTGGAGGATGTCGAGAAAGTTCCACACACATCTAGGTGAACTCTTTCAAGGACTGTTTGCGCTCTATTGTCTTTATCATGAAAGTTGGCTTTGGTGTACTTCCCTAATTTACACACTTTGCATGTATCTTGCTACTCTAGTACACCCTTGGGAATTCCTGTACAAATATGTTGCATGATATTCAGGGCTCCATGGTGCAAATGGCCAAGTATCATATGCCATAATTCACCGATGTCTCAGCTCTGCACCTTCTCTACTTTTGTGCTCAATGTTCCATAGTTTTCTACATCCAATTTGTAGAGGTTCTTCACCCAAACCCCTATTTTCTTCACTTGTCATGTGGTGATGTGTCTAAGGAAAGCCTTTCCTTTACTAAATATCACATCGTAGCCATGGTATTCCAACATAGCAACCGAAACTAAATTCTTCTTCAGACTCGAAACATACATGACATATTTTAATTTAAGAGGGGATCCTGACTCCATTTGAAAAGTAACTATATTGATACCAGTCGCGCTATACCTTCCATCATCTCCCATTTCGATGTGCATATGTAGGTCCTTCTCCAAGTAACTGAAAAATTCTTTGTTTCCCGTCATATGGAATGAGGCTCCATCATCTAGATACCACACACTACCCATCATCGATGTCACCATGTATGCAATGAGGGTGAAATCCAACTCGAACAGAGCTTCACCTGTCGCTCCTCTTGAGGGATTCTTGTCGGCCTTCTTGTGTGGACACTTCATGGCATAATGTCCCAACTCATGACAATGAAATAAATTGATTTTCGACAAGTATTTATTCTTTCCCACCTGACCAGATTCTGCTTTGGAATGGTATTTCTTCCCTTTCCCTTTCTTTGACTTTCCACCCAAGGAACATTTCTCCTCATCCTCAACCTTGGATGAAGTCCCGTCTCTTTTGCTCCGACTGATCTCTTCCTGCACGAGATCAAACCATAACTGCTCCCAACTTGGTAGTTTTTCTCTACCATTCACATAATACTAATAACTATGTGAGCTCTTGGGAAGACCCAATAGAGCTAGAGCTACCAAATCTTCTTCTGGAATAGTAACATCGACCCTGCTAAGTTCATCACGACAATATGTGAATTTTCTAGGGTATTGCGGAATTGATTCAACCTTTTGCATTTTGATGCTCCGAAGCTTGTCCTTGAGTTCCAACTTCCTATGGTCACTATTGTTCTCAAACAAATATGTCAATGTTTCCACATTGTGAATGGAGTTTCTTTCCTATGGAGATTTAAGCCAATATAATCTTGAACTCCCTACAATACGGACCTCCTCACTTTAGCCACATCATTCTTGCACTGAGCGAGATCCTGGGCATTAGTTGATGGGGGTTTTACTGCATCTTTCTTGATGTAATCTAGTAGCCCATTGTCATCTAATACTACCTCCATATGAATCTTTCATGCCACAAAATTTGTGGTTCCTTTCGAAGCATACTCAAGCCTGAGTCCATTGGAAGTCATCTTCTCGGTCCTAGAGAAATCCTGCAACATTGATCTTGAAATTTGAACCTCCTGAAAAGACAACTTCAAATTCTCTTCTCTACTGTGAATATAGCTCTGATACCATGAAGAAATTAATTGTAGATTTAATACTACTAATGTAATGTTCTAAAATATAAGAATCAAATCTACTCAACTCATATGCAGAAATCAATTCACAATTGAGAAACAATATCAAAATCATGCATCATGATTCAACACACATACACGAGGATATATCTAGGGAAAAGCAGTTGCTCAAAACCCCTTCCTATATGTATTGCGTTAATAAGAAAATAGAGAAGAAATACAATGCTTGCTCAAGCTTGAGTAACCTCTACACAAGTGTTGAAGTTTGCAACAAGAAACAGTGAAATTGGCATCCGGAAACAACATCCATGATCCTAGTGAAAATTAAGCACCTACACTAGGGTGGGGCCCACACAGGCCATTTTTAGGTGAATGTCTATTTTTAGATGAATGTCTATTTTTATTATCCCTTAATATTATATGGACAAAAAACTGTAATTTATTCTCAATGTGGACTTGAAAATAGTTAATTGAAGTGGAAAATCAGTTAGCTAAGTGACTTTCGAGTTAAGAGGTTGGTTGGTGGGACATGCAAGTTGACTTTAGTTGTAACAGAGTGATTCTAGTTGTAATAGAGTTGGAAGTGTAGTGGTGCATGAGTTGTGCAAGTTGTAACTCAGTTAAGTGAGTTAAAGTTAGTTGTGCTAGTTGTAACTGCAAATACACTAGTGAGATATCAAGTGAATTAAATATTAATTAATTCACATGTATTGATCTCACATGCAACTAATGTTTTTACTATTATTAACTGCATGCATGTCAGTTTCAGTGGAGATCTAGTTGAGATCTAGGTGAAAGGGAAGTGTAACTATCAGTTGTGATATTAGCAGGCTACCCAAGTGTAATTATAACACCACAGGATGCCCATGATACTAAGCGCAGTTGAGGAAGGCTGAAATTCTTTGTGGTTAAGGATTGCATTCATCAAGAACTACGTGAGCAAGGCAGGCTATCTGGGGGCAGTAAATTGGCTAAGGAACTTGCCAATTTTTGTATGATAGTGTGAGACAATTGTATGATGTACTGAGAGCTCTTGGATTGGAGCTTTGTATGATATTGTTTCATGATCCATGATATATACATAATATATGATAGTGGGGTTTTTAGCTTTATTCTTTCCCGGTAAATTATCTGTTTTATGTGTGATTGATCTTTCTTCATGATATTGTGATTGTCGATTGTGTTTTAAATTCCACAAATATTTTATAGAAGCGATTATGTATTTAACAGTGGCATATAATTGTTATATCAGGAGAATCCAAGATATACATGCATATTGTATAATTTCTACATGGTATCAGAGTTGTGTTATAAATTTTCTACATGGTATGAGAGCATAAATTATTTGGGTGCGCGAGTTTGAAGAGAATATCTGAATATTTTGATGCAAAATTTTTAGAAACAAATAGAATATTTTAATTCCTTGCGAACAAATACCCAAATTGAAAAAAAAAAAAATCTCGGTCAAATCAGAGCTCGGATGAGGGAGATATCATCGATTTAAAATCAGCTTTTTTGTCAAAAAAATTGCGACAGTGGAAAATTACAATGTGTGCGAGCCAAGAACCTACATGCACCGAGGTACAAGATGCATGCAAAGCTTTTAGGAGAAAAGCAGAGGTTAGTGACTTGGTGGTTGAGAGGGAGCCTCTCAACATGCACCCTGAGAAGCAGTCTCAGAAGGTTGTGGAGCAGCCACAACTGAAGATGTAGAAGAATCTCTATAGATTTGATGTAGATGTGATTTCTACGGAGCTTCCTACCATAGGGAAGTGTGATAAAGTCATGCAATTAACCCTTGAGAGGGAGATGGATTTGCATGCAAGTAAGAGTGAACCTTAAGATGTGGATCAGCCACATGCAGAGGATCATGGAGTGGGAGCAACCACTCATGCAGATAAATTTCAAGCCAGATGGGTAGAGGGAGTGCATAAGCTATACCACTAGGTGAGAGGTGGGGCCACATGCATGAATAATCCCAAGAAGTAATTTTGGGAAGGATTCATTGAGATGGTGTGGACCTCATGAATCGAACCTGGCTACAAGGAGCCCATGGAGCAGCAGTAGCAGGATCAGTTGGATTGATGAAGTCAGATGTCGTGAGGACATGAAATCAAAGTGACAGTGTTTGATACTGGAGCGTAGATCAGAGTTGGCAACAAGTGCAGAGTGCATGGATGCAGGTGTCAGCAGCGCAGTGGATCTTGAAGACATGTGCAGTAGCTAGCAGAAGTCAGAATACTTTGATGACAGATGCATTATACTAATTCAGTTGTTTGGAGGCTATTCAATTTCGGAAGTGTTGCATGCAAAGGTCACATGTGTGATAAAAATTAGCGAAGTGTTGCATGCAAGTGTCGCATGCAAGAGTTGCATGTGCAAAAAACACTAGAGAAGTATTGCATGCAAAGGTTTCATGGCACATGCATGGAGTGGCATGTCGCATGCATGGAGTTGCAATCGCATGCAAGGGTTGGATGTTGCATGCATGGAGTTGCATGTCGCATGCAAGGACATTTCTTTCTTGTTGAGAGGGAGTGTTGAAGTTTGCAACAAGAAAGAGTGAAATTGGCATCCGAAAACAACATCCATGATCCTAGTGAAAATTAAGCACCTACACTAGGGTGGGGCCCACACAGGCTATTTTTAAGTGAATGTCTATTTTTATTATCCCTTACTATTAGATGGACAATAAACTGTAATCTATTCTCAATGTGGACTTGAAAATAGTTAACTGAAGTGGAAAATCAATTAGCTAAGTGAATTTTGAGTTAAGAGGTTGGTTGGTGGGAAATGTAGGTTGACTTTAGTTGTAACAAAGTGATTCTAGTTGTAACAGAGTTGGAAGTGCATTGGTGCATGAGTTGTGCAAGTTGTAAATCAGTTTAACTCAGTTAAGTGAGTTAAATTCAGTTGTGCTATTTGTAACTGTAGATACACTAGTGAGAGATCAAGTGAATTAAATATTAATTAATTAACATGTATTAATCTCACATGCAACTGATGTTTTTACTATTATTAACTACATGCATGTCAGTTCCAGTGGAGACCCAGTTGAGATCTAGGTGAAAGGGAAGTGTAACTATCAGTTGTGATATTAGCAGGCTACCCAGGTGTAGTTATAACACCACAGGATGTCCATGATACTAAGCGTAGTTGAGGAAGGATGAAATTCTTTGTGGTTAAGGATTTCATTCATCAGGAACTACGTGAGCAAGGCAGGTTGTCTGGAGGCAGTAAATTGGCTAAGGAACTTGACAATTTTTGTATGACAGTGTGAGACAATTGTATGATGTACTGAGAGCTCTTAGATTGGAGCTTTGTATGAGATTGTTTCATGATCCATGATATATACATAATATATGATAGTGGGGTTTTTAGCTTTATGCTTTCCCGGTAAATTATCTGTGTTATGTGTGATTGATCTTTCTTCATGATATTGTGATTGTCGATTGCGTTTTAAATTCTGCAAATATTTTGTAGAAGGGATTATGTATTTAACAGTGCTATATAATTGTTAGATTAGGAGAATCCAGGCAATACATATTTTGTATTAAATTTCTACAACAAGTATAATCTATCTCACTACCTCATAGACTGAGTCTGTCCAATACTTAGCCAATTTTCCTACCTTCCAAACTCCTATTTCATTGCATCGTTTCTTTGGGAATTATCCCCTATTATTTAGGGAAATTCCTAGTCCATAATTGCACAATCCTTATAGGCCCTTATCTGACTAGATGCACCACATGTACAACTTTCTTAATTATACAACTAATATTACATTTCCTTGAACTCCAATCTCAACTAGGTAACTCAAATTTCATGCATGCATGATTTAATTATTAGTTGATTAATCAGTTAAGTGGTTGAACACTGAATTTGCACCCCACTACTAGACCTCCTACTAGTTCCTCCAACAATTGGAATTAGTTTAACTGACCTTAACTCAATTTAACTGAATTAAATTATTACAACTGAAATTAAACTCAACCTAGGTTCATTGAATTTAGGAATCATTGTACACAACTCAATTTAACCCCTCAACTCGAATTAAATAATATAAATGGGTGAGAAAAACTTAATTAACTCATTCAAGTTGTATTGTGAGCAGAGGATGGAGCTCCTCACGCTCAAAACCTATCGCGTTGAAGCAGGTTAGGGTTCTTTGTAGGGTTAGGGTTATGATATTTCACTGACCTCAGAACTCCGTTGCGTGACCACATCACCTTGTCGTCCGTCCGCATTACACTATAACTAACTTTCATTCCCCTGTCGGACCCGAAACCGACAAGCCAGCACTGATCACAGATGGCTTAGCCTTCACTGTGCTAGCTATGGAAGATGACCTCGTCGATTACTCGTTGGACCGTTCGAAGGGGTTTAGATCTGGGGATCCCCTCCTTATCCCTTGCCACCTAGCGCCCTGCTGGCCCTTAACATTCCGGAGGTGGCTTCTGATGGCCCCTATTTCCCTTTTCCGGCCTCCCATCCTTTTCTTGGCCCTCCTCCCGCCGACCTTCCCCTCTTCACCGACTCCCCTTCGTTCTCTCTTAACGATTTTCCATCTATTCCCCCCAGCACTTCGCCGATGACGGACTCCGCCATGTTTTCTCTGGCTACCTTACATCTCCTCACTACTTGTCTATAAGGTACATATATCTTGCCCCCTCGTAACCCTCCTGATTCACAGCCTCCTATCGTTTCTGCACCGCCTCCGTCCTTCCCCTTGACCGCTGCACACCCGAGACCTAGCCCCTCGTATTCTAGATGTTTTTCCACTCCTCCTATTGTCACTCACGCAGAAAATACTATCCCTGCCGCCTTTGACCTAGGGTTTGATCCACTCATCAACCAGAGGGGCACTAGTTCGGCTCATCGGGCAGGTCAGCGCACCAAGTGCATCAAGAAAGGGAACAGGAACTTTGATCTCAACCTAGGCGAACGACTCCAGTTAGGGGAGGTTATGGACACCGCGGAACGAGTTCTGGTTGGCCATGTTTGAGGGAGGCGATACAATATCAATCGATTGCACACTTGGATGAATGAGATCTGGGGCCCTATCATGGAGGAGCTCCCGATGGTGGTCATCCTCCCTCGGGGATGGTTTGCACTTCGTTTCCCTCGCCCAGAATAGTTTTATTGGGTGCTTTCAAAGCTATGGCACATCGAATAGGCTCTAGTCATGTTCAAACAATGGAGCCCTCTATTAGATCCAGAGAGAGAACAATTGGGTGCTGGATCGATCTGGGTTAGGTTGTCAGGCCTCCCGCTTCACTTTTGGTCAAAGGATATCATGTGCCATATAGGCAACACTTTGGGTCCTATGTGGATCATGAAAACTCATATTTGACCACAGGTATCATGATAATGGCCAGGATACTGGTGCACTTGGACACTCGCGAAGGATTGGAAGAGGCAATTACTCTTCGGTGGAGATAATTTGTGTGAATCCAGATACTGGATTATGAGGGTGTGCCCTATAGATGTCGGAGATGTCATGAGGTAGGTCACCTCTACAAGGACTGCCCCCTGCTCAAAGGCTCTGAAGAAGTTGGTAAATCGGATCAAGTGCACGCACATGAGACTACAACAGATCCCCCTCCTCTAAACATATCGGCTGACCGTCGTAAAGGCAAGAAAGCAGCTCAGGGGCCCAAGCCCGCTCCTACTCCTCCTAGTCCACCT
Source organism: Pinus albicaulis (assembly GCA_034641835.2). Lineage (NCBI taxonomy): Eukaryota > Viridiplantae > Streptophyta > Pinopsida > Pinales > Pinaceae > Pinus > Pinus albicaulis. The sequence continues at coordinate 945,835,594 of CM076582.1, forward strand.
TCCGCCCGGATGACGAGGGCTCGGGCAGTGGTGGCACAAAATGCTTCAGGTAACTCTGACTCCATTAACCTTGTTCTTCATTATATCTCATCTGCATCTGGTTCATCATATGCACATAACACTACTCTCCCCTCATCGGCTGGACGACCCTCCCTGTCTATAACTTGTCCCACATCCCTCCCCCAGCCCTCCATTGTCGACCTTCCCCCCACCATTCCTATTTCACCTCCATCTGTGGCTCCCTCTGAATCATCATTGGATTCTCGGGCCTCACATTCCTATCACTTGAGATCCCTGACTCACCCCCACTCTTCTGTATCTGGAGGCTTGGGGATATCGAACCCCATACGCACACAAATTGGCAGGGGGAGACATTCAAACATATCCAAGGCTATTATATAGGCAGGGCTAGTGGTTGTGGATGGTAAACAAAACACTCTTGAGAGGATCCTTAGAGCACGGATGACACAGTCCCTGGTTACCCCATGAAAATCATCTCCTTCAACTGTTGTGGGTTGGCCAGCCCCGCTAAAAAGTTGGCCCTGCGAAGACTATTTATAGACACACCGATTGACGTCATCTTCCTCCAAGAGACCCTTGACTCCTCTGAACATGTGATTTCTTCCCTATGATCCATTTTTCCAGGCTGGAACTTTTAGGCATTGGATGCTCGTGGCCGATCTGGAGGTATTGTACTTGGAACCAATCCCTGATCCATCAAGGTTATCAACAATTGGTGGGGAAGGTTTCTTGGGTGCTGATGAATTATTCTCTGACCTTGGGCTTGAATATCGTTTGATCAACGTTTATGGACCCTGTAGTTCTCACTTTCCCTTTTGGCATCGCCTCCTCAGTCTATCCCTCCTATCTACACACGATCTCATTCTCAATGGTGACCTCAACTTCTCCTTGGGTCTTGTCGAATCTTGGGGCCCCCTTGCTTAGGTCGATGCCTTAAATGTTGATATTTCTCAAATCTTGGAGAATCATCACCTCGTCAACATCCCCATGCCTCGGATACACCCCACCTGGAGCAATCACAGGGTAGGCGAGGCCTCTGTTGCACATAGATTGGACCACTTTCTCATTCATGAATCCTTTACCTCTTCCGGAATTCTATTCAGACAATGGGTTGGATGTGGGGGATTATCTGACCACTCCCCCATCTACTTGGAACTTGCTCCTGCCTGAAGGAAGCCCTATAGTACTTTCAAGTTCAATGCAACCTGGCTCTCTCAACCGTAGTAAATTGACTTGGTCACCAACTATTGGATCTCCCATCCCCCACTGCTAGGTTGTTATCTATCAAGAAGCTGACCAAGTCATGGGCATGGGACAAGAGGAAAAAGGATGAGGAAACACTTCGTGGAATTGAGTCAAAGATCGTTGAGATTAAATTTGGCTTGATGGACAGCCTGGCCACGGTCACTACCAGGACATATCTCACTAATCTTTTTGTTGCAGAACTCGAATACTTAAGGAACAAGAAGAAACCTGGCAACTTCGGAGCAAAGCAACATGGCTCAAAGCTGGAGACGGAAACTCCAAATTCTTCCACCAATTTGCAAATGGTCACAAAGCCATTAATATTATCTGGTCACTGGAGGACGATCATGGAAATCAGGCCCAGAATTTCCATCAGTTGGCTCACATGGGGGTGGAACACTTCTGGAACCTCTACAAGGCTCCTGCTATCACAAATTTGGCATAAATAATTAAAGTGGCTGGATTGTTTCCCAAATTTGTGAATCAGGATGATGAAGATCAACTATTATGCCCTGTCTCCATGCAAGAACTCCAGGACACCATGAAATGGTTCCAAAAAGACAAGAGTCATGGCCTGATGGCTGGCCTATCAAATTCTATATAGCTTTCTTTGAGATCATGGGACAGGACATTCTCAATCTGGTTGAAGAATGTTGCTTTTCGGGTAAATTATATGATGCATTCAACTCCACTTTCATTGCCCTTATTCCCAAATTTGACGATCCCAAACATTTCTCTGATTATCGACCTATCTCCCTCTGCAACTGCATTTACAAGATCACTGCCAAAATAATTGCTAACCACATCAAACCCATCCTCTCTAAACACATTTCTCCTGAAAATTTTGCTTTCCTCCACCACCGCCAGATTCATGAAGTTGTTGGCACTGCCCAGGAAGTCCTATACTCCATCAAATGCAAAAATCTCAAAAGCGTCATTCTAAAACTGGACCTCGCTAAAGCTTTCGATCACTCTAATTGGCTCTACATTTGCATGATCCTCACCCATCTAGGTTTCCCCTGCAGCTTCATTAAATGGATCATGTGTTGCATCACCAATGTATCTTTCAGTGTCCTCATCAATGGATCTGCATCCCCTTTCTTCCACTCGGAACGAGGACTCCGACAGGGGTGTCCTTTATCCCCTCTCCTTTTCCTCCTCATCATGGAAGCTTTGAGCTAACTAATCAGGGATGAAAAGCAACAAGGTCGCCTACAGGGCATCAAAATCGCAGAAGGATGCACACTCTCCCATCTACTTTTTGTCGATGATGTTCTCCTTTTCCTCAATGGATCCATTAGTGACATTCTATCCTTTTCAGTTGCACTTGTCGCCTTCAGCATTGCCACTGGTATGGTATGTAATGCATAAAAATTGACCATCTCTGATTTCGGATGCTCTCTACAGAAGATGGGATTGGCCTTGAATATATTCCCTTTCACCCCCTGGACCCCCTGGATGGTCTCTGATACCTGGGTTTTAGATTAAAACCCTCCGATTATCGCATTACTGACTGGTCATGGCTTATTTCCAAATTGGAAAGAAGAATTTTTATATGGCACAATAGATGGCTATCTCGGGCTGGTCATCTTACCTTAATTAAATTTGTATTGGAGGCTACACCTGTCTACTAGATGTCACTTTCTTGGATACCACAAGCCATAATTGATAGAATACAATGTTTATGTTGTAGATTCTTATGGAATGTAAACCGTGATGGACACACATATGCATGGGTTAAATGGGACTACATCTCCCTCCCCAAAAAATGGGGAGGATGGGGCATCAAGAACCTAGATATCTTTGCAAAAGCACTCGCAGCAAATTTGGGTTGGACAATAATGACCTCCAGGAATCTCTGGACATAGGTTGTATATATGAAATAAATTCGGCCCCTGAATATCATCGACTCGATAAGACAACCCTCTTGGAGTCTCCGGAACATTTCAACAATTTGGAAGGCAGTCTTAGCCTCTCTCCTGCACATTTGTAATGGTCTAAGTTGGAGAATCAGATCAGGCAATTTGGATCGCATTGGAATTGATTCTTGGTCAGGGAGTGGGAATGCACACACCCTTCCCCGTGAGATCATAAACCACCTATCTAAGCGCGGCATACATTTAATTTCATAGATTGTTGATCCTCTATCCACAACTCTCTATTTGAAGGGATGGAAAAAAACAAATCAACTTGGCCTCCCTGGGTCGATGCACCAATCTTGGTAGTCCTACATAGGGGTTCTATCTGAAGGACACATCTGTATTGGCACTGGGGACGATGAACTAATATGGACACCCTCTAAATCTGGGTATTAATCTCCCAAAGAGGGCTATATACACATATACTCTGATCACTCACCACAGGTGCATACTTGGTGGTGGAGGAGTATTTGGAAACTCAGGGCACCACCGCGCACCAGGCTCTTCATGTGGTACATCTTGTCAAACATCTCACCCACCATGGAGAACCTACACAAAAGAACCATTCACAACGCCTCCTCATGCTCACTTTGTAGCATGGACTCTAAAAATATTGAACACCTCTTTCTCGGTTGTCACACCTCTCGGGAATTATGGACTTCTATCTTATTTGATTTGCACATCAACTCTCAGTGGACGGGACAGAACATTGGGGAAGCTTGGCAAAACTGGTGGCAAACAATTTCTCTGCAAAAGGCTCGAAATCTCCCCCTCCTCATTTTCTAGGGTATCTAGTTGGCCAGGAATGGCATCATATTTCAGGATCGGCCTCCCATCTAGAACTCGATTACATCATGCATCTTATCTACCTACAACTCCATCCCCGATGATGATACCCCTCGCCCTCCTAGAACCATTACACCATAAGTTATAAACTTCGATATCCCCTAGGCTTTCTTCAATGGATCGGCCCAACCCTACTGCATAATAATGTCTAAGTGTGTTAAAGTAACACTTTCCATATTATGTTGTAGACAAGTAGAGGGAGAGAGGAGATGGTAAAGTGATAGACATAGGAGTAGGAGTTACGCATGACAAAACTAGTTAATTGGGGAGCGATAGGAAGATGAGTTATGGTGGAGAAGTAACGCACGTAGGAAAAGAATATTGGCCTGGGCATGACAAAATTGGTCAGCTAGAGAGCACACAATGTATAAACTTGGAACCTGGGACTTACATTCTAATACCATTTTAGGCCATGATGGCAACTCCCGAATTGGTTTTTTTCACTAATGTAAATCAACATTATATAACACAAGGAGGTGTGACCTTTGGGATTCATATTCCAAGGTATATTCCTATTCTACCTTTTCAATTTCCTTTTTTTACATATTTACATTTTTCTCATATAATCCCTGAGGATTAGGTGTCTAACACCCAGGATGGTATAGTCTATGCCAAAAAGAAAAGTAAACTATAAATCAATAACATTTGACGTGTTCGTCTCCTAAAGAGGTTTGGAAATAATTTGGAAACATGTCAACACTAAGGAATGCAAGGGAAGGATGAACTACTAAAGAAACTCTCAATTTTTGGTACACAAGCAAGGACACGAAGAATATGAGAGTTTTTCCAATCAATAATGTGGGGAATATGGCTTGTTGCAAACATGGATATTTTTGAAGGACATGATACCCTACACTTACATGTTCAATTTAGTCTCTAAGTATATTAATTCTTATCCATAGGTTGAGGAAAAACAAAAAATACCAAGCAAAAAAGAAGAAGTCATTAATACAAATATTTCTTGGGCATACTTTCATGGTACCTCTCAAGGGGATCCTCTAGTAAGAGGTTTGGGAGGAATCTTGTATCTCTTCTCAACTTACATCATATTTTACAAAGCTAAGATTAGGCGGGAAACTAATAACTATTGTGAATTAACGGCTCTCAAAGTAACCCTCCACTTGGGTTAAGAATATGGTATTACACAACTACAAATTTTTGAAAATTCATTACTAGTTATATAGTAAATTTGAAAGGAAGCAACTCTCAAAAAATTTAATTTACAACCACTTTTTTTATGATGTACAACAACAAATGACAAACTTCTCACACATTTATTTATCTCATATAAACAAGGACATGAACATGATAACAAATGGCATTTCAAAAGATGTATTAGGGTTGGAGCATGGTACTTAGGACCATTTTTATCTTCTGAGATGGGCACACAATTGATCTCCTTTATGCACCATGATTATGGTTTCCTTTTTTTGACAATGGGTAGATTGAATATTTTCCTTTATAAGATGTAATTTTTATTTTTATTTTTATTTTTGTCTTTTTAAGTCATGGGAAAAATCATACTTTTTTGAAGTTACAACCCATATATTTGTGATAGTGGACTATTTTTAGATATTGATATTGAAAGGTATAATTAACTACCTTTAAAGTTATGGAACAACTATCTTTTTTTGATATACCTCATTGACATATAAGGTAGGTATGCAAAGTGATTGCCCCATATAGCTATAAATCCTTTAGTTTTGAATACCTCAAGGCATCTAACAATGTAATCATGTTTTATATAAAAATAAATTTAGATATTTTTTTTCCTTGGAAAAATTGGAGAGACTAGGAGTGTAAAATGAAATGAGTAATTTTTTTATACGATAGTTAAGTGGATAACACTATAAATAGAAATTTTGATGTTCCACAAGTAAAATTGAGGTGCAATTAGTGTGTTTTTATTTTTTAAAATAAATTTTTCTTCTCCCTTTCTTCTGGCAATGGATCAACCTACATGATTACTTCTACTTTTGTTAATGTAGAGGTAAAATATATATTACTCATAGTGGATGTTAAAATGTGCCAGCCATGATAAGTAAGTTGCATAACTTGATGACATGTAAATTTAGAATTGTTATTGATACAAAGTGGGAAGGTAAATGACTTCATGTGGGTGTAAAACCTTCCCTTCTTTCAAGATGATAATGTCATATACCACATCATTGATGTGTTATTAACAAGTAGGGAAGAGGGAGATCATGCTTAAAATAAATAAAACCTTTATAGTGATTAAAACTAGGAATGTATTTCATGTTCCTCATTTGCTCGATGGTTGGAGGAGATATAGAATGAGTTGAGACACTGGGAATTCACTAAAAAATCATAAATGTGAAATATGTCCTTGAGAGCATATGGATATTGGAGGAGAAAAACCAGTAACATAGAAAAACATAATATGGAGGATGAAATGCTTTATCTTGGTTTACAAGGAAAAAGCATTGTATAGTTCAACTATCATCGATTTCCTTGCCCTGCCTTTATTTTATAATCTCAATTCTACATGCATAAATGTTTGTCTCTATAGATATTTTTCCAATAATTTTTGTTACAATGAAGCCACCATGTTATTGTTGCTTCTTGAGGGGCGATTAAGGTTATGAGCCAATGATGGAGTTGGAGGCCATAAGATGGATGTTTAACAAAGGAGGAAAAATTATTAGGAACCGAACCCCTTTGTGTTGGCTATGGCAATGCCAAAACTAACTTACCCAATGTTGTATCTTTTGGACTTCCTATTCTTCCAATTCATTAAGAAGAACTCGCAAGACATGCTAGACTCCACACATATTCCCCCATGGAATTTTTGAAAAGACCAATATAGTTTCTCTAAGATTTTTTATAACATCAATGCAATGCAAAGGTGGTGGCATTCAACTTAGGAACCTTTGCATTGGCTCCTTGTGGGTGAGACTAGAATTAAAATAAACCATGGGCCTATTGAATTATCTTGTAGAATTGACCATTATCCTCAACTATATTGTGGATTTAATCCCCAAGGCATTGGGTTATTTGCGTGAGCTTCAATTTCTAAGGACAAGCAAGAATTATTTGAAAGGAACGATATCTAAGGGTTTTAGTGCTTTTAAGAAGCTAAATACTTTAAATTTGACTTTTTAATCTAGGTGGATATTGGTGGCAACCCGCCTATTCCACTTGGACCCCATCATTGTTTCTTTCAGTTTTTCATCTTCCTTAATTGTAGCACAATTTACTATTTTTAGCAGTTTTTTTCGGGTCCTGGACTTCCAAAGCCATTTTGAGGCCCTAAACGGTTCTAGACTCGATATTCGCTATCACTAGTTGCAGTCCTCAGATAGATCTTTATAACGATGTATCATGTGTGTCAAACAAAGATAGTATGCCAAAGTTACGACCCCGAGAAATTGATGTACCAATTTACCCCAACAAGGCCCATAGTCTGGTGTTTCATCTCCTAGGGTTAGGTTTTTGGATGTTTAGGGTTTTCCATTGTTTTTCAATAATATATAGGCCTTTGAGCCTCATTGTAACATAGATTTCAAAGGCCTGTAGCCGCCACATCTCTTCTCAGAGATAAGCTACCAACACCCTAGCTAGTTTATTTCCATTATGTCTGCAGACAAATTTTAGTTCTTTGATATTAATGAAATGAAGTGTTATTTCCACTGCATCTTTGTATTTATGGTTATATGTGTATTATGTGGTGTTCCTGTATAAATTCGGATTAGTGGTATCAGAGTAGTATGCTCTTTCTCGATCCTTCTTTACATGTCCCCAATGAGGTCAGGGTATAAGGAGTTAGGGCTCGATCTGATTGAACATTTGCAAGATCAGCCTCGCAAACCCGTCGGCCGCCCATGGGGGATGAAAAGAAATATGAGGGAGCAGGAGATCCTATCAAAATATTGCTCGAGGAGGCCCTTGAAAAACAAAGGAACGCGATGATGGATAACTTTTCCCAGATCCTTCAACGACTACCCACTGGCGGCACATCTGCATCCAACAGCCACTTTGGAGGCACAACCCCTTTTAAGGTACAAGTAGACTTTGAAATTCCCATATTTGATGGCCAAATAAATGTAGATGTCATAGATATATTGTTGAATCTATTAGAAGGATATTTCTCGGTTCATGACTTTTCCAACCGGGAGAAGATTATTTTTGCACTCCTCAAAGTCACCCCCCATGTTAAGGACTGGTGGGAAACCTACTATGAGAAAAAGGAAGAGGGTAAACCCTCTCTGTTCTCGGTCGTACCCACTTGGAATTCTTTCTGAGACGCTGTCAAGGAACAATATTATCTAGTTGGGAGCTATGATGACAATTACATACAATGGACTACGCTGCGGCAACAAAGGGATCAAGATGTGCATGAGCTGACGAATCTGTTCCATACCCTGCACACAAAGTTGGGTATCAAAGATTCAGAGAAACATTTGGTGCCTAAATACCGCAGTTGTCTGCATAGATACATTCAGGAGGAAATGGAGTTCCTCAACATCTCCTCACTTGGTATAGCATACCGGTACGCTGCCAAGATTGACCAGAAATTCAAACAGAAGAAGCGAGACTTTGGATCTGTGAATCAAAAGCAAGCAAAATGTGCCCCTAAACCCCATAGCAAAGGACAAAGCAAAGGCATGGCGGCCCAAGATAACCTGCCAAAGCCATAAGCAAAGAAAAACACCGCGAAGGCGAAGAAGGACACAGGAAAGTGGTGTGAGTTCTATAAGAGCTCCACTCACAACACAAGTGAGTGTCGGGCCAAGCAGTCACTGGTGGCCGAGATGAAGGCTTTTGAATAAGATGCATGCTCCGACTCTGAATCAGAACCTGAGAAGGGGAATTACAAAGGGAATCATATTATCGATGCGGATCCCAATGCCACTGTGGCCACCACGAAGATCCGAAAGGAAGAACCGGAAGATCCAGAGGAGGTGGAGCGTCTCTTCCACTCCCAAATGTGGGTAAAGGGTTCCCTGCTACAGTTCATTGTCGACAATGGGAGCCAAAAGAACCTAATTTCAATAGAGGTCGTGAAGCGGTTGGGCTTGCCGACCACAGCACACCCATAGCCGTACACCATTGGGTGGCTTCACCAAGGATGGGATCTCTGCGTCAGCCAGTAATGCCGCCTTCCCTACAACATCAAGCCCTTCACTGATGAGGTATTATGTGACATTGCTCCTATTTATGTTTGTGATGTATTATTAGGCCAAACATACTTGTGGAAGCGACATGTTGTGTATGAGTCTCGACCTCGCGCTGTTATTGTTACCTTTGGAAATAAGTTGTACAGGAAACCAAAGGTACCATCACCTGCCGCTATCTCTTTGGTTACTGAAAAACAATGTAGTAAGCTCATTTCCAAAACCGGGAAATTTGTTTTCCTAATGATCCGCCCTCGGAGCAAGAAGAAGATTGTGGCCACGACCTCCAAACAGCGCTCCTCTGCACGACAACAACAAATGGACAAGGTTGTGGAGGAGTATGGGGACATCTTCACCTCACCCGCAGGGGTGCCTCTGCACTGTCAGGTCAAGCACCCCATTGATGTGACCCCAGGTGCGTCGTTGCCCAATGGACCAATCTATAGGCGCTCTATTCTAGAGAACGATGAAATCAAGAGGCAGATTCAGGAGTTGTTGCAGAAAGGTCACATATGGCCAAGTTCATCACCTTGTGGGAGCCCGATCGTGTTGGTGTAGAAGAAGGATGGGATTTGGAGACTCTGTATTGACTATCGGGCACTGAACAAGATCATTATCCAGAATTGGTACCCAATTCCACGGATTGATGACCTTGTGGACCAACTCAAAGGGGCAAAATATTTCAGCAAGGTTGACTTGAAGTCCAGGTATCACCAAGTACCAATCGAACCATCCTATGTGTGGAAGACTAACTTCAAAGCCAAGGAGGGCCTTTTCGAATGGCTGGTCATGCCTTTCAGGTTGATGAATACTCCCGCAACCTTCACGAGGTTGATGGACGACATCTTGTAGACATTCACCAACTCATTTGTAGTAGTGTACTTGGATGAAATCCTGATCTTCAACCAAACTTGGGAAGAGCACCTCCACCACATCCGACAGGTCCTCCATACACTGCGGCAACACAAGTTGTGTGCCAATTTGGAGAAGTGCACTTTTGGCATGAACCAAGTTCAATATCTGGGATACATTATTGATGAGGCGAGGGTGCATGTGGATCCAACCAAGATCCAAGTCATTTGGGATTGGACAGCCCCAACCACTCTAATAGAGTTTCATATCTTTCTGGGTCTTTCTAATTTCTACCATAGGTTCGTGTTGGGATTCTCTCATATCAATTGGCCCTTGAGTCAAGTCACCAAGGGAGGGGGCGAAATAAAATTTATTTTTGTCAGAATCTCAACAGAAGGCATTCGTAGAATTGAAACATCGCTTATGCTATACCCTAGTGCTCACATTACCATACTTGCAACAACCATTTGAGATCAAGATAGATGCCTCTGAATATGCTATTTGGGGAGTTTTTACTCAACAAGGGCATCCAATGGCATATCATAGTGAGACATTGTCTGACATAGTTCGGAAGCATCCCACTTATGACAAAGAGATGTATTCCATTGTGCAGGCTTGCTGATAATAGAAGCATTACATTTTGGGGAAGGAAACAATCATCCACATTGACCACCGACCCCTGCAGTTCATACAGACACAAGGGAAGTTGCAGAATGATCACCATCAGAAGTGCTCCACATATCTACAAGAGTTTCATTTGAAAATCAAGTACAAGAAGGGAAACACGAATAATGTTGTAGACTGCCTTAGCCGACCACTGATCGTGGCGATAACCATCATGCTCGACTCTTGTGGGCACGAGACTTCTGATTGGCCGCTTCTCTACAAAAGTGATCCAGAATTCAACCACACATACAAGATTCTCTTGGAGGGTAACCGAGTTCCAAATCTTCACCTCTAGGATGCAATGCTATGTCACCTGAGACACCTTTGTGTTCCTTCAAGCGAGCATGCCAAGATGACTTGGGAAGCACACTATAGTCAGGTCGCTGGGGTCGAGAAAACAGTGGTAGTACTGCAGAATTATTTCTATTAGCCAAACCTTCGATAGGATGTCGGGAAGTACATCAGATCCTGCACTGCCTACACCATTGCGAAATCGACCATCGAGAAGCAAGGCCTCTATACTTCGTTGCCTACCCCTATTCGACCTTGGGACTCCATCTCCATGGATTACATGTTGGGCTTTCCTTCTAATAAGCATGGAAATGACTGTGTTTTCGTGGTCGTTGACTGATTATTGAATATGGTCGTTCTGGAGGCCTGCAAGAAGAATATCACAGTAGAAGCCACTGTTAAACTCTTCTTTGAACGAGTGTGGGTACACTTTGGGATCCCATAGTATATCATCTCAGATCAGGACAATATGTTCCTTAGTACTTTTTGGTCCAGCCTCTGGTCAATGCTGGACACCAAACTCACTAAGTCCACAACTTTCCATCCCCAAACTGATGGCCAAATAGACGTCGTAAACAAGATTATCATACACATTTTGCGCATGTACAATTCAAAGCATTCACGCACATGGGACGAGAGCCTTACCTATGTACAACACAATTATAACTAGGCTCTCCACGGCTCAACCGGCCACAACCCCTTTCGCACGTGAAAGAGCTTTGCACCATGTTGATTTGAAGTTGGTGACAAAGTCCTTAAGTGGGTGAAAGTATGATTAACACTTTTCATAAGATGATCATGCATTTAATTGTGCATTTTATGAGCTTTTATTAAAATCATGCATTATTATTCACTTTTGAGATAAATGATTAATATTTTTGGGAGAAAAATTTGTCTCACGTATTATTCATTTAATGTAATTATGGAAATTGGTTTTTATGTGAGAAACCACCTCACACTAATTTTCTATTTTTCTCAAATTGTAGGTTGAGAGAATCAAGGGCATGGTTGAAGAGTCTTTAGGTGGTTTTGAGACTTTTCCTAATTATGAGCCTGAGATAGTTGGAGATCCTACTTTCATTGATCTTGTTTTTACTTCCTTGTAATTAGGTCCTACAATTGTGGGTCTTGTAATTAATGCTCTTTGTTGGAGAGTGAGTGAGGAAAAACTGTATATATTCCTTATGTGAGCCATGTAAAATGGGGAAGAGAGGAGAGAATGATTAGCTATTGAGAGCCATAGTGCTTAGCTAATGATCGACCATAGAGCTTGAATGTAAGAAAACTTGGAGAGCTTACTTTAAAGCAAGAATATAGAAGATATGCATTCCAATTGAAGTAGATCCGGAGATGTAGCCCTAGAGAGATGGAGGGGTGAACTCCGTTACCAACATCGGTTGTCTCTCTCTTATTTACTTGCATGTGCTTCTTGTTGTTTTAAGTTCATTTACTTATGTTTATGTGTTTTATGCATTGTAATAAGATGAACTAATGTACTCAATTAAACCTGTATAAGCCAAAGTCAATTAAAATATCATCACACCGTAAACGATGGTTTGATTAGTACTCGACCCGTGATCGAATCAAGCTTGGTATTAGAGCAGGTGACTACTTTGCAGGATGGGAAGAGGAGCGAAGCACATTGAAAGAATGCAAGAGTTGTAAGAGATAAATGACAGCGTTCAAGCCGACAATGCAGAATTGCGAAGATTGTTGCAGGTAGCTGAAGAGGATAAGCAGGAGCTTCAAGAGATGCTACGAGCCAAAGAGGAGTTATTGGCTAAGTTGCAAAAGGTTCAAATGATGGGTGATGCATCTCAAACCGAGGTATATGGTGTTACTCCATGTTATGTTCTCTCCCAATATGAAGCTAATGTTGGCATGAAAATCCTCATGAATATGGGGTATATAGGAGGTGGACTTGGCATAAATGGCCAAGGAGTCACCCAGCCATTGGAGGTTGTACCAAGACAACCATTTGCAGGCTTGGGTTATGGACAGGAAGAGAAAGGAGAATGCTCGAAGGTAGCTGAAGCAAAATTTGTGTATTCATCACTCGATTCCAAGAAGGGAATCGAACCATCTAGTCCTCATCAGTTCAAGGACAAGTCAGGAAGGTATATCAGTCATTCAAATTTTTCTTTTTAATATAAGAGAAATGATTGCTTTCATAGATCTTCTAAATGTGATGTAGTTAAGCATGGCACAAAGAAAGTGTGGGTTAAGAAAATAGATGTGTCCACGAGAAGTGAGACCAAGAAGAATGAGAACCTTCTGAATCCTCCTATCATGAAGACACATTTGAATGGGAAACAACATAATTTCTACAGTTTCTGCAAGATCAGTGGCCATTGGGAGAAGAAGTGCTGGAAGTTGCACCCCAAAATTCGCCACAAGTCAAGCAGATATATAGTGAAAGAGCTCGTGAAGAAAGAGGCTCCATCCACCATTCGAAAAGCACGATTACAAGAAGAAAGTGCATGGTGTTGGTTGGGTAAGCAATTCATGATGTTTCTGCCATGGTTATTTTTTCTCATTTGCAAAATTTTTAGTGTTGAATACACTTTTTACCAAAGGATCGAATAGAAGACCCATTTCAGATCCACCAGCATGTAATTGTCCAAGGTTGTGGATCTTACTAAATATGATGGCATCCTAGTTTGTGCTAAATTTTGTGTACTTTTCATGTGTTTCACTTGGGGCTGCAGAAGGAGATGGAGGCGATCCGCGTTGTGAAGGAATTTCCGAATTTTCTGGATGTTGGGGTCACAGTGAGGGTTTCTACAACCAAAATTTTTATGAATTCTCAAAAGTTTCATTCTAAATAATGTTCAACCAGCAGAGCACATGAATTGTGTGATCCTGAGAATTATTTCGATGCCATATTTGTCGAATCCAATCGATATTGGTCTCAAAAGATGAATTTCTTTAAGGCTACATTTTTCAACGAGGATGGAACTTCATCATAAAAAAAAATTCAAAGGATTTGGATAATTTGGACCGAGAGGTCACCGATGGCTGGGACATTCAAGTCGAGGAATTGAGTTTCGTCGATGAAGAAATTGCCACTGATCAAGCACAAGAACAAGAAAAAAATCCTTCTGAAACTGAAAGATCGGGCGCGAGTGCTGGATTCTGGAGCCTTTGAGGCATTGTAAAGACTTTGACCTAAAATTCAGAAGAGGTTATTGAATCTTATCGCCACCATTTCGAAAAGTTTCCTTGTGGGTGTTCCTCAAATAGAAAAGGAAGTCGATCCGAAGGGTAGGCCATGTCTTCAAGAAGCGGTTATGAGTCCTTTTCTATCCTGTCAGCTTTTGACTTAGCAAATTAGTTTCATGGAATCCAATATTACAGCAAAATGGATCTCAGAGTTCTATTGTCTCTGGGAGTGGTGTAAGCGGTGGAGATTATTGTTGTATTTGGTAGGATTTCTTCTTGTGATCAGTGCGCAGATTTTGTTCCACATTTTCGCCAAGGTTGTTGTGATCATTTCCGCCAAATTGATTTTTCGTCAATATGTGTTGGGATATCTAATGCGTTGATTGATGGAATATACCATTTGCATGAATGGCGAGATTAGGTCCACAGAAGCTTACATTCACGGTACCTATATTTGAATAGTTTCCATCTCAATACTACATACGACTATTTCAGATTGTTAGTTGCAGGCAGAAGTCTTCCATACTTTGTCCTTTCAACATCTCATTTTACCAGAGTTACATACTCCACATACCAAGATACTGGGAAAACTGCACGGATTTTGGTTGAATTTTCCCAAAGAAACGATGAGGTTGGTTCGTTTTCAAATGAAACACACCCCCAGTATGGAATCATAAAGAAGGAGGTGCATAAATCCAAAAATTGAGAACTTATTGAATTGTTCCAGTCTTTTTTTGGCATCCATCATGCTGGGATGTTGCGTGCAGATTGCAGTCTTACAGAGTGTCTGTTTTCTAGAGGATTGCTAAAAATGCTTGTATGTACAACAAATTTAGCATGGGGTGTTAATTTACCTGTACATACAGTTATCATAAAGGGAACACAATTGTATGATCCAAAAGCTAGAGGCTGGAGAGGTTTGGGCATGCTTAATGTTATGCATATTTTTGGTCCCGATGGAAGGCCTCAATTTGACAAAAGTGGTGAGGGCGGCAAAAAACAAAGTTTGTTTCAAATTTATTGCGTCATTGCCATCAACATGGAATCCTGCAATCTTGAACATGACATCAGTAGCATTCATCATTGGAAGAAATATTACCATGACTTGTACAAGGAGCTCGAATTTCTGGACAAGCTACAAACAATTTTTGTAGCTGGTCGTTTATTTTGGTTATCAAATATTTTCTGGAAGGAGAATGACAAAAGTGTGCCAAAAAAAAAAACTAGGAATGAAATAGGTGTAATGACTAGGAATGAAATAGGTGGTTCATTACAGTCATCTGGTGAACAACGTACAAGTGGAAGAGCTTGTAAAAACATCCTTCTTGGTTTTCATCATTGGATTGATGAACCCTTTGTTGTTTTGATGAGTTTCATTTTGAAAGCGGCATCCCAATGCTAGAAACAACCTCAAGCGATGAAGGCAGTCCCTTGTCTTACACTAGAAGCTCGACATGTATTTGTGAGAGTTGTTACAAGGGGGGGGGGGGTGGGCTTTGGGGAACAGTCAATTGTCAGGGTGCTAGCCTACAAATGGATGCATCCTATGTGGTCTCTCTCCTTACAGTGGACAAACATAAATGGGTAATTAAAAGGGGCATTTTATTTGATTTTTTTTATACCCATTATTTGCACTATGCCTAGAAAATGAAGAGAGAACTTTTATAATGCACATATTTTGTAATGGGGGGATTTGATTTCTTTTCACCATTAGTGCATTTTAATGTTTTGGTGCATACACATATTAAAGGGGGGTTGAAAACTTTGTATTTTTCCCTTTGTGCACATTGAATTACCATGTAATTTCTATTTTGGCATCAGAAAGTTGGCATGTAATTTGATGAAATGCCATGCAAAGGCCATAGTTTCCATGAAGTCATGATGTAAAAAATGATTATGAAGCAATGTAAAAGGCTTGTTTTAGCCACTCTTATGTGAGGGAGAGTGAGAGGCATATTTTTTGTGCATTAAGCCTTGTTGGCTTCTTTGTAATCAAGCTGAATGAGGTGATTTTCCTAAGCCATTTTGGCATGTAAACTTGACCAATGAACTCTTGGAAAGTGTTTCAAAAAATAGGTACGATCAACTACAGGTTGCAGCTTAAAGCAGATGTGGCCTTTTGCATTTCGATTATGAAGGACCGAGGTGAAGGAATCTTGAAGGGATGTGCCTTTTCAGACATTTGCGTTGCAGCTTCAGGTAGATGTGGACTTTGCATCCTGATTCTAAAGTACGTTGGGTGAAGGAGTCTTCAAGGGATGTGCCTTTTCATACATTTGTGTTGCAGCAGTTGCAGGTGTTGAATTTTCATCCTGATTCCGAAGTACGTTGGGTGAAGGAGTCTTCAAGGGATGTGCCTTTTCAGAAATTTGCGTTGCAGCAGTTGCATGTGTTGCCATTGCGTTCTAATTCTGAAGTACTTCAAGTGAAGGAGTCATGTGGGAATGTGCCTTTCAGAGACGTTTCCATGTAGTTGATGATGGATTGAAGCTAATACTTTTGGAGACCAAAAGTTTCTTTGTGGGGAGGTGTGATCCGAAAGGATCTTTGCACATGAAAGAGCTTTGCACCATGTTGATTTGAAGTTGGTGACAAAGTGCTTAAGTGGGTGAAAGTATGATTAATACTTTTCATAAGATGCTCATGCATTTAATTATGCATTTTATGAGCTTTTATTAAACTCATGCATTATTATTCACTTTTGAGATAAATGATTAATATTTGTGGGAGAAAAAATTGTCTCACGTATTATTCATTTAATGTAATTAAGGAAATTGGTTTTTATGTGAGAAACCACCTCACACCAATTTTCTATTTTTCTCAAATTGTAGGTTGAGAGAATCAAGGGCATGGTTGAAGAGTCTTTAGGTGGTTTTGAGACTTTTCCCAATTATGAGTCTGAGATAGTTAGAGATCCCACTTTCATGGATTTGGTTTTTCCTTCCTTGGTAATTAGGTCCTACAATTGTGGGTCTTGTAATTAATTCTCTTTGTTGGAGAGTGAGTGAGGAAAAACTATATATATTCCTAATGTGAGCCATGTAAAAGGGGGAAGAGAGGAGAGGATGATTAGCTATTGAGAGCCACGGTGCTTAGCTAATGATCAGACATAGAGCTTGAATGTAAGAAAACTTGGAGAGCTTACTTTGAAGCAGGAATATAAAAGATCTGCATTCCAATTGAAGCAGATCCAGAGATGTAGCCCCAGATATATGGAGTGGTGAACTCTGTTACCAACATTGGTTGTATCTCTCTTATTTACTTGCATGTGCTTCTTGTTGTTTTAAGTTCATTTACTTATGTTTATGTGTTTTATGCATTATAATAAGATGAACTAATGTGCTCAATTAAACCTATATAAGCCATAGTCAATTAAAATATTCTCACACCGTAAACGATGGTTAGAGTAGTACTCGACCTGTGATCGGATCATTATGTCCCATTGACGTAGCCATGCCATTTGCGACTACTCAGACCGATTCGGCTCATGTGTAGCCTGAAGCTGACAAGGTGAACAACTTCATTGAGCACATTCAACACATTCGCCAATAGGTTCATGACATATTGGACATAGTCAATGCTAAGTACAAGCAACGACATGATCAACATCGGGTGCCACACAACTTCCAGGTGGCCGACAAAGTGTGGCTACATTTGCAGAAGGAGCGCCTCACTGGACCCCACCGCAAGCTTTGCCTGCTCCGATATGGGCCATACACCATCACCAAGGCTGTAGGGGACAATGCCTTAGAGCTGAGTATTCTACCATTCCTTGATCTGCACCCAATGTTCAATGTGGACCACCTTCGGCCATACTTCCCACCTCTATTGGACACATCTGACATGGAAGAACAACTCACACCAACAGAGTTAAGCCGAAAATGCATGGAACAAGCCAAAACTGATTGGATTATGGACACACAGATCAAGAAAACCTGCCAGCAGAGGATCCAGCTATATCGAGTTGTCAAAGCAGGCCAACTCCTTCACCAGGACAGGTGGCTCACCAGGGACAGAGTTCAGTAGAAGTTTCCTCATCTCATGGAGGAATTCAACGCAATGGGGACCATTACTTCCTAAGGGGGGGGGGGGGAATGATCCAGGTGGATATTGGTGGCCACCCGCCTATTCCACTTGGACCCCACCATTGTTTCTTTGAGTTTTCAGTTTCCTTAATTGTAGCACAATTTACTATTTTTAACAGTTTTTCGGGTCATGAACTTCCGGAGCCGTTTTGAGGCCCTAAACAACATTTTTTTGGCAAGAAACCTTTGGCAAATATGAGTCTATTTCAAACTTGATATTTATTGTCAGCAGTTGTATTCCTCGGATAGATATTTCTAACGATGTATCATGTGCCTCAAACGGAGATAGTATGCCAAAGTTATGACCCCGGGAAATTGATGTACCAATTTACCCCAATGGGGTCCATAGTCTGGCGTTTCATCTCCTAGGGTTAGGTTTTTGGATGTTTAGGGTTTTCCATTGTTTCTCAATAATATATAGGCCTTAGAGCCTCATTGTAACATAGAGTTCAGAGGCCCGTAGTTGCCACATCTCTTCTCACAGATAAGCTACCAACGCTCTAGCTAGTTTATTTCCATTCTGTCTGTAAACAAATTTAAGTTCTTTGATATTAATGAAATGAAGTGTTATTTCCATTTCATCTTTGTATTTATGGTTATATGTGTATTCTGTTGCATTCCTGCATAAATTTAGATTACTTTTACTAGCTCATGATTCAATTCTCTAGCCTAAAACAACTTCCTATTTTCTCAAATCTCATTCTCTACTCTAACAAAACTTATTGGGAAGAAACCCAATTTGAGCAAGGCTCCCTTAGTGCATCTAAATCTCAAGGAGATTGACCTTTCCAAGGCCAAGCCTTCTTTGTTGTCATTGCTTACATATATTTCTCTTTTCAAGAACCAATAGAGCGAGAGGATTCAAAGTATGAGGGGATGTATACGAACTTCAATAAAGTTATAGGAAGCATCATTGACCGTTTATTTATATTCCGCATGAATACACTAAAATTATAGAAGAACTCCTTGTTACCATTGAGCATGCCATTTCCATGTCGATTGCCTCTAACATCTCTTGTTTGTGCCATCTTGAAAGCCTCGTGACTCCTGTAAGTTCAAGGATATTTCTTGGAAAATAAGGTTATCCACACACACATTGTGTCACATGTCAAGCAATCTATGTGATACGTGCTTGATTACCCATCAATTATTTATAGAGGGGGTTTACATATTGACAAAATATACACGTCTAGTTGTTTAGAATCCATGTTGTTCCAAATGTGGATGAGCTAAAACCTTGAAACACCTCTATTGGTTTTATCCCTTAGCCAAATTTACATGGGCATGGGGGAAGTCTCTCTGTATTCAATACCTCTTGACCTCCACATCTTAGAAGGTAGTGACAGTAAGAGAATATCTTCCTTGAGCCCTATAATTTTAATAAAGTTACCTTTTACAACACAAAACTATTTTATTTTCTTTACTTGGCAAGACAGCTCTTTGATTTGTATAGCTTCACGTTTGCAGATTATAATACAAGTACAAATGCTACAATTATAAATGTATCAAGCATAATTGTTCTTAAAGTTTAGAGTGAGGGTGTTGATTGCGAGGGTGGTTGTTACATGAGTAAAAAACCACATAGAACTTCACTAAACCACTTAATGTGTCTATAATATAGTGATAATTATAATGCTAGCCTTAAGAACACTTATAATATTTGGTGAAATGACCCTATAACCTCTTCTATGAAATGATAAAGTCTGAAAACTTAAATTAAGAATTTACAAAAGTACCCAAGCTTTCAAGCCAACTAATGTTTATTTGAAACGAGCTATATTAAAAACTCTATAAAAATACACTTTTAGCTTATGTTACACATTTAAATCTTACACATTATTGCAGAAGGTAGAGACATAATTTGTCTCCCAGAAACTCATGAACATGATGGTTGCAAAACTCCTATGTTTGACGATTATTTGAAGTTAGCAGTTTGGAATGAGGTAGAAAAAAATGGCAAAGGGTATGGAGGAATATTGGTTTTAGTGAAAGAACAAGAAGGTCGTCACATTCAGTTAGTGAAAGAAGACACAAATAAACAACAGTTATGGTTCAAAATAACAGAGAATGAGAAAAACATAAGAATTGTAGCATGTTACTTTGCACCTCAAGTATCAAAAACTTACAAAAATAAGGGATTGGACAACAAAGATCCGTATGCATCTTTAAAGCAAGATATTACCGCATATTATTTACATGGAGAAGTTCTTTTAGTGGGAGATTTCAATGTTAGAACAACAAATCAACAAGCTAGTATTCTTTGTTGCAAAGAGGATCACAATCCTATCTGGCTCATTGAAGAGGAGAATTCTTGATGGTTGAGATGTTCAGAAGATGAAAAATTTAGTAATCATTTTGGAGAGGAGTTGCTTACGTTGTGTGGTGCTTTCAACTTAATTATCCGCAATGGTCTAGATAGAAGGGAAAAGTCTGGGAACTTCACTTGCAACACATACAATGGGGCAAGTGTCGTTGACTATGTTATTGGTTCACAAAGCCTAATAGAAAGAATAGATGAAGTAAAGGTTGGAGAGCATATTTGGGACTTAAAATCATATCATAACCCAATTTATATAAAGTTATCATGGTTAGAAGAAAGATAGAATAGGAGGAAAACCCAATGTTCTCAACAATCGACATCAAGGGGAAAAATTCTTCTAACACAAGAAAATTGCACTATCTTCAAAACAATGTTGAGAAGATCAATTCAGAATGAGAAAATTGATCCCCAAAGCCTCAACATCCACGAGTTAACAAATATAATCCAGGGTGCACTTGAGAAGTGAAAAAGATAAAAAAAAATAGGAAATCAGAATCAAATTTTTTTCTTGTGAATGCGTGGTTCGATGAGGAATGCAAAATGGAAAGGAGAACCTTGGAAAAGGAAGGAGAGGGGAAGATGAATGTAAAGTTATATAAGCAGATTTTAAAAAAGAAAAAATATGAGTTCATGAAAACAAGGCGGGAAGAGCTGATATATCTAGGCAAGAATAACCCAAATTTTTTTTGGAAGGAACTTCAACCAAGGAAGAAGCAATTTGAAAATAATATTACAGCCAATCAATGGTTTGACTATGCAATGCAACTCTATGAAAAAGAATTAGATGTTGAGCCTCCTCCCAGAATCAACACATCTACAAAGCTTTTCACAGTACATGAGGTGGAGGCAGAAATTAAAAAGTTGAAAATAGGGAAGGCAAAGGACTTGGTTGAACTTCAAGCAGAATATATAAAGTGGGGAATGAACATTTGGGCACCGCACATCATGGAAATATTCAACAACGTCATTCAACAAGGATTCCCAATGGATAGGACAACTAGTCTAGAAATTCCCCTTTTTAAAAGTGGAGACATTAATAATCCTTCCAACTATAGAACCATTATGATCAATTCTTTGCATGCAAATCTTTTCAGTGGCATGGTGGAAAATAGAATCAGTAAGTGGGCAGAAGTAAAAGAAAATAGGGCAAAAGGGCAAGCAGGTTTTAGGCCGAAACATTCTACAGTAGATCATGGTATCACACTGAGACACATTGTTGAAAAGGTTTGGGGGAGCAAAGAAGAAGTATTTTGCTGCTTTGTTGACTTCAAAAAGGCATTTGACACGGTCCCTAGAGAAAAGTTGTGTCGTAGAATGGAAGAACTTGAAATTCCTTTACAATATAGAGTTGTTGTCCATAGGCTTTATTAAGAGGTGAAAGTCAAAATTAGAACTTTAGCAGGAATTCATAAAGTTTTAGAAGTGACATCGGAGTCAAGCAAGGTTGCCCTTTATCCCCTACCCTTTTTGGTTTATACATTGACAAACTAGAAGAGTGGCTAAATTTGCAAGGTGGGGATGGTGTTCGATTGGGGGAGTTTGTGATAAAGCTTCTTCTATATGCCGATGATCTTGTGCTGGTTGCTAAATCGACCCATGGATTGTAGATGCACCTATATGCCCTTGAGCATTTTTGTAAAGCAGTGGGGATGCAAGTCAATACCAGTAAGACCAAAATAATGATTTTCTCTAATAAAAGGAAGCAAAGCCAACATACGTTCTTCTTTGAAAAAAACATTATTGAAGAAGTAAATGAATACAAGTACCTCAGGATCGATTTCAACAACAAGCTTAATTGGTACAAGTACGGAAACACAATAATTTTAGGAGGGTGGAAAGCATTATATGCACTTTAAAATAGATGTAGAGAGGCAGCGTTATGGGATTGGAACACAACCAAAGTACTTTTTGGACTCCTAGTTTGTCCAGTGCTATTATATGGATGTGAATTGTGGGCTAGCAACATCTCTGTTTCAAAATGGAAACAAATTGAAAAAAATTGAAAAACGCTTAACCACGAGCAAGTTCAAAATAAAAAGTTCGGTTCCCTATGAGATAATGTTGAGTGAAACAGGGGCAGCTCCCATCGAAGCAATTGCCATGGTGCGTCTTATAAGGTATCTAAAAATAATTGAGCAAATAGGAGGAGGTAGATGGCTGAAAGTTATCTTCAATGAAGGTATGAGTGAAAGAAAGAAATCATGGATGATACAAAACAATAAATGGATGAAAAAAATGGAATATTTACCTTAATGCATGTCCCACAAATAGCAAGGAGTTAAATAATTTTGTGTTGGAGAAGTTTCGTAAGGGTATATGGGGAAAAGAGTTGGGAAGAAAAAATAAGTATCATGTTCAGGTATTCAACCCCACTTGTGATCTCCAACAAAAAGAGTACATTGGAGCTAACATTCCGTGGAGAGCAAAGGTTCTTATTGCTCATTTAAGAACTAACTCACATCAACTTCGGTGTGAAACGGAACAATGGAAGAGACCTAAAGAAGCTTGGGAAGAAATGGTATGTACTTTTTGCACTTTTGGGGCAGTGGAATCAGAAAAACATTCCATTTTGGAATGCGATGCTTTCAGAGACATCAAGGGCAGTTACCGCAGTATGTTAGCATCAATTCCGTGGCATTGTCTTTTCAATGAGGGAACTATTAGAAGGTTGGGTCAACTCATCATCAATTTGAGTAAGAAAAAGATTGAATTACAGAAGACAAAAAACAAGGAAGCTGGTAGTCCCATAGACTATTTTTAGTTTCGTGGAAGTCAAAATATCATTCATTCATTCATTCATTCACTACTCTAATATGCTACTTCGCACACCATATTTCTTACATAAATTTGAACACCATATTTTTGACATATAAATCAAATTAAAGGAAAAATCCAAGAAAACACAATTAAAAATTGAACATGTTCATCACAGCGGTGAAGACCCACTAAACCACAAGAGGAAAGTGAGAGACAAATTAATAAAATATTTAACATCGAAATATTTTGAAGTATGTAATCTTAACCACAAGAGGAAGGCCCAAGGGACAAATAAATTAATATATTAACATCGAAATATTTCGATGTATGTACCGACACTAGGGTCGACACCAGTGATCAAATTTGAAGGACTGGGCTTAATTTCAATTAGAAGAGCATATATTTATCCAACCCTTCCACAATGAAAAGCTTAAAAAAAATACAATTCAATTGACAACAATATATTATCTCTACATTTCATTTTCATTTAAATTTATTCCAGCAATTATTCTTAAATTATTTATCATGAATCTATATTATGTAATAAATATGTCTCAAAAACTTAAATGACCACTTAACCAATAACCAACTCCAGTAATGATCTACTCTATCAAGGTAAGTACTTTTGATTTATACTTTTTGCTTTTACTACCATTTCTGGACCTACTTAGTTTAGAGATTTGGTTGAGCACATTAAATTTTATTTTCAAAGATGTGGATTTTGTATCTCAATGGCTTGCTTATGAAACCTTTTGGCTTCATTTTAATTCAATGGGAAATAGCATATCCATAAAGAACTATAGCCATTTATGTCTGTGTTTTTACTTTTAATGGGTTATAGCCTAAAGAGTCTAGGAGGAAGTGTTTTTTGTCTTTTATAGTTTGCATTGCATGTACCCAGCTTATGGTATCCATTGAATCCTTGCCTACCCATGTGCTTGGTACTTTTGAAATCAATTCTCTATGATTTTAATGGATTCTTAGTATCAAGATTGGACTTGACTATTAATATTTATTCCCTCTTCTATATAATTCAAATATGAAAGATAGATTTTCTTTAGAACAAACAGATATTGAGCATGAATATGAATATCTTGAAATTGATGACAAATATTGGGCACTGTTATTTTGAAATTGATGCCTTTTCATTTGAACTAGTATTATCTTGGAGCTAAATCCTCAAGGGATATACCACATTGTTTTCAATAAGTTTGCAACTTAGGAGGTATAACATAGATGATATTCAAAAGAAAGAGTACCTATAAATCAAACATGCATCCAAGTAATGCTAGTGCATAGAGAGGGAAAAGACTATCACATCCACCCGATAATTGTGTCATCATGTTAGTCTTACTCACATGAATTCAGAGGCATGTCCTCAAGGATGTAACTCTTTTCCAAACCATGCAGGTCAGAGTATATTTTGGCTATGATAATGGGCTAATAGTGGTCAAGTTAAAAGTATCCCAATGGTACAATGTGGATATTTGGATATAACAACCATTATTTGAAAAGATAATAAACTTATTACCTTCATCAATATATCAACCCAAAACATCCGGGGATGACAATCATGTTATACAGATTTCACAGGTAATCATAAATTTCTTACCTTCTTCAATTATCAACTCTAAACAGCTTAGGGGATCACAATAGTGTTATAAAAATGTCACTAGTCTCTCTGCCTCAAATCTCACTCAAACATTTTTGGTAATAGTGGAATCATTATTTTTTCTAATCAAAGTACTCTTAGAGAGACCCTCAATCAATGAGAAGAGAACATGGTTCATTATTTTTAATCACAATGACTTATATTTTGGTTTTACATATAGCTTTCTAGAGATTCTACCTTTTGTACTTGGCTAGATATAAACATGAGATCATTGTGTGACTCAAATGGTTGTTTAGTTCTTTGTAAGTTAACTAAGCTTCTTTGTTCTTATATTTTGGCCATCTTGTAAATTCAAAATGAAAATAAATGGTTTCTCCTCAAAGTTTCCTAAGAATATTTGTTTGGAACTTCATCTACATATACTAAGAAGAGCAATGTGCCTTTGGATGTGGCATCATTGTTGGGGAACTCAGTGTACAATGAATCCCAAAAAGATGGAGATTTTGAGGAAGGAAAACTCACTCGGAGCATGCGAGATATTCTTAGCAAGTCAAGGGTTGTGAGAGATTAATATGACAATGATACCATTGTTCATGATATTTACTATGCACAACTGTTTTCAAACCTGGATAATTGTGCGCATAAAATGAGCAATAGAAGCTGATATTAGCAAGTTTGGTACCCAAATTAGTGAGGTTTTGTCCCAAGGAAAAATCATAATTTTCATTAAGTTTGAAAATTACATGTTGTAGATGCATTGCATATGCATTTTGTGACTGTTGTCACATACATTTAGTTTCTCAAAATTCCCCATTGGGGTGTACATCAAAGTCTTAAAGTAGCATAATTACAATAATTAAAACCGGATATATCCATATGATGCTGTCAAAATCTGTCAGAATTCAGTCAAATCAGATCTGCTGTACTGCAATATCAGGCTGATCTATGAATGGACGGTGGTAATAGCTAAAGTGTTGTGTGTCATCCTGTTCCTCTATGTGCCAGAGCCCCCTCTGTTGGGCCGTTGCCTCCTTGGAAAGCTTGTCAGAAATGCTGTTGTGTTCCCTGTATATATGAGAGCAAGAGATAGATGAGAATTGCTCCTTCAAACGCCATATATCTCCTAATATAGAAAGAAGTGTGTGAACATGACATGATGTAGATTTGTTGAACCAATTTATGATGATTTTTGAATCTCCAAAAACTTGTAGGTGAAGGATGTTATGCTCTAACTCAAATTAGTGAGGTTGAGTTTCAACTTTAGTCAAAATATGTTTAACAAATAACAAATATCTTTCTTTTCAAAGCAACATCGAAACAATTTAATATAAATTTTCGACTTAAATGTTTCACCATTTTGGAAATACATTGTACAAAGAGTTCTCTTTGTTCACTTCTATGCCAAATAACCAAAAGCAAAAGCACAACCAGGAGTTCAAAAAGTGTATAATATAGTCTCTACTATGTTCAAAATCATAAATTTACACAATTGGCTTCCTTTTAAACAATTGAATAGTTATACTAAAAGTTGAAATTGACACAATAATAGCTCACTAGTGATAACTTTACACAATTGGCTTCATAAATAAATATGCTACACACATAAATTAAAGCAATCTCCTCCCTTAAAAAAAAACTTCATATATTAATGATTTTTATGATTTTTATATTTCAAACAATGATCACTCACTAATGATAACTTTACATCATTGGCTTCCTAAATAGATGTATCTAAACATAGAAATTGAGGCAATCTCCTTCCTTCCAATCACCAAAGCTAACCTCCAAACAAAAAGCGATTATTTTTCCAAAAAAAAAAAGAAGAAAGAAGAAAAGTTATATTTCAAAAACTCATAGATAACCGTTCAAATAATTCAAAAAAATTTTCAAATATTTATTTAAAAAACTACAAGTCTACAAGCATTAATACATTAAATTTTCAAAAACGTTAACTTAGACAATAGTTAAAATAATTATAGGGCTATAAAAGTTCGTTTGAAGATCTTTCAGTTTAGGTGGTTACCCGGTTCTAATAAAAATATTTAGAAAAAAATCTGGTCATTAAGGGGCCATAGTGATAATGCTGCGTCCAAGTCTCCCATGGAATGCAAATGCCACATAGGCCAGGAATTATACTTCGTTGTCTTAGACGGAATGCAAATGTGACATTATCCAGGCCAAAAAGCGCGACAAGGGGGCCTGGGCCCTCCCCCACTCCATAAAAGCAGCCTCCAGCCTACCGGCTAGCTGCTACTTTCCTTGTCTGCGTGAAACAGTGAAGATAACTTAGCGAGACAACCTCATACCCATTTACAAATTCAATTTGGCACAACCGCCTTAGAGTTTTACCATCATTGAGCTCGGGTTTCGCCATTGCTGAGTTCCACCTTCTCACTTTGCCGCAGCAGACCTTGACCATTGTTCGAAGAAAGCTCTGGATTTCTGAGCATTTCGAAGGGTTTCCTTCAGCCCACGGGCTAGCTGCTAATTTCCTTATGTCTGTCTGAAACAGAAAAGATAACCTAGCCAGACTTCTTCATACCCATATTCTACCAACGCGCTAGCGTTTTACCATCGCTGAGCTGGGGTTTCAAAATCGATTAGTTCCACTTTCTTTCAAGAAATTTTCACGAAAATTAACAAAATATAGTTTTCTTCCTATTTTTTTTGGGCGGCAGGATGACATTAAAGTTGCAAGCTACGGTAGTACCTGAAAATAGAGTGCAAAGAAGATTGGAAATTTCTCGGCGGCTAAAAATAACTCACACACCAGTGCCGTCATTATGATTGCTGGCAATGCATTAACCTTCAGTACGCTCTATTTAGTGTTACAACAACCCCCAGAGTACTCGAAACACCAAGTTAAACGTCCTACGTACACTCTCTGTGATGAGAACAAGGCAAGTTGAAACTAAGGTTCTGGGTCCATGTTTCCAGCGTCCACAAATAACAGATCTGGCAATTTATTTTGGAGCTTCGGCCCTTCGAGAGCCATTTTATAATATGGTTTAAACTTCAAAAAAGAAGGGTAGAAATTAAAATTTACATTTTTCTGGACGGGTAATTTTAATGTAGCACTTTTCTGACGTGCTAGAAGGCTCCTGACGGGCTGTGACGTGTTCAACAGGTGGGCTGAGGCCACTGTAAGAGATGGGTGGCGTGGATGTTCATCGGGCTACAGCAGAAGAAGCGAGGATTCCTGCTCCGAGACTAGATTTCAATTCCCTGTTGACGCTTATCGCCAGGAATGACTGCAATACTTCCCTCCACGGTAATGCTGACAGGGACATGTGTTCTAATTGGAGTTGGAAGTGGGAGCGAACTGATTTCGAAACATCATCAATTCAATGCCCAAAGGCTCTAAACACATTGCTGGGAAGAAGATTTAGTGCTCTGAGTCCCTTGGGCATTCAACCTCGGCCCTGTTCCTCCCCATCCAATGGCTGTACTTGTAATTCCCATTCTCATGCCAAGGCTAATGATGTCAGCGACCATGCACTGGATGCCATTCAGTCTTCCTTACCGCCGTCAACGGCAATACCAGAAACTCTTTCAGTGACAGAGCAAAATGAAGTTGGGGATTTGAATAATTCAAGGGAAAATGTTGAAGATGAGGAGCTTGAAGAGGGACAAATTCCTGGGGAAATGGCGGAGGAAGAGTTCGAAGATTTAACTGACAATGAGCGTGGGCAGCTACCGGATGTATCTCAAAACAAAGTCCATTATTTTGGCTATGATTTTGGTGTTGCGCTACAGAATCCAATAATTGCCCCACAGAAAACCGCAACGCCGAAGATTTCAGATGTTAAAAAGAAGTCCTCAAAGTCGAAAAAACGGCGACAGAATAGGAAGCAAAAGAATGCCAGAGGGTCTGATCAGCTCCCCCAAAAGACAAAGTCTGGAGATTCGAAGGAAACATTGAAAACTTTGAAAACAGTAGATGAAAAATTAACTCAAGAAACGGTCCAACCAAATGTAGAAAATGATGAAAACCGTACAGCTAAAGAGGTAGGCATATCTCTACCAAATTGTCAGT
This sequence comes from Pinus albicaulis, assembly GCA_034641835.2. Lineage (NCBI taxonomy): Eukaryota > Viridiplantae > Streptophyta > Pinopsida > Pinales > Pinaceae > Pinus > Pinus albicaulis. The sequence continues at coordinate 945,864,541 of CM076582.1, forward strand.
ATTATTATTATTATTTTTCCGGCTTTTGTTAATATCTTTTTCCTAAATTTGTTTTATAATTAAGGATTATAGGCTTCTTGGAAGGATTTTAGATGCTAAACTCAAGCCAATATACTCGCAGAAGATTTAGTGTTGTATTTTTTTGTTGGCTCAAATGATATAGGGTTTTGTCAATGTATTTAACTGCGAACAAAGTGGGATCAGTCTTACGATTAGGTAGCATATATATACACACGTATTAAATCGCCAGCAGATTTTTATTCGTTTACACATGGAGCTTGAATTACCATGTTTTCCTGTTTTATCATTTAATCATCTTTGTAAAATGTTAATTTGAACAAATAAGGCATCAGACAAATACATTTATTTATGCTATTATTCTTCTGGGTAGATTGACTGATCCTATAGAGGACAAAGCTCAAAATACTAGTGATATTGTACTTTAAGCCATCATTTTTCTGTGAAGTAGAAACTAGTAAACATGTTCTCTCAAAATGCCAAGCTACACTACCTGAATTTAGCTCAAACCATTCCTGATTATCTGTAACAGATTTATAACATTGTACTTCTAGCTTAGGCGACATATAACTGAAGCAAAAAAAACTATTTTTTGTTTAATTTAAAGTAAGTTTCTTTTTCCTTATATGGTGCAATAATTACATAGAACTGAGTTTACTGAAATTTGACCCGCTCTAATTGGTTTATTGGTGTGCTTCCACGACTCTACAATTCTCTTGTACTTCCAGCTTATGCGATAAATAAAATAAAAGACACCCTTTTTGATGTTCTTGTAAAATAGCTAAATACTCATCGAGACAACTTAGCATGTCACTGGTAGATGGTCATACCAAAGCTGTCTTAGGGAGATTCATACTAGCCAAATCAATCTATGCTGCACTAAAACTATGGGTTTTCGTCTGTAGATATTTTTGTTTATATGGTAGACAAAATGTTGGAAAAGCTACTTTTCCTCTTTTCATTATTTTTATTTTGAATCAGATCTATCTATATTATCCATATCTATCTCATCCTTTTAAATTTTTTAGTTCTTTTGCTATTATGTGAGTGGCAGTGCTTTGGTTTGTTTGTCATTGGTTTTGGTTTTTTGCTATTGCTAGTGTCATCGTTGTTGTCAAAATGGAACTCCAACTACTAACATATACCTTTCCATGAAAGGTTCTATTCCTTTCTTGGTATCATACTTTCTTTATAGCAGTTATTTCTTACTGGGGACACACCCCTGCACGTTTGGGACATATCCACTACTTTCTATAGTGTCACAATCAATGCCCCAAATGATATTGGTGTTTTCACTGTGGTCCGAAATGGATTTGGACTAACAAATAGTTGTAAGACTTAGTATTTGCAAGTTAATTGGGAAATTAATGAAGGTTAGTAAATTATGTGAAAGATGATGCAATTTAAATTGGAATAAGACAAAGGAGGAAAAAAAGGAGAATAAATGAAAAGGAAAAAAATAAAATAGGAGTGAATAGGCTGAGGAATGGGAAATGAAAGGTCAGTCTATTGGTTTTCCCATTACCCTAGCTCTCCATATTTCTTCCTTTACTTTCTCTCTCAAAGGGCTTTTTCGCTTGCAGTAGAGGAAGATGTGCAGGGGAGCCATGAGTTGCATTGTAACTAAAGGTTGCAGAAATGAGAAGTGAGCTACCATTTGAAGCTGGTTTTCCCGTTTGGGTTCCTAGGCCCATCAATGTTCATCTAAATTGCAGTTGACAGTGGGAAGAATTACCTCGAAACTCTCACATAAGGATTGAGCCTCTTGTCTTTAGCATTTTATTGAGCCTTCATATGATATTCTTGGTAGCAGTGGTGTGCTCAACTTGAGTGTAGCAGTTTTTTTTAAAATTTGTAAATAAGACTAATTCTATTAGAAAAGCATATGGTACAAGATGGAGTTACAATCATGATAGGCTAGATAGCAGAGGAGCCGGAAATGATGAACTATCAACCTCGGTCCTGTTAAGTAGCCAAGAGAGAAACAAAGAGAGCCAAGAAGATAAACATGGGAGCCATGAGAAACAGACATAGGAATCTACCCAGAGTGGGTTGAATCCTAAGTACGACATTTATTTCCTTTCTTTTTTGAAACTTTAACCCAGCCGTCATGGGGCGGATGGGCTAGAACCACCTGAAGACTGTTGTTGACTAAACGAGTAGTCTCCTTATCCGAGTCTGAGGAAGAGGTCTCATGAGATCATTTCAGAGCACTCAAAGAAACGTTGGGCCATCCAGGGTCCGCCAAGGTCATTTCCTTCTCCTGCTTTGCAACTTCCTCATCTGCTTCAGTCCCTTCCTCATCCGAGCTGAAGGAGTCGTGTCATCCATGGAGGCGGTGCACAGGGTTTCCAGCTTTTAGAGTTTGATTTGCGATTGCTTTTCTTCTTCTGGGCAAGGAACGTGGTACAGGAGTTTTGAAGATGCCCTGTTTGATGGCAGTGGCGGCATCGGAAGGCAGTGTTCTCGTAGTCCAAGTTCTGTGTCCAGTGGAAGTCACCAACTTTGAGATTGATTTGATTGGGTAAGCCTTTACTTATGTCTATTTTAGCGCATATTCTGCCATAGGTGTATATGCTTGTTTCCCCCCTGGAGGGATCCGTTGCCAGAAAGCGTCCCAGGGTGTTTCCAATTCCTTGAAAGACAGAGAAGTGCCATAGAGGGGCAGGTAAATTTGGAAGCCTGACCCAAATGGAAAGCTTGGTAATGACTGTCGTTGAAGGGTCGAAGTCTGGGGACCAGGGTGTGAGGAATAGCCATGCTTTTCCCCAAAACCATGGACCTCTTGTTAAGGCTTTTTGATAGTCTTCATTGAAAGCAAACAGAACTATAAAGAAACCCTTCGAGCAGAAGATAACCTTGCTGTTATTGGTCCAAGTGGAATGAATCCATTGGTAAAGATCTGCTGAGCGAGGCCATAATCCATTAAATCTGCAAATAATGGCCGATTCTGCATACATTTGAAATTGGTTTTCAAGTGCTGGATGGGAAAGTTCTACAGCGGGAATATCCTCCATTTTATCAACCAAAAATGGCTTGGGAGCCTTAGAGGGTTGGGCAGCTTGCGTGGGAGGCTGTGCATGGACAACATCCTTGTAAGAGAAAGCTTGAGTGGAAGATGTGTTAATTTTGGACAACTAGGTCCAAACTCCATGTTGTGATGCTTAGATGAAGATACCAATATTTTTATTGGATTCCTCTTTCAGAGAGGTACAAGATCGATCTAAAGATCATCTTGATCCGATGAGCAGAACGTTTATATTGAATTTATTCAAAATATGTGCAGGTTGCCCTGAAATGAAATGTAGGCTTGAAGCCCCAACAGTTGTGTCAGACACCCTCATTGATGGATATAAATAGGTCAACGTTGGAGGTCATTTTCACTCATTCATCCTCACACATTCTCTCTCATCATCTGATTGGTTCGATCACTTGGAGGCTCTTCTTCATCCACACGTGGGAAAACGCAACAAAGAGAAATTTCTGTTTTCGACGTAGGGTTTCAGCGCAGAGTTGACCAGCGTTGACTTTGGTCAATGCATGGTCAAACTGATCCCAACTTTGGTCAAATTTCTGATTTCTGCAGTCCGCATTTTCTAGCACATAAATCGAGGTTGACCGTTGACTATGACAGCGTTGACTTTCGTTCACTGATCTTGTTGTCTGAGAGGGTTGTGTGACACTTCTGGTTGGCTGACCGTATTGAGACTTTGCTGGTTGAAGCATCTTGTTGACCGCCATAACACACCAACACACATATATTTTTGGCTTGTCTTCTGTCGATACTCTGGTATGTTCTATCAACATTTTACTTTCTTGTTTATGTGATTGTTGTTTGATATTGGGGATAAAAAGTAAAGTTGAACCAAGCATAGAACATCTACGAAAATTTACATGGTATCAGAGCTGAGGTGAAGACAAAGCTCAAGTTTGTAGCAATCACCGAAGAAGAGCATGGGTACTTCAAACTATAATGGCTTTAAAGCTGATGACAAATTGACTGGGAAGGAAGACTACCATGCCTGGAAGATGACATTGGATCTTATGTTGGAAGACCAAGATGTCATGGACTACGTGCAGGGTAAAATCCAAGAGCCTCCATCCACTGCACCTGTTGCCACCAAGTCAAAGTATAAGAAGGGGGAAATCAAAGCAAAGCTGATGATCAGGGACTTAATTCATAAGAGTTTAGTTGCCTACATCTTTGAGTTGGGCACATCTAAGGAGGTGTCTAATAAGTTGGTCAACATGTTCAAGGCCAACAATGTAAATCAAGTCCTATTCTTTAAGGATCAACTGAAGAATCTGAAGAAAGGTAGGAATGAATCCGTCCAATCATATTTTCTGAAGCTGACTGAAATCAGGAATAATCTTTTGGCTATTGGGGAGATAATAGTTGATTGAGAGATGGTTCTCACCGCACTTGGAGGTCTCTCATCCGAATGGCATGTATTCAACACTACCATTCTCAATAAGAATGTCATACCTGATTTTGACAAAGTACTATTGAGATGCGTACAAGAAGAGACAAGGATGAAGGAATATGAAAATGAAGGAAATGTTGCCTTCATTGCTAGTGCTAAGAAGAACTTTGGTGGTCCGAGGAACAAAGGAAGAGCAGGGGCCCAAGGGAAGAAAGGAAAATGTTACACATGTCACAAGACCGACCACTATGCTAGAGAATGCCCTTTCAAGAAGGATTCTCCCGATGATGATGACAACAACAACAATCGGAGGAATGACAATCAAAGGAACAACAGGTTCAAAGGGAAAAGGAAAGCACCCTCTGGTGGAAATGGGCAACCTTTCAAAAGGATGAGAAATTCCAGGTATGAGGAATCTAATGTTGTTGATGATAAAAGAAATGAATTCATTCTTGTGTCTGCCCTCTCTGCAGCATCTCCACCCGACACTATGGATGTCTGGTTGATAGATAGTGGTGCCTCAAGGCACATCACTGGGTTCAAGGAAGCACTTTCGGATATGGTGGAGAAGGATGTTAATTTGAAAATTATCCTTGGAGATAATGCCACATATCTCGTGAAAGGGACAGGGACGTGACCCTCCACTTGTCTCAAGGTCAAGTCCTCTGCTTGCAAGATGTACTATATGTACTTGATTTGAAGAAGAACCTTGTGTCTATTTTGGCCATGGAAGACAAAGGTTTCAATGTGGCATTCATTGATGGGAAGGTGCGCATCTGGAAGAAGAGTTTCAAGGAAGCTATCACAATTGGGTTTAGAGTTGATACACTCTACCAGGTTGGAGGAAGTCCACTGGGAGTGATGACATGTGATACTATCCGACAGACCGATAATGGCATTGAATATGAGACGAACGAGTTCAAGAACTTTTGCAGAGAAGCTGGCATCAAGAGGGAGACCACAACTGTCTATACTCCTGAGTAGAATGGCATTGTTGAAAGAAAGATCAGGACCATTGTGGAAGCTGCTCGTGCCATGCTATGTGACCAAGGTCTTCTGAAGTTTCTATGGGGAGAAGCTGCGAACACTATCGTGTTCATACAAAACTGATGCCCCCATTTCGCTCTGGACTCCAAAACTCCCGAAGAGGTTTTCTTTGGTAAGAAACCCGACGTCTCACATTTTAGAGTTTTTGGATGTCCTGTTTATTTTCATGTACCAAAGGAGAAGACGAGCAAGCTAGATGCTTCTGGGAAGAAGGGAATGTTTGTGGGCTACAGCGAAACTTCGAAGGCCTATAGAGTCTATGTGCCTGGTCAAGGGGAAGTGGAGATATGGCACAATGTTACCTTTGACGAAGATGCTTCCCTGAGGAAAGTAATCAATCTTCCGAGATTTGAGGAAGATCATGAAGCAAGGCCTGGAAATCAAGAAGAATTGAAGGATGAGACGATGCTCGATGCTGAAGGACCGATGGAACCTATTGATCCACCTCCTTCAATGAGGAAGAGACCATCATGGCTCAGGGACACTCTCGAGGATGCCAAGAGACATATGGCCCCAAGGGGGACATTCTGTGAAAGCAAGAATCCGAATAGATACCAAGGGTATCTAGTAGCCATGAGTACAATCGTACAATCTGAGCTTGGATCTTTTGAAGAATTTGTAAAGCATCAAGTCTGGAAGGATGCTACGCACGAAGAATATGAGTCCATTATGAAGAATGATGTCTAGGATGTGGTTCCAAGACCGGAGGACAAAGCAGTTGTCACCTCGAAATGGCTCTATAAGATCAAGCATGGATCTGATGGTAGTGCTGAAAAGTTTAAGGCAAGATTCGTTGCCCGTGGCTTCTCTCAAAAGGAAGGCGTAGACTACGATGACATATCTGCACCTGTGGCCCGATATACCACCATCCGATCTATCATAGCCCTTGTTGCTACGCAAGGATGGAATCTTCATCAGATGGATGGGAAGACCGCATTTCTGCATGGTGCGATAAAGGAAGAGGTATATGTGGAGCAACCTCTGGGGTTCGAAGTCTAGGATCGGGACACCCATGTTTGCAGGTTGAAGAAAGCCCTCTATGGGTTGAAGCAAGCACGCAAAGCTTGGTACGAGAGGATAGATAACTACTAATGAAGCTGTGCTTCACTCGTAGTAATGCTGATCTGAACCTTTACTTCAAGGTTGATAGAGAAAAGCCTCTCATTCTGGTGCTGTATGTGGACGACCTCTTCTTGACAGGTGCTGACCCTCTCATTCATCAGTGTAAGAGTGAGCTCGCTGCTGAGTTCGAGATGAAGGACCTAGGACTGATGCATTACTTCCTAGGCCTGGAGGTCTGGCAGAGACCTGGCGAGATTTTCCTTTCTCAAGGAATATATATTGTGAAGCTTCTGGAAAGATTTGGAATGGTGGACTGTAAGTTCGTGTTGACACTGATGGAGCTCAACTTTAAGAAGTTGAGTGGCAGCGCTGTTGGGCCCGTGCTAGCAAATCCTACTGAGTATCGTCAACTCGTAGGGGCCCCGATGTTCTTAGTGAACACCCGTCCGGACGTATGTTTTACAGTGAACACTTTGAGTCAACATATGGTTGATCCTCATAACATTCACTGGGTTGGTGCCAAAAACTCTTGAGATATCTTTGGGGCATGATAGACCATGGGCTGAGATACACTGCCAGGAGCATGGCACTCCATGGATATACAGATGCCGATTGGGCTGGCAGTGTGGTGGATCGCAAGAGCACATTTGGATGCTGCTTCACACGTAGGTCTGCTTCGAGCAGGAAGCAGAAGTCGGTAGCCTTGAGCACCGCTGAGGCCGAATACATTGCAGCATGTATGGCATGTTGTGAAGTCACTTGGTTGCGAAAGCTCTTCAGTGAGTTGTTCGAGCATGTGCTAGATGCCACCGTTATCCTTTGTGATAACCAGAGGGGGATTCGTTTGTTAGAGAATCCCGTGTTCCACGATCCATCCAAGCATGTTGATGGTTGGTACTACTTTATCCGGGAAATGGTACAGCGAGGCGCCATAAAGCTCGATCATATAGGAATTGATGAGCAGTTCGCGAATATTCTCACAATGCCCTTGGGGAAGGTCATGTTCCTAACCTTCTGTGAGAATCTTGGAATCGTGGAACGACCCTATTTTGAGGGTCCTTTTGGACGATGAGCTCTTGGAGCTTTGGGGGGCTTTGGGGATAGCTTCTCGGAGCTATAAGCACTCATGGGGCTAGGCTTGCCGAACCTTGTGGTGCTTCTGCCCCACCGTTATGATGTTTAGTTGGTTCACCTCTCATGATCTGTGCCCTGTATGCATCCTACCCATTGAGTCCCATACTCATGGGAAGTACCTCTCATTTGGCCAGTGAGGTGGGAAAAGCTAGAGACTAGAAGTAAAGACCGATGGATGCATCGGAGATTGTCGTACTCCCTATGTCTAGGATGGCACGTGTCCAACCACTTGATCTGGGATCAAGTCTAGTGAGGTTTTAGACCTCCAGCTGACTTCGGGTCAGTGAAACTAACTTCGGGTTAGTATATAACTCTCTTGAGTCCAAGTGAGGTTTCGGACCTCCAACTGACTTCGGGTCAGGTAAACCAACTTCGGGTTGGTATGTGACTCTTTGAGTCCTATAAAGGTTTCGGACCTCTGGGCTGAATTTGTCAGCCGGGATGATGTCTTTGTGACTAACCCACTTCTGTTCTGAAATAAAGAAGCCAACAAAGCAAGTTACGGTGGGATGACGCACAATGTTTGGATGGCACAAGTGGATGGAGTTCTCCCTAGTTGAGAGGGGGTGTTAATTTTGGACAACTAGGTCCAAACTCCATGTTGTGATGCTAAGATGAAGATGCCAATATTTTTATTGGATTCCTCTTTCGGAGAGGTGCAAGATCGATCTAAAGATCATCTTGATTCGATGAGCAGAACATTTATTTTGAATTTATTCAAAATATGTGTAGGTCGGCCTGAAATGAAATGTAGGCTTGAAGCCCCAACAGTTGTGTCACACACCCTCATTGATGGATATAAATAGGTCAACGTTGGAGTTCATTTTCACTCATCCATCCTCACACATTCTCTCTCATCATCTGATTGGTTCGAACGCTTGGAGGCTCTTCTTCATCCACACGTGGGAAAACGCAACAAAGAGAAATTTTTGTTTTCGACCTAGGGTTTCAGCGCAAAGTTGACCAACGTTGACTTTGGTCAACGCATGGTCAAATTGACCCCAACTTTGGTCAAAATTCTGATTTTTGCACTCTGCATTTTATGGCACAGAAATTGAGGTTGATCGTTGACTTTTGACTAGGCTACGTTGACTTTTTGATGATGTTGTTTGCGTTGACTGTTGATTGTGATAATGTTGACTTTTGTTGACTTTTGGTTGATTGATCTTGTTGTTCGAGAGGGTTGTGTGACACTTCTGGTTGGCTGACCGTATTGAGACTTTGCTAGGTGAAGCATCTTGTTGACCATCGTAACGCACCAACACACATATATATTTTTGGCTTGTCTTCTGTCGATCTATTGGTATGTTCTATCAACATTTTACTTTCTTGTTTATGTGATTGCTGTTTGATATTGGGGATAAAAAGTAAAGTTGCATCAAGCATAGAACATCTACGAAAATTTACAAGATGGTCGTTCAATTGCCCTTCCTCGCAGACCGAGGGTTAAAACCAAAGAAGTATCTTTTTCAATATTATAAAATGAGAGCGGAAGAGAGTTCTCTAGTTGTTTACCTCCATAGAAAAATCATTGAAAGGCAGAAGGAATCCCAAACCTATGTTCAAGGGCATGCGAAAGGCTCTTCACTAGATCTGTAGGGCGAACCCAAAGAATCATGGTTTTACGAGTGAGCAGAGTGATCTGAATCTGAAAGGAGGGGGTTGAAAGTTTTGGGGTCCCCTGTCTGCCAACGCTCGTCCGGGAGGCCAGATTGACAGGTCCTGATGGTCCGTTGCAGCCCAAGGCTGCCTTTTCACATTTACCGTTTTCCATTGTGGGAAAACAGCCTTGGCCCCTAGACCTCGGGGATGCGCGCTGGAGCGAGGGTACATTGAAGAGTTGGGGTAGGCCATAACTGTTAGCGTCTTTCTTGCCGGTAACCTTAACACTGGAGATCGCGGCTTCCTTTGGCAGCATGTCGGGATAGAGAACCATCCCGATTCGACCAGCATGGAGATCGCCAACCTTCTCCTCCTCCTCTCCGTCCCAGCTGCGATCATGGTTGGGCAATAGACAAGGCAGTGACTCCCCTGGCCTTCGAGCGCTCAGATCCATTAGGCCAGGCTGTTACATGACCGCTGCGGTGGTAGATGTTGTGCCGATGCCTGCGCAAACCCTTTCAGTGTTATAATCGCCACTCTTGCAGATGTGTGCATCACGGCGGAACAAGATCTGTCCACTAGATCTGTGGTCGAGAGGCATAACATCGGATCTGGTCTCTGTGTCGACGATTGTAGCACCTGCAAAGTTCTGTGATACCCTTGTGCTCACCCACCTCCTCCAGCGCCGATCGCTTCGATCACTCCTGCATTCACGGTTGGGCTGTAGACAGGACGTGGCTCCCTTGATCTCCAATCGCTCAGCTCCGAAAGGATGAGCTGTTGTATGACGACGGTAGTGGGAGATGCTGCGCAGACGCTTGCACAAGCCCCTTTAGCATTGTGATCGCTGCTCTTGCATATGAGTACAACACAGTGGATCAGGGTCTGTCCCCCAGGTATGCAGTCGAGAGGTACCGCGACGAACCCAGTCATTGTAACAGCGAACGCAACACCTACGGAGCACTGTGGAACCCTAGCGCTCTCCATTTTCCCCTGGTATATCTTGGTTCGCCTCTTCTAAATCCACTATTGAGTGTAGCAGCTTTTATATTGTGCACAATTTGATATTTTCCAGGCATATAGAACCAATGTCCTTGACTTCTACTTCATTGAACTAAAAGTGAGTCCACACAATAATCTTTGTGTAATTTGTTCCCACTGTTGGCAGTTGCCTTGGCCTTACAATGTCAACCAACAAACCCATCCTTACATGCCAATGAAGAAGGAACTCGAATTCCATTGAGCTCAGAAGCCCCGAAGATAAACATCATACAATAGGAGCAAAGTACAAGACTCTTGAAGCCGCATTCTTATTTGGCTACTACCTTTCGAAAGTAGGCTGTATGGAGTTATTAATGATTTAGTTTGAGCAGAGTCTTGATTTTTATTAGCCTGATTGCTATTGTGTTGTTAGCAATTTGATGTGTGCAAGTTACACCCACGAATAAACCATTGGGAAGATAGAGTTTAGTGTTGCACTGAGACTCCCTTAAAGAGAAGTTGCTGAGTACCCTTGCAGTAAGATAAAGCTCTCTATATAAGATTGAGAATAGAGATTAAGATTTTAATTCTGCATAGTATTTGTGTTGGTGAAGCAAGTGGGTTATATGTTCTTCATTTAAAGATCATATTGTCATCAAAGCAATTGAATCCTTGACATACTTCCCGAAACTTTGAAGAGAGTGCAAACTCAACATGCATAAAGCAAACAAAGAGAGGTTGGAAGACTTAAGGGCCATCAATATTTAGTTTTAGGAAGAGAACAAATGTTTGAAAGAGAAGGTCCAAATGCATTACTAAAGGATGGCAGAGAGGAAGAAGAACTTGAAGACCTTTTCCACACTGTTACCATTGCTAAAGAAGTGATTTCGCCAAGAGTCCTTCACTACGGTTATGGCTTATTAGGACAAGAGTAGAGTCTAGCTTGTACACTTGGAGAGAAGATCATCTAGATGGATAGTTGGTAGGAGGACAGGCTCACTTAGATGAAGACTCGACTACAACAAGAGTTGGTAGAGAAGGAGGAGGGATTGGAAAATCTCCAAGAAGCTATCCAAGAGCATGTTGGAAATCCCACACACCCTAGGTTAGGTCTATGCCCTACTTAGGAACACAAATGCACTAGAGATGGCCAATTTTAAACAACTTTGCACAACGGAATATCTCAACAAACATATCAATAACAATACACAATATTTTTGGCCCAAAACACGTTCCTTATTAGTCCATCAATAAGAAAACCATAGGGCTCCCATACTAGGGATCATGGCCTTTTACAAACCCCATTACAATGCTATAATGCACAATTAATCATTTGACCAATAACCAAGGTTGAGGCCTATCCATCAGGCTCTCATCTACCCTCATACAAAGAATATACAAATGTACTTTCTTGCTGTTGTTGTCCTTGGCAACCAACCCTTTCGATCCTATTCAGTCCATAAGATCTGCTCCTTTAGCCCATTGATCCACTTTCCTATATCCCTTAGCTAGTCCCTTCACCTGTTACAGGTCTTCTTTACCAGCCCTAACACAGGCTTGCTCCTTAACACATCTGTGACCAACCCGCAACACTCAAATTATACTTCGGCATCTCTATAACTCAGTCCTTTTAGCTATGGCTTGTATCACAAGCCCTCATAGAGGCTCGGTTTGCCCTAACAACAACCCCTTCTTGCCTTCTAGTGGTACCCTCCTGAGGCCCTAATAATGACCAGTTGCAAATCTCCAATTAACCACTTGGCCATTGCTCGGAACCACATACCAACCCTCATATCTATGACCCGATCCTCCTAACAGACCCTTGTTATTGTTTTGGGCTGCGAATTCTGTCTTAGGATTGCGACCAACCCTCCTCCATGCTGCGGGTATCTTGGACAACTACCAAACCTCCTATGTTAGCCTTCCTTAACCTTGGTTCTGTTGATTTTTGGTAGCATCAGAAGTGCTCTAAGCCCCAAATTTTGTGGAGAGGTTTTGACATTGGTATTCCAAAGAACCCATAAATTGTTTGTGAAAATTCCACTCAGATCTTGTTTTATTAAAATAATTAATTATTTTAATGGAGACCCTAAGTCTAACTTAGGGAAATTAAATAATTAAAAGTCATTAATAAAATAGAGAGTGAATGATCTAGAAAAAGCAAAGATCATGTCTAATATAACCTTAGCTGTTGATTAGAGATCTAATGTCGACCGTTGATTTCTCAATGAGAAGACTATAAAGGAAGGCTTGAGGGTCATTTGGAAAGACACACTGAGTGAATCAAGTGATCAAATTCTTCGGACGGAGCAGTGCTCGGACGAAGATCAAATCTAAGTGATTCAATGCAGTGAGGGGCAGAGATAACATCCAAAGAGAGAGATTTTCTCAGTCGGAGAATCATTTGTAAAGAGAGGTAGAGAGACGTCTAGCAGAGCCAGCGCAAAGCTAGTAAGGCTAACATAGAGCAAACGCAGAGCCACACAGGGCTACGTAGGATTGCGTAGTGGCTGAGAGGGTTTTCGAGATTTCACTGTCAGAATTGATCCAGAAGCAAGAAGCCGGGGTGTGAGACTGGGAGGCTGAGATCTGTGATTTCAGGAGTCAGATCAATCCACCGCTAGGGTGACGTAGTGCCAAGAAGAGGTGACGCAGTGCCTATGCAGAGACCTCCAGGGGCAATTTTTCTAGTGTCTGGATTAGCCGGATTTTCCAGTGAGTGAGTGAGGTATTCTCATAATTATTTTTGTCAGTATTTCTCTCTGTAACTGAATAACCCTTGAGGTCTTCAGAGATGTATTCAGAAATTGCTACTGCTTAATAATAAAAACCTTCATATGTGCTGCACTGGTTTTCCTGCTTTGGGTTTTTCTGGGGACTTAGTCCAAAATAAAGGTGTCCTATGTGTGATTGATTTCTTGCTCAATTTCCTTGTTTCAGAATCATATTTAATTAAGTGTAGGCTGCTTCAGTGGTTACTTCAATAATTCAAATCTGAATTAATTCTATAAATGTGATAATGTAATTTACATAATAGGAGAAGTAAACTCAGATTGCCGTAGTAGGATTCCTAAGATTGTCAGATCTAGGAATTTTCACATGGTATCAGAGCTAGGTTTGATGTGAAATAGGAAGAGCAATCTGACTCTGAAGAGAAGGCCAAATTGCTGCAGTAGCAGCAAATCGAATTCCCAAAGCGGATTGTCCAGTTCTAGCCAGGAGGGCTAATTTTTTGAGGCTGTCTCTCTTTGAGTGAGTCGACAGAGAGGTAGGACTTTCGATCCAAGATTTTGCCGAGGCAGAGGGAGCAACGAAGAGCCTCCACGCAGATCCAGAGGGATGCAGTTTTTCTGTAGGTAGTTGCTGGGCAGAGAAGCGTTAGAAGAAAGAGAAAAGCACATAGTGGGAAATTCTTCCTCAGTGAGTTCCTAGCCGAGGAATTCAACATTTTTCTAGGATCTGAGTAGCAGATCCGGGCAACAGATCTATGAGCTCTAGAAGGAGTGCATAAGCCTACCTAGGCTACACATAGGGGGAGAAAGAGGAAGCAGTTCGATAGTGTTCGACTGAGATGGTAGCTCATGGTCTTAGAGATCAAGACCGGTTGGAGGGTTCCTCCAACTATGTAATCTGGAAGGAAAGGATTCAATTCCTTCTGGACGAATACGATCTCAAGACGTTTGTGGCGAATGTGGTTGCTGTAACTTAAGATATAGAACAACTTAAGAAGTACTGGTCCGATATGGAAAATGCCAAGAGGATGATCCTTGATGGTGTCAAGGAGCACATAGTCTCTCATGTAGCTGGCAAGAACACCGCCAGGGAGATGTGGGAGGCCTTGTCCTTGCTGTATGAAGGAACTTCTGAGCAACGAAAGATATACTTGGACCAGAAGCTCCGATTGGTCTAGATTCAGAAGGGGGAGGGCATTGCTCCATTCCTTACGAGGCTTCAGGAGATTCGAGATCAGTTGGCAGTCGTGGGGTCCACCCCATCTTCGGCAACTATGGTGAGGCTAGTCCTTAATGCAGTGATGGAGGAGTGGCAAGTTTTTTTCCAAAGCATTTTGGGCAGGGCTACGCTTCTTAGTTGGGAGCAGATGTGGTCAACACTTCAGGAGGAAGAGCTGAGGAGAGATCTAGTCAAGTGCAAGCTTGGTGGTAGCAACATGAGCAGATCTAAGAGTCCGGAGGAGGAGGAGAATGCAACCCTCGCATCGAAAATGCAGCAAGGGAAACAAAGATAGAAGAGAGATGTCTCGAAGGTAAAATGCTTTAGATGTGGTGAGATGGGCCACTTTGCCTTACAATGTCCTTTAAAGAAAAAGGACAAGGATGGGAATCATGATCCGAAAGTTGCAGCTGCAAAGATTGAGCAGGATGAGTTCGCTATGAGTGCCCACGCTTCTCGAGGAGAGAAGTGGGGTGACATAGAACTGTAGTTCACTTTGAACTTCAGTTGGGCTGGATCCTTGAGGATCCCACCTCATGGATCATTACCTTGCTACGAGAGCGCCCATAATCAACAGTAGTGAGGTGGAGGAGTTTTCAGTGGGAGCCAAGGAGTGATGGAGCGACAGATGTAGTGGTTAGCAGCGCCAGATTCTGAGCAACACAGAGCAGAGTAGCAACAACGTAGCAGTAGCAGCGCAGTGCACAGGAGTGCAATGCAGTGCAAAGCAGTGCTACGGAGTAGCAACATAGTGCATCAGAGGGACAACGCAGTAGTTACCAACAATCCGAGTCTTCAATATCAAGGTGCATCCACTGAAC
Organism: Pinus albicaulis; assembly: GCA_034641835.2. Taxonomy (NCBI): domain Eukaryota; kingdom Viridiplantae; phylum Streptophyta; class Pinopsida; order Pinales; family Pinaceae; genus Pinus; species Pinus albicaulis. The sequence continues at coordinate 945,879,581 of CM076582.1, forward strand.
ACTTGTACAATTTTTGGGTGATTTCAGTTGCTTCTCTCAGCAACTGATTTGCAATGCAGATGCAGTGTTAGCAACATATCAGATGCAACAATTGATAGGGAGTTGCAGTACAAATGTAGCAGTGGCAGTGTCATGGGCAGCAGTACAGTTGCATCAGCAACACAGTGGTTGGTGGACAACTTGTCAGACATTAGCAGTGCGGAGGATGCTTCAGGGTCAGAGCAGTATGCAACAGGCATATTGTTAGAGCACTTTCCTTGCTAAGAGGGAGTGTTGATCTTTGGTAGCATCGAAAGTGATTTGAGCCCCAAATTTTGTGGAGAGGCTTAGACACTGGTATTCCAAAGAAACCATAAATTGTTTGTGAAAATTCCACTCAAATCATGTTTTATTAAAATAATTAATTATTTTAATGGAGACTTTAAGTCTAACTTAGGGAAATTAAATAATTAAAAGGCATTAATAAAATAGAGTGTGAATGATCTAGAAAAAGCAAAGATCAAGTCTAATATAATCTTAGCTGTTGATTAGAGATCTAATCTCGACCGTTGATTTCTCAACGAGAAGACTATAAAGAAAGGCTTGAGGGTATTTTGGAAAGACACACCGAGTGAATCAAGTCATCGAATTCTTCTGACGGAGCAGTGCTCGGACGAAGATCAGATGTAAGTGATTCAGTGTAGTGAGGGGCAAAGATAGCATTCAGAGTGAGAGATTTTCTCAACCAGAGAATCATCAGCAGAGAGAGGTAGAGAGATGTCCAACAGAGCCAGCGTAGAGCCAATCAGGCTGACGCAGAGCCATGCAGGGCTATGCAAAGGCTGCGCAGTGGCTGAGAGGGTTTCTGAGATTTCACTGTCGGAACTGATCTAGAAGCCGAAAGCTGGTGTGTGAGACTGGGAGGCTGAGATCTGTGATTTCGGGAGTCAAATCGATCCACAGTTGGGGTGACGCATTGCCAAGAAGAGGTGACGCAATGCCTACGCAGAGACCTCCAGGGGTAGTTTTTCCAGTGTTTGGATCAACCATATTTTCTAGTGATTGAGTGAGGTATTCTCACAATTATTTCTGCCAGTATTTCTCTCTGTAACTGAATAACCCTTGAGGTATTCAGAAATTTCCATTGCTTAATAATACAAACCCTCAGATCCGCTGCATGGGTTTTCTCGCATTGGGTTTTTCCGGGGACTTAGTCCAAAATAAAGGTGTCCTATGTGTGATTGATTTCTTGCTCAATTTCCTTGTTTTAGAATCATATTTAATTAAGTGTAGGCTGCTTTAGTAGTTACTTCAATAATTCAGATATGAATTAATTCTGTAAATGTAATTTACATAATAGGAGAAGTAAACTTAGATTGCTGCACTAGGATTCCTAAGATTGTGAGATCTAGGATTTTTCACAGGTTCAGCTTTCGACCTTCCTTAACTAGCAGCAGGTGACCTCTCCAGGCTTGTTTAGGCCTTAGTCAGCTTGATGATCCTTGCAGCCATTACCAAACACGATCCCACCCTTAAACTAGGGCTTGGACTTCTTCTTTAGCACTGCGACCCTTCCAGCTGAGTTATAACATGTCTCCAGAGGCTTGAACCGATGCAATTGGAGAAACAAATTGTGCACCAAACCATCCAAGTTAAGATACTTTGACTTGTAGTCTTATGGTCCTTACAAAATAAGAATCATAGTATTTGCTAGAGAGGCCACCATGATGAATAGGAAGCGAAAAAATTGAAGTAGGATTTAGGAGGATAAGGTTGTACGATATGATGGATGGGTTGAGGCCCATTAGTTACCATCCATTGAATATCGTTGTGACTTCTTAAACAAGGACCTATTATCAATGTCAAATGAATGCACATAAAAGACTTGTGCTCATCTTCCAATTTGACATTTTATGGATTGCCATAGAGGAGGATGGATCCTCCATTGTAGTTTAGTTTATCATGGACTTATTCTTGTTGTCATTACTTGGCTTATTAATTCAACACAGATATAGAAACATAATTTAGACCTCCTTTATGTAGACACTTAATTATGCACTAAAGAAAATTAATGAGATACAAGAATTCATTTGTAATCACCATAGCTCAATAATTTGCAAGATGCATTTAAAGAAAAAATTCCGAAGCATTGTGAATAACACGATATGCATTTCATATTCATCTGCATTGCATGATTGAAGTGCAAAGAGGCTTTATAGTCCATAGTGGTAAGGATTGATGGGGATAAGTATGGGGAGTCCAACCTCAAATAGGGAAGGAAGGTGAAGCAAGTGATCATGGATGATGGGTGGGTGGTGTTACCCCTTAGATTTGCATTAGGGCAATCCATATTTATGCAGTAGTCACTGTTAACCACCAAAATGTGGGAATTTTCTCCTTATTTGGATAGCCAACCAATAACCCTACATTTTTTCAATACAAGATATTATGCCATGGTCCTCCACCATTGCACTAGTTAGATACCTCTCACCATTCGACATTCCTCTTAATGGACGGTGGGTCATCACTCAACATGTACTTTAACCATCTTGCAATCACGTGATTTTAATTAATGTTTTGGGCATTCTAACATGGATTAAGGGGTGATTTGGATGATTGACCGATCTTGTCTGTAGACCTATTCTCTCACTTTACCAGGGAGGTTAGTTTTCGACCCTAGTCCAGTGGGACCTCCCTTGAGGCCTTAGGTTTATAGGAGGGGCACTACTTTGGAGACTTGGATTGAAGTAGTGTGTCCATAATATTCCATACTTACCACTTCCCATCATTTTCGTGATTTCATCTATGTTCTTTAGGCTTGTGGTCATTGGTTCATTGGGGTTGACACTCTCTTATCCTCATCCTTGAGTTTGGGTTGGAAACTTAGCTCTAAAGTTTGATGTAGCTAAAAGAATGTTAAAAGTATAAATTGGCCACAATGAAAGAACAAGAAAGTAAAAATGCAAAAGATGGCTGAGACATTAATTGGCGCATGGGCAAAAGCCTAGCATGAGCTCTACCCCTCTCATTAGCCATCACCTTGTTCCTTGAGCACTTGATGCTCCATCACATAATAAAGGAGGTCTTGCATGTCCCAACCTCGATGAGTGAGAAACTGACTCATCATTAAGGGGAAAATTAATGCTAAATCATTAAAAGCAAGGTTGGGCTCCTAAACCATGCTCCTATTTACGGCATTATTAAAAAAAAGTACAAGATACACTGAAGGGGTGGAAAAAGTAGGTTGAGGAAAGGGGTAACCAATGTTCCACCAAGACTCCGGTGCGGGGAAACGCGGGTGCGGGGAGACGCACAGGGGGGACGTGTGGGAGTACCCTGAAATTTTAGGGAAATTTCGGGGGTGCGGGGAGTTGTCGGGGTATATAATTTTTTATTTTATATATATATAATTCAAGTTCATATTCATTGTTAAATAATAAATAATGAAAGCATAAATATTAAATAGACTAATAATAATATACTACATACTATATACTAATATGAATACCAATAGTAAATACATTGAAAATTGAAATTTGATCTACACATGATAAAATTTAAATTCATAATTGAATTGAATAATGACATACATTGATCCATCCTCATCTTTCATTTTGATACATACATCATTCATATGACATACTCATTATTCTAGTATTCATCCATAATCATTGATCATTCAATAAATAAATTCAATAATGAAATCTTCAAATACATTGATCCATGATTCCATATCATTCATCATTCATCATTCTACAATCTACAATGTACATTGATTTAAAAATTAATTTCATCATTCATCATTCTAGAATTGAAATTGAAAGCAAAACATACTAGAAGTAGATAGTAGATACTAAGTTTGAACTTTGAACACTAAATAGTAAATAGTAAATTTATGTAACTCAAAGTTTTAAACTCAAAAATAGTTAAGAGTCAAGAGTCAGGAATCAGTGTGAGGTCAACAACTGAAAAGTAAAAATAGATAATTTATTAATTAGCATTGAAAATAAAATCAACATCAAGGACACAAAGAGGTCAAGGTCGAAGTAGCAGAGGTCAGCTGGAGGTCGAAGAGCTAGAAATGAAATGAATAATTGAATAATGAATAGTAAACTTTTTTTAAACTTACACTTTTTATTTTTATTTTTATTTTTTTATTTTTTTTTTCGAAGCACCCTTTTTGGGGAGTCGTGGGGAGTCGCGGGGAGTCGCGACTCCCACACTGGGGAAACGCACCCCCCAAAGACTCCCCAAGACTCCCCAAAAAGGGTGCGTGGGGAAACGCACCCCCATGAGACTCCCCGTCCCGGGTGCGAGGGGTGCGAGGGGTGCGCGCACCCGACCCTGGGAGACGCGACCCCGTGGAACACTGGGGGTAACTCACATCTCCACGATTACTCCCTCCTTACATCTATACACTTAGTGTGATGGACCCTCCATCAGCTAGGACCATCGCCATGACACCTTGCCATGAAGTCCGTCCCCTCTATTGCCACTATTATCACAAGCACTTATGGATTGGAGGACTGACCTAGGACATGTCACCTTACTTTAGGGGCTGGAAACACCTAATAGGGTTGACCATCTAGCCATCCTTAACATATGTAGTGAACACTTTTACGGGACTTTGTGTAGGTAGATATTTAAAGGTGATCTCAGTTTGAAGTGTTATTATGCCCTTAACAATTAAGTACGGTCCACTGTGATGCATCTATGGTCATTGTCCCTAATGATTAGTGGCATTCACTTGATCTTGAGATGGTTTTTCTAGGTGGTTCTTCACATAACAGGAGAGGCCATTGAGGGCATATTACATCACTCCGCTACACAACATGCCCATGTTGTATAACACCTTCTAGAGAGCAATGATGACCTTGTAGATGCAATGTTGCCCCTCTAGAGTAGAGTGTTGGGCACTTTTATGGTTCCAGATGATGATTGGCACCCCAAAGCACCCCTAGATGCTAAAACACTGAGCTCCTCTTGATTGGTGTTGGATTTACTTAATATTGTACTAAACAGACCCAAGATGCCCCTAGGCAAGCCTTGACACTATTTGATGGGCGTTGCTTGATAGGGTCCAGATGATGGACATCCCTAGGATGATTAGGGAGGACTTGTACTCACTCTTGGAGCCCCAATGTTGGAGAGAGATAGTGCCACTTCACTAATCTAGCCCTTGAGAGGGTGACATAGGGCACCTAGATCATGGTTTTTGGACATGGAGGCATTTCTTGAGGTTTTCCCTCAAGACTTGGGAGTTGATTATGATGACGAGACATCTCATTAGCCCATCCCACAACTTTTTGTGGCATTCATGGCTAAAAAAGGAGAGGATGTCATGTTTTTGGAGGACATCGACCCACACCTGTGGGCATTTATGGCGTTATTTTATTATTTTGAGCTATGGGGTTGGCTTGTATGTTGTAACCCATTATCTTGTCAAATACTCAGTCAAACTAGTTTAGGGCTTGTAGGCTTAATTTTTTGTAAAAGTGATGGGATAGACCTCATATAATTAAAGGATCCCTCCATTTCATTTAGACATCATCACACATTTGAATTCGACCTCCTTAGAGAGAGTGTGAATTGCCTTGTCTACTTTTCTATACTTGGTAAAAATGTGATTTTTGTGGAGTATCTTGTTATTGGAGATTGATTTTTTCTTGGAAGACATCTTTTTGGGATCGAAAGAAGGCTTTTCTTGGAAGATTTTGTAATTTTATTGTTGATTTTTCTACATTTTGCATGCTAATGAATTTAGCTAGGGTTTCTAGATGTTCCATGACTACATGCATATTGTTTATTGGAGATCTTGGTAAATTTCTGCATGTTAAAATTATTCTTCTATGAAACCTACAAAAGAACTCATAAGGTGCATTTTCTATATTTAACTTCTCCCCTCACAAAAAAGATAGTTAGGGTTTTACAAGTGAAGAATTACTTTTCCCCTATTATTCCAATCAATTTTCATCTTCATTTAAGAATTTGCCCGAAAACTCCATTTGCCCAAGTTATATTAGGGACTGACCAAGGTCGTGTTGATAAAAAATCATTAAAACTAGAATATTGTCTTTTCTTTTATCTCTCCTAGGCTTTTCAAGGCAAGTCACTCGAGCTTTTCTATTGCCGATTTGCTTGTAGGGCTATTTTGGGTGGATGAAATTTTAAGCCTTGCATCCATAAGCCTTTTAAACACAAATTGTAGCTTTGATTGTGGTGAAACTTCCCTAAATAGGGTTGGCATCATCCTTTCCATATCATTTTGTGCCTTAGAAACCCTAATCCCTAGCCTGGCTTCAACTTGAAGCCTATCTTTGGGTTTCCCTATATCCTTGTTGATTTTACTCTTTAAGGAAACCCTTTCTTTGACTTCTACATGTCTAGATTCTCCTTTCCATTGCATATCAATAAGCCCTAGCTTGTAGTAGTCCTTAGCTATTCTAGGGTTAAAGTACTTGCTCCTTTATAAAGAAGATTTGGGCCACTTTTAGCTTTAAGGTATCTTTCCCTAGCCTATTCATATCACCTTGAGCCCTATAATTAGAATAACCTTATAGGTGAAGACAGGGAGGCCTCCCTTGTGGTGAAATTCCACTAAATAACAAGTGGAAGATTGCTGAGGTGACAGTGGCAATCCTTCCTCATTGTTGCAACAGGGTCTGGCCCTTCCCTTATGAGTCCCCTCACAAAGCTTGCTAGAGTTTGCTACAACAGTCCCAACATCAGAATTGATCTTGTTGGTAGTCCTTTTTGGGCAAATGTTTGTGCTCGGTGATCCATAATTAGTTGTGCCTTCATGATTTTAGATGGTTATTTGTGTACAATGAGGAATGAAATGTTGTGACAATGTATTAGTTGTATATTTCACTAGACCATGCTTATTGGCCTACGTAAAGTGTTTTTTTACTTTGGTTGTTCTTTGGACCCTTATGGTTGGTCATGGCATGCCTTTCTAGGTTCCATTTCAAGGCTAGTCCTACTCTTAAGGCCTGTTCTAACCATCTCATCATGATTATTTATGGTCAAGGTGGATGTGCAGTAGTTGTCGGGTTGGTTTATTGGGACATATGGTTTAGAGTTTCCCTAGGGTTTTCACTTTTCTTTGTAAAAGTTGTGCTATGTTGTTGTAAATGTTATATACCTAAAGCACACTCCCTTTTAATCATAAGCATGGATCTATGCATGTTTGTCACACTTAGGTGTAGGTGACAAATTCCTTAGCACTTTGGGAGTTATTTGACATGTTATTGATACATTAGATCCTAGGATACACCCCCATATGGAGTGCCCTCCCTTTGTACTTCTTTTTATACATTTGGATGGTTGAGGGACATTCCCTAAGATTGTCTAGCGGCTAGCCATTTTGAGGGCCCTTTGACATATATGGCGGTTGGTTAGAAGATGATTCGTAATCCTAAGTGGAGATCTCCATCTCTTGGCACACATTTGGAGGCATACATTATTATTCTATGGGAACCATACTCTTCATGAGGCTATGTATTTCCCTTGTAAGTGGATATTTATCTTGAAGAGGGTTTGATCTCTCACTTGATGGGATATGACCACTGGCATGTTTTTAGGGAGATTGTTGCACCTTGGAGACCTGCTCCATGTTTGCTTGCATGTTGGTTCTGGTTGTTTGTCACCAACTACGAGATCAGCTGAACCAACTGTTGTTGTTCCCAAGCTAGATCATTCAATATGTCCAAGATGTTGTTTCCTGGTTGTTCATGGATGTCCCCCATGCTTTCCCCTTCTTCGGAATCTGATTATGTTGGGAAAGGATCACCTCCCTTTCTCCTTTGTCTTCGGTAGGTGATGTATGCTATGTCTTCAGGAAACATTCAATCACTTTGACCCACAAGGTAGCAGACTTACCAGCTCTAATACTACTGTAATGTTTTGATCCAATGGATGACTGTAATCTGTATAACCTTCTTGCTTGATAGGCTGTTTGGGTTTCTTTTCCTTTGGTGGTTTATATAGTTTGCGAGGCTCCTTGTAAATTTTCTATTTGCTTGCAATAAAGTCTACTCTAAATACACTGAACAAGTAAAAATAATATATATAGGCAAACTGTTAGGTGATTTTAATTCAATGGACAGTTTGAGAAACACATGCCTGAAACAATTTCTTGGATGATCAAGTGATGAAATGTGAAGCTGCCAGCCACATCTCGAACTTCTGTGATTCTCAAACGAAACTCAGCCTTTAACAATTCAGTATGAACACCAACAATGTGCTCATAGACGAGGAAGATCTACTGATCAATCTATTAAATGGCTGGAAGAGGCTACGACTCACTACTCTTGTCCATTCCTCCCTCGTGCCAACACCAAACAACACACCACATTAATGTTCTCTCTTCGCTTGCTGTTACAGTGCCTCCACAAATAGTAGAGACCCCCGATCTTCTGATGTCAACCCCTCTTGTGCTCAAGTGTATGCTATCAGGCTCAAGCTGTGGCTTCTAATTGTTGATCAAGGCCATGAAGCTCACGATGTCTTAGCAGCCCCTGTTCTCAGTGTATGTGGCTTCCTCCCCAGCAAAATTGGGTGCTCAGCCTGTGACGAATCCCCTGTAATTTTCTCGACCTCTGTCTCAGCACGATCAACCTGTCTGAACTCTCAACGGGCATGACATCGACTTGATTCTGCACCCAACTATCTCATCCACCGCTCAAATGACCCCCTGTACACACTAGCTATCACCAGCGGCCTGATCCACTATTAAATGACTCCCAACAAGCGCTTATAATCACCCACAACAATACAATCTTGCACTTGGCCACTTAAATAACCATGAGTGGGCAGGTCAAAGCCTGTAGGTAGCTTATGTAGAAATTTCTGAATCTTATATCTTATGCAGAAATTACTACTGTAAATCCGGTTAAGCTCCTCCTACTTAGATACGTTATCAACTGAATAAATTCAAGTTAACATCGAAGCAAAACACATAACAGATCTCTACCAATTTAGATCTAGAATAAGCACATGCACACATTGACAAAGTGACAATTATTTCTGGACAAATAGTCCCCGGAAAAACCCAAGGTGGGAAAACCGGTCTCTGGCTGCTGCAGGGTTCTATTATTAAGAATTTTTTTGAATGCACAAATCTGGGTTCCAAATCTGGAAATCCTGACAGAGAGAATACTAGATATATAGCTCACTGGCTGATTTAGGGCCAAAATAATGACTGATCCACACCCTCAAACAGGATTTACAGAACTCAGCCAAGATTAGGGCCTAGAAACCTCAGCGCTGCCCCTGAAAGGCCCTGCGTCAGCCTCTGAAGCCCCTGAAAGCCTCTAAGTCAGCCTTGGAAGTCCTCCAAACCCTCAGCCCTTCTCCGGAAGGGACTGCGTTACCCTAGACTGGGTGATGCAGTCACTATGATGCCCCTGAAGGGTCTCTGCATAACCCCTGGGGGTTTCCTAAAAATTACGCTGTCCTTGATGCTGCTGCCTTCCTCTGCTTTTTCCTTGAGTTGATCTCTGCCTCTTGTGTATTCTAGACCCCAGGATCAGATCATCCCCTTGGTTTAAATTCCCCTCTCTGCAGCTGAAACACTTCTGAGTATTCTTAGCAAACCTTGCCCTAGAATCTCAACTTAGCTTCAGTGCTCTGGCTCTGTGTGTCTTTGCAAATGACCCCAAGCCTTTCCTTTATACTTTTCTCGTTGGCGGCCATGATCAGATCTTGAATCAATGGCTAAGATTAAAAGAAAGCTTGATCCGTGTGACTTAAGACAATTTCATCACATGTTTAATTAAATTCACTTTAATTATTTAAGTTCCCTAAGTTTTAACTTAGGAAATACACTTAAAATAATTAGTTAATTTAATATCTCCTAAACCAGATGAAATTTCCCAAATCCATTTCTGGGTCTTGTAGACCAAGTGTACTCTAGTCCTTCCTCAAAATTTGGGACTTAGAGCACAACTGATGCTACCCCAAATACACAAAATCTCAACGCTCCCTCTTAGCATCAAGGGTGTGCTCTAGGAATACATCACACTATGCATTACATGACTTTGAGTACTGGTTCTGTGCTATTGAAGGTTGGCCTCCTGCCACTCAACTCTGCACTGCTGCTGCCATTCTGTACTGCTGCCCATGACTCTACCACCCCCACTGCAACCACTGTACTGCAGCTCCCTCTCAACATGCTGCATCTGTGCTGCTCATAGCACTGCCACTGCTGATCTGCTGCACTGCAACTTCAGTTGTTTAGAGAAACAACTGAATATCTGGCCCAATCTTTGACAAACAAGTCAGATGGGCTGCATCCTCATCATTGAAGCTCCATAGGCTACAGATCTGTGCTGGCATCTAAAGAACGATGCACAACTACAGCTCTGCTTGGGTAATCAGACTCCCTCCGCACTACTGAAGTCACATCAACTCCTTGTGCTGAATTCTATCACGCTGCTGCTACACTACGCTGTCCCTTTGAAGCCTTCTGCGCTGCTACAGATCTACACTGCGTAAGCAACACTGCTCTGCGCTGTTGAAGTCTCATCTGCCTCTGTGCTGCTATTGCTTCTACGTTGCTGCTGCTTTGCTCTGCACTGCTCCTCCCAGCCTTCAGATCTGCCTCTGCTTCTGCCTCATCTGTGATCTATGCACCCACTGCTCCACTTGTCCCGCTACTGTCTTAAGGCTACCGTAGCTCGCTTGTGATCCAAGAGATGAGCTGCTTAAGGATCCCGCCTTACTTCCATGTAGCTCCTCTACATGTCCATGTCACCCCACCTCCGTGGTTCATGAGCACTCATGGTTGCATCATCTCTTGACCCATCATCTGCCACAACTGCTTTGGAAGAAGATGCTTCCTTGCCCCTTTTCTTCTCTGGACAATGGCTGGCAAAATGTCCCATTTCACCACACTAGAAGCACTTGATCTTTGAAAGATCCTTCTTCTTCTTTGGTTGCTTCTTTGATGCCATGGCTGCATCTTCCTTCTTCCTTCTTCACTTTGCTCAATCCTGGGCTGTGCTGCCTCTTGGTGAACCTACGAAGTTCTTCTTGACGCAGAATTGACCACAAGTTGTCCCAATCTGGGAGGTTCGCTCTGCCCAAGGTACTTTGGACAAAGGTTTCCCACTCATCTGTGACTGGATTGAGGGCAGTCCTAACTATCACAACATCATCCATCGTTGCACCCATTGTAGTCAGATGATCTCTGGTTAACTACAGTCTGAAGAGGAAGTGCTCCATGTCGTCTCCCTTGGTCATCATGAATGACCTCATTTGGGTCTCCAACAACATTTTTCTTTGGACAAACTTTCCCTCATATAGGGAAGTCAAGGCCTTCCATATCTCGTTAGCTGTCTTCTTCTCAGCTATGTGTGGTACAATATGGTCCTTGATACTATCCATAATCAGCTGCTTGGCATGCCTAGCAGCTTCCTTATGTTTCCGATGGAGATCCGCATCTGTCGGTGTGGCCAAAGTTTGCTCTGCATGGTCTCTTAGATTGTACGCCTCAAGGACAATCAGGATCCTTACCTTCCAAACCAAAACGTTTGAGAGGCCATCTAGCCTATCTTGATCACGCAGTCCATGAGGAGCCATCTTCTCAGAATGTGTCAGAACTTCCTTTTCTCTTTGCTAGAGAAATGGATCTAAGGCCCTTGGTGAAACAGGTTGTAATATTCCCAAATGGGAGAATGCAGTAATACTGAAACACAATATAAGAACTGCAACTAAGTAAACAATAAATCTAAAGACAACATCAGAATATACAGAGAAGTTGAGCCATTTTATTATATGGGGATAAATCAGTTGCACAATGTATAAAATATGAGTAGATATAGCCCAAGAGATGGTCAAGAATCACCCTACAATGAAGCTGCAACTAGTTGCGTAACTGGTGAGCTTACAGGAAGCAATACTGTGCTGTCCCTTCTGCTGCTGATATACATGAAACTGCTGCAAAAGGAAATGCAGATATAGGGAGCTTATGAGCTCTGATGATGCCAAGTTTCAAGATCTGGCCAATGTGATGGGAACCCAAGATAACCCAGAAAGGATTTTCCAGATCTACAACTTTGGAAAATCACCCTCCTAGGGTTTGATCCTTTGTTTGCTGGGTTTACATATCTGAAGCTAGATCTAAACCAAAGATGGCTGCAATATGTTCTACAAACCGATCTAAGCTTTGAGGGCTGATCCCTCCTTCAGATCTACAAGCTAGGAGCTTGAGATCTTGCCTTCTCTTCCTCCTCCTTTAGATTGCAGCGACTGGAAATGCAGCTGCTACAGAAACTGCGTTGTACAAGAGAAAGAGGCTCTATGCTTGCTGAAATATGCTGCAATAGGTTCCAGGCTGATGGAAATACTGATGGCAAGGGGAGGGGATGGTCCCTCACAGGATTACTAGCTGAAATGCTAGCAACTTCCTCCTTTGGATCTGCAATGATAGACAACATAATTCTGGATGGAATTACTGCTGCTAGGAGGTCAATAACTCTTGGCCTGATGCCAGATCTGAAATGAAGCCCTGGGAATGCTGATCTTCAAGAATAATTCTACACCGGTTCTCCAGCTAAAATACTGAAAAAAACCTCCACCTCCCAAACTGATCTTCAGAAATTGCGTAATTCCAACCTCCACCTCCCAAACTGATCTTCAGAAATTGCGTAATTCCAACCTCCACCTCCCAAACTGATCTTCAGAAATTGCGTAATTCCTGAAGGTAGATGTTTTGCAGATGATGGAAAATATAAGTGGCTCCAATGCCTGATGTAGAATGAAGTACAACCCTCTTTCCAGAGCTACTCAAAGAAAGAGGAGGGATTCCCGACTAGGAACACCCTGTGCTAAACAACACTTGCAATCTCAGCTAAACAGCAAAATAAAGCATGGAATGCCACATGACACTTCTAGATCTAAACAAACCTCAAAATCTATAATCAAATAGCTTGCCTTCATCTCCTTTATATAGTTTTTGAGCCTTCCCATGCCTTGGCCCTCATCTAAATTGCGCTGTACATGTGGACATAATCCTCCATGTTTGACTGCGATATCTTTCCAAGTCATCCATCATGTCTAGGTGCAATGTACACCCTCTCCATCATGTGTGCATTAGTTGCACAAATTCCTCAATCACTTCATCATGAATGCTCTATGACCTTTCATTAGATGCCTTCTATGATCTTAGTTGACTGCTTCAACCTCCATGATCTATCTCATTAATGAGACATGATCTCCAATTCCATTCACATTAGTAGTTGCTCCACTACCTCATTATGTAGATCTAGGCTTAATTAATCTACCTTCACACATAAAAAGTGGATATTTATTCATCTTGAGGATTATGGGTCCCTCCACCCTTTTATTTACTTAATTCATTAAGAAAATTAAGAACTCTAATATTCCAAATATCAAGTGAAAATTTGGGAATATTATAGTCCTCTCCGGCAAAATGTTGCTTGACCTCAAGCAACTGCAAAAGTAGATGCATAAGACATCCATTTCCCTCCAAATGGCCTCCACATAAGGAAGCCCTCGTCCATTTGCTGCAATGTGTCATGCATGTTTGGTTCCAAAGTTGTCTTTCAAAAATGCATAGAATGACCTCCAACTGTATGGTTAGATGTCCTACTTTCACCATGAAGTACCAAGTGACAATCATATGATGTCCAACATCATCATCAATATATGAGATACATAAAATAAAGTGGTTTTCCCCACAAAGGAAAAGCTCCATCTCACAATACATCTCTTCATCCCATGTTTCTTGAAGTACATTGAGCATTGACATGCCCTCATTGCTAGCCCTGTTGGCCTTGTTGGTTCCAAGCATCATCCCAACATTATGCAAAAGAAGAAATAGAGACATATGGGTAGACCAAAGTGTCAAACCATATTCTCCCAATAGTAACCACCGGAGTAGGGCCCCTTGCTGCCATCCTCCATCTCCTCCATGTAAGATGGACAAGCGAAACTCCCTCAAAAGCAACCAAAGCAACAAGAGATCTTGCTACCTCTTCACATCATCATGTGAATCATGGAGTAACAACAACATGCTGAAGGACATATAGAATGTCATCCCAGCCCAATACAAATCAACTCCATTATCATACATCATGAGAGTACTATGCCATATTACAAACAATACAAAACACATAAACACAGGAGATGTCATGTGATGGCCAAACTCTCTTCAGGAGTTCAAAGATGTACATGCCTTCTGTTGCTGTAAATTATCATTGTTACAAAAGGCATGAGACAAGAAAATATGAACCTTTGGGCAATACCCATACTCACCCAAGAGCAATCAGCGCAACCATGTCTCTTTCTTCATTACATTAGTGTTTTTTAAGGCATGGATCAAAGAAATAACAGTCTTTGGGTAGTAACCAAATTCACCCAAGAACAACCAGCGTAACCAAGCTTCTTGCTGGCCCATGTCATATATTTGCAAGTGGTCATGCAATCCCTTGCTTATCATTCTCACCCACTCATCCCAATGTGGATGATGAATGATGTACTGCATAAACATGGTATCCTCCCTTTGTAGAATACCATCCTCCCCAAACTGATGAAGAACCTTGCACTCCATGAAATGTTGAAGTGCACCTCCAATGAGATCTCTTAATGAGATCTTCTTCTCATCCATGGCCTCCCAAAACCAATGAGGTTCTGGATCTGCTGCAGGTAGAAGTCTCTCTGAGCTGTGAGATGCTCATTGAGAAAGTGTCATCAAGAAAGGAGAAAATATTTCTCATCTCAAGATGTCTACCATTCATCATCTTAACCTCCATTGCTTCATGAGTGAAGCTACCTTCAGAATGCTCCAAGAATAATGGGGCTCCTTCCTTACCACTGCTACTAAGTGACAACGCTGTAGATCTGCATGGTAATACACATGCTGTCTCAAAGCAAGGCACAATACTGATCTCATAACCAGTCATTGTACATAGGATCATGCTCATCCCATTTTCTGAAACTCTACACTTCAACTCAAAGGGTTGAATGCAGTCCATCGATGACAAACTAGGATAGCTTTTCATCTCCTCCTTGATTAGATCAAGGGTCCTCTGCGCTGTGATATGTTGCTGCTTCAAATCAGCATTTTGTTCTAACCCTTGGTTATGCATTGGCCCTGATGGCATGTCCCCATAAGTTTCAATAAGATCTACTGAAACAATAGGTGATGAATGTGTATGCATACCTTGGATCAACTGATGTGTGGGAACCTCTTGCCAGAACACAAGAGTTCCTCCAATCGGGACAATGGTGTCTCCAATTGCTGGTAAGAGAGATGGCTGCTCTTCTACCAATGTACTAGCGCTGGAATCTTCCTCCTCTTCGTCATGCATCTTCTGAATCATGTGTGGGACTCTATGTGTCAAGAGCTCAAGACTATCTTGCAAAGTTGCAAGTGTCTCTTCTCTAGATGCAAGTACTTCTGCAGTTGGTGGTGAATATAGTGACTCCTTGTCCAGAGTGACAAGATTGACATCCTCCTTTGTTTCCTTAGGAAATGTCTCTTTGTGGCACATCTTTGTCTTCCTCACATCAAACTTCTTCCTCAACTTGTGAAAGAAATCTGAATATTTAGTCACCTTTACATGCTCCATGTGACTAAACCACCAATCATTGCCTTCACCTACAAGATGAAGTGCTGCAATTTGGACAACCTCTTTTTCAGCCACCGGATGTAGCATGAAAAATGTATCTAACTCTTTCCCCCAAGCCTTAACAGTGCTTGAGGAAGATCCATCAAAAGTATGTGCCTCTTTCTTCTGTTCCTGCTATAGGATCTTCTTTCTTCTTTGAGTTCAAAGAATTCTTGGAGAGTTAGACTCTCTTTGAAGGCTCTAGACTGTGCTTTGTACTCTTCAAGATATAGACTGAGAGTCTCATGAGTCTCAAGTTCTCTTCTTTCTTCCTTTCTATACCTCTCACCTTCTTCAAAGAAAGTGGGCATAGTAGATCTATGAGGAGATCTATGATTCTCCGGTCTTCTTTTCTGCTGATAGGAAGTGCTTGGACCTTTCTCTTCAAATCTTCTTCTTAGATCCTTCCTTTGCCTTTTTCTCTTCATTTGATTGACCTCTTTGGAGAGATCTTGCATGGATCTAAAGAGATTAAGAGAGGGGTGGCAGAACTATAATCCTCCTTCATGATAGATCTTATCTATTTGCTTCTTCTTTTGATGCAAAAGATGAAGTGTCCACAAGCTGAGCCAAAGATCATGCTCTGATACCACTGTAATATTCCCAAATGGGAGAATGCAGTAATACTGAAATACAATATAAGAATTGCAACTAAGTAAACAATAAATCTAAAAACAACATCAGAATATACAGAGAAGTTGAGCCATTTTATTATATGGAGATAAATCAGTTACATAATGTACAAAAGATGAGTAGATCTAGCCCAAGAGATGGTCTAGAATCACACTACAATGGTGCTGCAACTAGCATTGCGTAACTGGTGAGCTTACAGGAAGCAATACTGCGCTGTCCTTTCTACTGCTGATATACATGAAACTGCTGCAAAAGGAAATGCAGATCTAGGGATCTTATGAGCTCTGATGATGCCAAGATTCAAGATCTGGCCAATGTGATGGGAACCCAAGATAACCCAGAAAGGATTTTCCAGATCTACAACTTTGAAAAATCACCCTCCTAGGGTTTGATCCTTTGTTTGCTGGGTTTACAGATCTGAAGCTAGATCTGAACCAAAGATGGCTGCAATATGTTCTACAAACAGATCTGAGCTTTCAGGGCTGATCCCTCCTTCACATCTACAAGCTAGGAGCTTGAGATCTTGCCTTCTCTTCCTCCTCCTTTAGATTGCAGCAACTGGAAATGCAACTGCTACAGAAACTGCGCTATACAAGAGAGAGAGGCTCTATGCTTGCTGAAATATGCTGCAATAGGTTCTAAGTTTATGGAAATATTGATGGCAAGGTGAGGGGATGGTCCCTCACAGGATTACTAGCTGAAATGCTAGCAACTTCCTTCCTCCTTTGGATCTGCAATGATAGACAGCGTAATTCTAGATGGAATTACTGTTGCTAGGAGATCAATAATTCTTGGCCTGATGCCATATCTGAAATGAAGCCCTGGGAATGCTGATCTTCAAGCCCAGGGTGATAGGAATAATCCTACACCGGTTCTCCAGCTGAAATATCGAAGACAACCTCCACCTCCCAAACTGATTTTCAGAAATTGCGTAATTCCTGAAGGTAGATGTTCTGCAGATGATGGAAAATATAAATGGCACCAATGCCTGATGTAGAATGAAGTACTACTCTCTTTCCAGAGCTACTCAAAGAAAGAGGAGGGATTCCCGACCAGGAACACCCTGTGCTAAACAACACTTGCAATCTTAGCTAAACAGCCAAAGAAAGCATGGAATGTCACATGATACTTCCAGATCTAAACAGACCTCAAAATCTATAATCAAATAGCTTGCCTTCATTGTTGCCTTCATCTCCTTTATATAGTTTTTGAGCCTTCCCATGCCTTGGCCCTCATCTAAACTGTGCTGTGCATGTCGACATGATCCTCCATGTTTGACTGCGCTGTCTTTCCAAGTCGTCCATCATGTCTAGGTGCAATGTACACCCTCTCCATCATGTGTGCATTAATTGCACAACTTCCTCCATCACTTCATCATGAATGCTCTATGACCTTTCATTAGATGCCTTCCATGATCTTAGTTGACTGCTTCAACCTCCATGATCTATCTCATTAATGAGACATGATCTCCAATTCCATTCACATTAGTAGTTGCTCCACTACCTTAGAGCTAGGCTTAATTAATCCACATTCACACATAAAAAGTGGATATTTATTCAGATTGAGGATTATGGGTCCCTCCACCTTTTTATTTACTTAATTCATTAAGAAAATTAAGAACTCGAATATTCCAAATATCAAGTGAAAATTTGGGAATATTACATAGGTGCCTTCTGCTCCCTCTGACACTTGATTTCCCTCCTTGGAAATCTACCAAATCAACTATGATTCAGCTTCTTCTTTGATCCTTCGATCAAATTCTCAGTTTCCTTTGGCAAGAACATTCCTGAGAAGCTGATCTCCTCCCAATCTTTGTTACTTGTGTTAAGGCTAAAAATTTGAAAAACTTCATAATTTTAACCCCACCAGTTCTTCTAAATTTTTGCAGCTTTTCTGCAGTCTTTTCTGGATCTAACAGATTCAGATCTGAATCACACTGGTGTAGAAATTTTTGAATCTTAATTCTTATGTAGAAATTATTGCTGTTAATCCGGTTAAGCTTCTCCTACTTATACAAGTTATCAACTGAATAAATTCAAGTTAACATCAAAGCAAAATACATAACAAATCTCTGCCAATTCAGATCTAGAATAAGCACATGCACACATAGACAAAGTGACACAGTTATTTTTGGACAACCTATCCCCAGAAAAACCCAATGTGGGAAAACTGGTCTCTGGCTGTTGGAGGGCTCTATTATTGAGAATATTTCTGAATACACAACTCTTTGTTCCAGATCTGGAAAACCCTACAGAGAAAACTCTAGATCTGAAGCAGCTGGCTGATCTAAGACCAACAATACTGACTGATCCACACCCTCAAACGAGATTTAGAGAACTCAGCCAGATCTAGGCCTAGACACCCCTAGATCTGCCCCTGAAAGACACTGCGTCAGCCTCTGAAGGCCTCCAAATGCTCAATGCTGTCACTGGAAGGGACTGCGTTACCCCAGACTGGGTGATGCAGTCACTATGCTGCCCCTAAGGGTCTCTGCATAACCCCTGAAGGGTTTCCTAAAAATCATGTTGTCCTTGCTGCTGCTGCTGCTGCTGCTGTCGTTTGCTATTGCCGTCTGCTGCTGCTGCTGCTGCCTTCCTCTGCGTTGTCTTTCCTGATCTCTTCTCTGCTTCTTGTGTATTCTAGACCTCGGGATGAGGTCATCCCCTTGGTCTAAATTCCCCTCTCTGCAACTGAAACACTTGAGAATTCTTAGCAACCCCGCCCTAGAATCTCAGCTTAGCTTTAGTGCTCTGCCTCTATGTGTGTTACAAACAACCCTAAGCCTTTCCTTTATAATTTTCTCGTTGACAAATCAACGACCAAGATTAAATCTTTAATCAATGGCTAAGATTAAAAGAAAGCTTGATCCATGTGACTTAAAACAATTTCATCACACGTTTAATTAAATTCACTTTAATTGTTTTATTTTCCTAAGTTTTAACTTAGGAAATACATTAAAATAATTAATTAATTTAATATTTCCTAAACTAGATGAAATTTCCCAAATCCATTTCTGGGTCTTGTAGATTAGGCGAACTTTAGTCCTTCCTCAAAATTTAGGACCTAGAGCACAACTGATGCTACCCCAAATACACAAAATCTCAACACTCCCTCTTAGCATCAAGGGTGTGCTCTAGCAATACATCACACTTATGCATTACATGATTTTGGGCACTGGTTCTGTGCTGCTGAAGCTTGGTCTCCTACCACTCAACTCTGCACTATTGCTGCCATTCTGTACTGCTGCCCATGACTTTGCCACTGCCACTGCCACTGCAACCACTGTATTGCAGCTCCTTCTCAATATGCTGCATCTATGCTGCTCATAGCATTGCCATTGCTGATCTGTTGCACTGCAGCTTTAGTTGTTTGAGAGAAACAACTGAATCTCCTGCCCAATCTTTGTCAGACAAGTTAGATGGGCTGCATCCTCATCACTGAAGCTCCATAGGCTACAGATCTATGTTGGCATCTAAAGAACGATGCATAGCTACAACTCTGCTTGCGTAATCAGACTCCCTCTGCACTACTGAAGTCACATCAGCTCCTTGTGCTGAAATCTATCACGCTGCTGCTGCACTGCGCTGTCCCTCTGAAGCTCTATGCGCTGCTGCAGCTCTACACTGCGTAAATAGTATTGCACTACGCTGCTGAAGTCATATCAGCCTCCGCGCTGCTACTGTTTCTACGCGGCTGCTGCTATGCTCTGCGCTACTCCTCACAGCCTCCAGATCGGCCTTTGCTTATGCCTCATCTGTGATCTATGCACCCACTGCTCCACTTGTCCCGCTACTGTCTTAAGGCTGCTGTAGCTCGCTTGTGATCCAAGAGATGAGCTGCTCAAGGATCCCGCCTCACTTCCATGTAGCTCCTCTACATGTCCATGTCACCCCACCTCCGTGGTTCATGAGCGTTCATGGCCACATCATCTCCGGACCCATCATCTGCCACTGCTGCTTTGGAAGAAGATGCTTCCTTGTCCTTCTTCTTTTCTGGACAATGGCTGGCAAAATGTCCCATTTCGCCACACTGGAAGCACTTGATCTTAGAAAGATCCTTCTTCTTCTTCGGCTGCTTCTTTGATGCCATGGCTGCATCTTCCTCCTCTTCCTTCTTTACTTTTCTCAACACAGGGTTGTGCTGCTTCTTGGTGAACCTTCGAAGTTCTTCTTGCCGCAGGATCGATCATGAGCTGTTCCAATCTGGGAGGTCTGCTTTGCCTAAGATACTTTGGACAAAGGTTTCCCACTCATCCATGACTGCATTGAGGGCAGTCCTAACTATCACTGCATCATCTACGGTTGCACCTGTTGCATTCAGCTGATCCCTGATTGACTGCAATCTGAAGAGGAAGTGCTCGATGTCTTCTCCCATGGTCATCATGAATGACCTCATTTCGGCCTCCAACAACATCTTTCTTTGGACTGATTTTCCCTCATACAGGGAAGTCAAGGCCTTCCACATTTCATTAGTTGTTCTCTTTTCAGCTATGTGTGGTACAATATGGTCCTTGATACTGTCCATTATCAGTCGCTTGGCAAGCCCAATAGCTTCTCTATGCTTCCGTAGGAGATCTACATCTGTCAGCGTGGCTAGGGTCTGCGCTGCATGGTCTCTTATACCATATGCCTCAAGGACAATCAGGATCCTAGCTTTCCACGCCGAAAAGTTTGAGAGGCCCTCTAGCCTATCCTGATCACGCAGTCCATGAGGAGCCATCTGCTCAGAATGTGTCGAAGCTGCT
Organism: Pinus albicaulis; assembly: GCA_034641835.2. NCBI lineage: Eukaryota > Viridiplantae > Streptophyta > Pinopsida > Pinales > Pinaceae > Pinus > Pinus albicaulis. The sequence continues at coordinate 945,900,572 of CM076582.1, forward strand.
CTTCTCTATGCTAGAGTTCTTGGATCTAGGGTCCTTTATGAACTAGGCACCCTCTTCTCCCTCTGACACTTGATTTCCTTCCTTGGAAATCTACCAAATCAACTATGATTCAATTTCTTCTTTGATCCTTTGATCAAACTACAAGTTTCCTTTGGCAAGAAACTCTCTGAGAAGTTGATCTCTTCCCAACATTTGTCACTTGTGCTAAGGCTAAAAATATGAAAACTTCAGAAATTTAACCCCACCAGCGCTTCTGAATTTTCTGCAGACTTTTTCTGGATCTGATAGATTCAGATCTGAATCACACTCGCTGGCTTCAGACCCAACCAACGCTGTTTTGAGCTGCCTCTGTGCAGTAATTGCGTGGGCTTGCTAGGACACAGCGCTGGACATTGTCACCCTTCCCTTTGTGTGAGTTTGCTCCTGAAAATTGCGCTGTCCCTTCAGATTTTCTTTTCTGCTGCCTTTCCAGCTGCTTTCTGCAGCTAGATCCTTCAGATTCTTCAGCTGGTGACCCTTCTAGATCTGCAATTGCTTTGATACCATGTAGAAATTTTCTTAATCTTAATTCTTATGCAGAAATTATTTCTGTTAATTCGGTTAAGCTTCTCCTACTTATACAAGTTATTAGCTGAATAAATTCAAGTTAAAATCAAAGAAAAACACATAACAGATCTCTACCAATTCAGATCTAGAATAAGCACATGCACACATAGACAAAGTGACAGTGATTTCTAGACAAACTGTCCCCGGAAAAACCCAATGTGGGAAAACCGGTCTCTGGTTGTTGGAGGGCTCTATTATTAAAAATATTTCTGAATACACAACTCTGGGTTCTAGATCTGGAAAACTCTACAGAGAAAACTCTAGATCTGCAGCACCTGGTTGATCTAAGACCAACAATACTGACTGATCCACACCCTCAAACGGGATTTACAGAACTCAGCCAGATCTAGGCCTAGAAACCCTAGATCTACCCCTGAAAGACACTGCGCCAACCTTTGAAGGCCTCCAAATGCTTAGCGCTGTCACTGGAAGGGACTACGTTACCCCAGACTGGGATGCAGTCACTACGCTGCCCCTAAGGGTCTCTGCGTAACCCCTGAAGGGTTTCCTGAAAATCATGCTGTCCTTGCTGTTGCTGCTGTCTGCTGCCACTGTCTGCTGCTACCGTCTGCTGCTACCTTCCTCTACGCTTTCTTTCCTGATCTCTTCTCTGATTCTTGTGTATTCTAGACCCTAGGATCAGATCATCCCCTTGGCCTAAATTCCCCTCTCTGCAACTGAAACACTTGAGAATTCTTAGCAACTCCGCCCTAGAATCTCAGCTTAGCTTCAGTTCTCTGCCTCTGTGTGTGTTACAAATGACCAACCTTTCCTTTATACTTTTCTCGTTGACAAATCAACGGCCAAGATTAAATCTTTAATCAATGGCTAAGATTAAAAGAAAGCTTGATCCGTATGACTTAAGACAATTTCATCACATGTTTAATTAAATTCACTTTAATTATTTTATTTTCCTAAGTTTTAACTTAGGAAATACATTAAAATAATTAATCAATTTAATATCTCCTAAACCAGACGAAATTTCCCAAATCCATTTCTGGGTCTTGTAGATCAGGTGAACTCTAGTCCTTCCTCAAAATTTGGGACCTAGAGCACAACTGATGTTACCCCAAATACACAAAATCTCAACAACTGGCTGGCTTCAGACCAAACCAACGTTGTTTCTGAGCTCCCTCTGCGCAGTAATTGCATGGGCTTGCTAGGACACAGCGCTGGACAACGTCACCCTTCCCTCTGCGTGAATCTGCTCCTGAAAACTGCGCTGTCCCTTAAGATCTGCATTTCTGCTGCTTTTCCAACTGCTTTTTGCAGCTAGAACCTTCAGTCTCTTCAGCTGGTGACCCTCCTAGATCTGCAATTGCTCTGATACCATGTAGAAATTTCTGAATCTTATATCTTATGCAGAAATTATTACTGTTAATCCGGTTAAGCTCCTCCTACTTAGATAAGTTATCAACTGAATAAATTCAGGTTAACATCGAAGCAAAACACATAACAGATCTCTACCAATTCAGATCTAGAATAAGCACATGCACACATTGACAAAGTGACACAGTTATTTCTGGACAAATAGTCCTCGGAAAAACCCAAGGTGGGAAAACCAGTCTCTGGCTGCTGGAGGGTTCTATTATTAAGAATATTTCTGAATACACAAATCCGGGTTCTAGATCTCGAAATCCCGACGGAGAAAATACTAGATCTACAGCTCACTAGTTGATCTAGGGCCAAAATAATGACTGAACCACACCCTCAAACAGGATTTACATAACTCAGCCAAGATTAGGGCCTAGAAACGCCAGCGTTGCCCCTGAAAGGCCCTGCGTCAGCCTCTGAAGCCCTTGAAAGCCTCTGTGTCAGCCTTGGAAGTCATCCAAACCCTCAGCGCTACTCCGGAAGGGACTGCGTTACCCCAGTCTGGGTGACGCAATCACTACACTACCCCTGAAGGGTCTTTGCGTAACCCCTGGGGGTTTCCTGAAAATTACGTTGTCCTTGCTGCTGCTGCTGCCTTCCTCTGCACTGTCCTTGAGCTGATCTCTGCCTCTTGTGTATTCTAGACCTCCGGGATCAGATCATCCCCTTGGTCTAAATTCCCCTCTTTGCAGCTGAAACACTTCTGAGTATTCTTAGCAAACCCTGCCCTTGAATCTCAACTTAGCTTCAGTGTTCTGCTTCTGTGTGTCTTACAAATGACCCTAAGCCTTTCCTTTATACTTTTCTCGTTGACAAATCAACGGCCATGATCAGATCTTGAATCAATGGCTAAGATTAAAAGAAAGCTTGATTTATGTGACTTAAGACAATTTCATCACATGTTTAATTAAATTCACTTTAATTATTTAAGTTCCCTAAGTTTTAACTTAGGAAATACACTTAAAATAATTAATTAATTTAATATCTCCTAAACCAGATGAAATTTCCCAAATCCATTTCTAGGTCTTGTAGATCAGGTGTACTCTAGTCCTTCCTCAAAATTTGGGACTTAGAGCACAATTGATGCTACCCCAAATATACAAAATCTCAACAACTTGACCCCTTGCCTATGGTCAACAACAAAAATTGTCTCCCTCCTGGGTGTTTAGACAACCATGCACAACCCCACGAACTCTCTCCATGGGGTAACCAAATCGCAGGCAACAAATGACCCCTCCAAGTCGACTTGCACTATTAGTGTATACAACAAGCCCACCAGACTTTGATCTAGGCTTATGTGATGGAAAAGGGCTCTTCCAGCCAAAACTATGATCTCTATAACCTCTAGCAATGATGATCTCCTCCAACTGTTAAACTGATTAGAGATCTGTATGATCTCTTCTCCAATACTAGCTGGTGTGGATGAACGACCACCAAAACTAGTCCTCCTTCCAAGGGTTTCCATCCAAGGAAGCGTTGAAGTTCCAAGCTCTCCAAACCAGTCTCAAAGAGAAAAATGCACAATGATGAGAGGGAAATGAATTTCCTGTCTTTTAAATCCCCTTTTTCCAATTTCCCTCCTTTTTTCCAATTTGAATTAATTTCCGTCCTCTCCCATCTCTTTTATTATTGTCACTTTATAAAGTCATCATGACCCCATGATGTTTTATTTACTAATTGACCCCCTTTATTAATGTATCCCTCACGATCTAGCCCACGGAAGTTGAGAATGAGCTAATGAGTCATCCCTATGTCGATCATTTGAGAGGGGACATCACATGATAATGGTCATTGCTAATAGGTACATGCTAAGATTTTAAGGTTTTCATGCACTCCCAAAAAATAACATGCTTCCAAGTTGGAGCTAGTTGTTACCTCTCTTTTTGGATGAGGCCTATACTAGTGAAAATATTCACTACCCTTGTGATTTTCATCATAGAGAGCTTTGGATGGCTAGGATTTTCACTTGGTTCCTTGGATTGTTGATGACATGGATGATGATGTGCTAGAGGTTTTGATGGTGTTTTGCTTGGTATACTTGTTTACCATAGAGAGATGGCATTACACTTGACCATGTGATGTTCTAGTCTCCACTCCTTGGTATTGGATATGAGGATATATGGATCCCTTGGTGGAATGTCCTAGCACATTTGGACCAAGTGGATATTGTATTGGCTCGATCATTTGGTTGACTTCATCATGGCATGGAGTGCTTGGCATACATTCACCTCGTTGCATATGGTTTATCACTTGGATGAGTGAGTATGAGCTTGGTTAGAGCCCTTTTTCTCCAATGCCCTAGCTCTTATGGATGATTTTTACACATGGATGGGTTGTTTATGAGATAGATCATGGTCCTATGTGGAATGCTTCCTTCATTTGGCTCATACATGCATGCATTTACTCTCTTTGCATCGATTTATGCATATTTTGATGAGGTTGCACATTTACTCTCTTTGCATAGATTTATGCGTATTTTGATGAGTTCGTCCTTCTCCTTGATGAGTTGGTTGGATTCTTTGTGACTTGGCACTTGATTCATAGCTTATTTGACTCATTCTTTCTTGGATCTTATTTGATGCATTCTTTCTTGGATCTACCACCTTACACCTCTCCTAATGCATTATTGGTCTAGATGTACCATCTTGGAGAATTAATTTGCACACATGTTGAGGCATATTGTTGAATTAAAAGGGGATGTCCCTTCTTTTCATCGAGATGGTTGAGCAATATTAACATTTCACATGTTGAGGCCTTGTACCATGGCTCCGCTTGCTTGATTTGAGGATCATGTTTGCATTTGGAGCCTCTCCAATTGACTATGGATGGAATGTTTTCTTGGAGATCTCATTCATAATATTATTAAGGGTTTGACTTGGTTCATACCCTAATGTTGAGGACGTCTACCTTGGAAGAGCCACACGTCCACTTGAGAGGTTATATTGTAGACCTTCCCATGCTTATTGTTAGGATATCTCACCTTGGGAGGGGGTTTCATGGTCCAAAACCATCATTTTAGGAGGATGTCCACCTGCAGGGAGCCTTATTACAAACATACTCATGCTGTTATTGAGTATGTCCACCTTGGAGGAGCTTTTATTCACATTTGATGGAGGTTGTTTCACTCAAAGAGTCACATGTTCCATTTGTGAGGTCTTCTACTTGATCCTTGCACACTTTGAGGAGGACAATTCACCTTAGAGAGGTACACATCCACCTTGGAGGAGATCTAGGAGGTTTCAAATCCTAGATCTAGAGTTTTCATTACTTTGAGGTTTTAGTCGTGGATCTATCATCTATCCACTTGGAGGCCTTTGAAGGCTAGATGTTGTATTTTTGACTAATCTTCTTTTCTCTTTGATGGAGGTGTTCCACACTCTTGGGTCTATTTTGGTTAGAGGATTGTACATGTGGCTCGACCACCTCATTATTTTATTTATTGTTGATTAGTTTGTCGAAGTAAATAATTCTTTACTCCTTCCTAGGCTAGATCTAAAGGTTTCACATGAGATAAAATTATTCTATTATGAAGGAAGTTGAGCTAGACTCTATATAAAGAGTAGCCCTTCTTCATTTGTACTCCTGCTTGAAATTTTGGAGCTTCCTCTTGTTAGAGCTTAGTAGATACATCTTTCTTGGAGCATATGTGATGTATAAGGGCTCTTTCTTTGTTGAGTGCATAAATATTTTGGTGCTAAAATCTTGAAGTAGTGAAGTTTCTCCTACAAAGGCAAGGCTAGGACCTTGATCCATTGAATGGTAAAATATACCACTTGGAAGGAGTTTAGGATATGTGGTAACACTTCTTCTCTCCTTTCTTATCTCAGTCTTTGATGTGTAATAGTTTTTTTTATGTATCTTTTAAGAATTCTAGCAAGCTCATTAACTTCAATTTATAGGGTAAGATTGAGTTGCCTAGTTGAAGGAGGATCCTTCTAGACTCCTTCCTCATAGAATTTCTACATTAAAATCCAGCAAGCTTAGAGTGGAAATTATTGTGTCTTCTAGCCTTATTTCCATTGCTAATACATAATAAAATAAGCTCTCTTAGATAGCCCCTTGATTCCATTGTCATAGTTGGATTGTCACTAGTCATTACTTTCTTCCATCACTTTTTTGACCTTTTGAAAAAAACCAAAAAATATTGTTTTACTCAAACTACTCTAATATCACCGTATGCCTCATGGCTTAGCTTTAGTAATCCTACTAAGGATACCCCCTTTGAGTTAGAGGAGAGCTGGCCTAAAGTGAAAATACCTCCTTTGAGTTAGAGGAGAGATGGCCTAAAGTGGAAAGTCTAGGTTACCTAGGTGACAATGGCGACCATCCTAGCAGTTTCATCTTGGATTGTACCTTGTGGATTAGGGCTTTCATTGTTAAGTACAAGTTGGGAGGTAACAGGCCAAAACGATTCTTGTGCAAAGTTGAGTTTAGTGACTTTGATTTTATCCTTTCAATTTACTTCTCTTGAAACTATATATATATATACTGGAAAGTGCGATTAATATTGCTTCAAATAAACACCAAAATGACAACAAATAGACACAAGAGTTACAATGGAGAGACATGAGAGTCACATGAAGATCTTGTATTGGGCCCCATATGGGAGCCATCCCATATGGGGCCCCTATATTCATCATCTTGGAACGCCTCAAAGGAAAGAAAAAGTAGACAATCACATTATATGCCATAGCAAACAATAATTTATTCCCTGGTTCTTTTCTTCTATTTAAATACCATAACTAGCAGACCATTGATAATGAACTTATATAGCTGATACGATTCATACATCTTATGATCTAGAGTCGTTGGCAATTTGCACCATTATATTATATAAATAATAATAAACATAGAAATAGAAAAGGTCAATCCATTTATATACTGCTATATGGCACTAGAATATATGTGTATAGTCACAATGCAACGAGATTAGTTTAGCAATATTTAATAATATATTTCATATTGCTATATATGTATATCAATATACGTGTATACAGGATAGATTACAATATATTAATTATTAATAATATTAGTTAATAAAAATGTTTATATACTAAATACTAAATTGTATCAATATAGGATTGGCTGAAGTATTAGGAGATGGGAGTAGTAGATTTTCATCCGACCAGAACTGGAGAAGCTAGGACAAAGTCAACTCCATGGTTTGCTCCTCCAGGATATCACGTCAATTCCAGCCGGTCGCTGGTATCCACCAATGGTTGTAACACTTTGCTTCAATGTAATGCTGATGGCAACTGCCTTTTTAATTGGATTTGGAAGTGGGAGTGAATTGATTTCAAAACATCATCAGTCCAGTGCCCAAAAGCTCTAAACACATTGCTAGGAAGAAAATTTAGTGCTTGCTGTCCATTAGGCCATTCACCCCCTGTCCTGCTCCTCTTCCTCCCATGGTTGTACTTGCAATTCCCAATTTCATACCAATAGTAATAATGGTGGTGACTCTGCATTTTATGCCAGTCAGTCTTCCTTGACATCTTCAATGACTATATCAGAAACTTTACCAATGACACCTTTTGAGATACAGCAAAATAAAGCTGTGAATGTGGAGAATTTGAGGGAAAATGTTCAACCTATTGATGTTGATGAATTTGAAGAGGGTCAAATTCCCAGTGAAAAGGCCGACGAGGAAGGCATAGCTAATAATGAGTGCAGGCAGGCCTCAGATGTATCTCAAAGTAAATTTGTTTGTTTTGGTTACTTTTACAACATTGTGCCAAATAATGCAAGAATTTCCTCACAGACGATAGCAATGCTGCAGATTTCAGAAGCTAAAAGGAAGCCCTCCAAGGAAAAAAGTCAGCAACAGAAGCAGAATAAAAAACCAGTGTTGATAATATCGGTATTGGCGAGGGTCCAGAAAACATCTTATCGGCAATATCGGCGAAAATATTGGCAAATATCGGCAAGCATAAAAAATGCATAATATATCCATTTTTTTCAGATTTTTAAACATATAAAGCAATAACAACATGAAATAAACACATTGAAACATTAATATAAAAAAAACACTAATATATATGATGTTGTGGATGTAAAATAAAAATGATATATCAAAGGCGATACCAAATCCTGTTGATCCTTGATAATTGTCCAATCAAGGACTCAAATGCGGAGAACCAATACAAAATAACATCACATATATAAAAGTTAAAAGTATCTCATTATCATGAGTTACCTGTTATATGTAGCAAACCTGCCAAACAAATAAAACTAGCAACTATCTATCTGAGATCAGGATTCAGTTCCCTCTCCCTAGCAGCTATCTTTCTGTCTTTTTCAGCAATTTCTTCAGCAGCTTTTTGTACAATTTCCGCAGTAGAAACTGTACAAGGTATAACATCATGTCCAGGGAGTCTAGCCAGGTGGTATTTCAATCGTGTAACCCCTCCTGCCATCTTGGTCCCACACAATCTGCATGATAGATGTGCCTGATTTGTCCCACCATCAAGCTCCCCATACTTCCAAAATGGGTCCAAGGATTTTGGCATATTTGCAGTGAACTAATTCAAATTTCAAACCTAGGGCACCAAAAAAACAAATAATTGGCATTAAACACGCATACACAAAAATGGGCAATAAGAGGGTGCATAAGAAAGTAAAAAAAATGAAGCTTCTTGTCCAAATATGGAGAAAACCCTTGCATTGGCTCATGGGCATGAAAATCATAGCAAATGGAAAAAAACAAAGAAACAAAATCTTGGTAGGCAAAGAGGCAAGCAAGCATAACCCTAAATCTATGAAAAAAATCATTAACACAGGGAATTTTAAGAACATACCTATTAATGGAAGAAATGAAGTTTCTGTCACTGTTATTCAATCTTTGATCAACAAAAAATTCTGAGTTGATAGTGATAATGGCTCTTTGATCCTCAATCCCTCCTTGACAACCACCACAAAGCTCTTCCCCTTCTTTCTCCAAGCCTTGCAGACGAGAATGACAAAAAAAAGACAAAATTCCCTTTTCTAGCCGCGGCCCAGGAGTGCCCGGTGATATTTACCATCGTCACGCGATATTTTCCCGAAATATTGACGATATTTCAGAAATATCGTGATATTTTCGGGAGAGAAAATATCGCGATATTTTAGAATATTGCCGATATTTCGGCGATATTATCAACAATGTAAAAAACTAGGAAATAGTGTCAGGTCTGTTGAGCTTCCAAAAATCAAAAGTTGGGGAAATTTGAATGGAACATTGGAAACTTTGGAATCTGTAGATAAAAGATCAACTCAAGAACTTGTCAAACAAAACTGGAAAAACAAGGAAATTCCTCCAACTAGAACGGTAGGCATATCTCTACTGTTCATATATATATATATGTTTACTAGTTTGCTGCAAAAATAAAGATTGTAGGATTCCTGGATGGATTTTAGATACAAGCTTACATAAGATAATACTGACAACATATTTTGTTTCAGTTATGCGTGGAGCTTGAATTATGATGGATTCCTGTTTCTCAGTCTATCATCTTTGTAAAATGTTTACATTAACAAATAAGGCATTGGTCTAAACTCTAGTATGCCTATTTATGCTATCGCTTTTCTGTACAGATTGTCTCCTCTGATGGAGAACAAAACCATGAACCTAGGAAACACATTTTTTTAAAACACATGGTTACCCTTCTTGATTTTAGATTAAACATTTCCAAGATCTGTAGGATATAATAATGTTATACTTCTAACTTAGGTGATGTAGCAGGATGCCTCTCTTTTCCTTTTAATTGTATTTAGCTTTGTTTCTGGATTAGTAGTTACTTGGGAACTGGAACTTCATTCACTCGAATTATAGTAGTTATAATCAATTTATTGGTGCCCTTTTATTATGAGTCTAGAATTCTGTTATACTTCTAGGCTCTAGCTTACAAGAAACCCTTTTTGATGTTCTTGTAATGTAGGCCAATTACACATCTTGACAACTCAGTGTGTCCCTGATAGATCATATAAACTTGGATTTAGTAATGTTTATACTAGTGGTGTGCCACAACTTTGGATTATGACTGTTACCCACCACTTCGTGGGTGATATCCCTAGGAGAATTTTTTTCTCCATGATGGACCTCAGCCGGCAGCCAGCAGCCCCTTGCAGTGCCCAACTAGCTTGTTGTGCCATTTCTCTGCCACCTGAGGGTTTTTGTATTTAGAATTTTTCACATGGTATAAGAGGGATTGTATATCAAGCTAAAGCCATCAGCAAGGGGCTGAAGATTTTTTGCTGCACTAGGGCAACTGAAGCAAGCAGCGCAAGAGGGACAACGCAGACCCAACAGAAGGGTGACGCAAAGCCAGTCTGCTCATGTAGAGTTGACGTAGAGGTTGACGCAGGCCCTAAAGGGTGACACAGAGCTTGTTAAGCTCACATTGAGTTGACGCAGAGGCTGATGCAGGCCCTAAAGGGTGACACAGTCCAAGTTGGAGTGACGTTGTGTCGGTTGCCGGGGCTGGAAGTGCAGTTTAGATTCTTCAAAGTGCAGTTTGGATTCTTCGAAGTTGCTGGTGGGGCATTGTTTCTGCCGGTGCGGAACAATGCTTAGCAGGGTTGACAAAGTAGGGGGAAACAATCCCTCAACAGATTTTGTAACCAAGAAATCTGAGATTCGATCAAGTGGAGTGATCGTAGAGGGCTGATTTGACAGAATTGGTGAAGGATTTTCGAGAGGGAAGTCATTTGTCAGAGGGAGCATACTCTCTGGAGGGTTTCTATTACAAGAAACCCAGATCTGGTCTTTTGCTGAGTGTAGCAGCAGTGGAAGGGAGAAGAGCACTTGCTTCGACAGTTTGAGTAGAGATGGCTCCGTATGGACTGAGAGATTAGGATAGGTTAGACGGTGTGTCTAACTTCGCTATCTGGAAAGCCAAAATCTTGACTGTCCTTGAGGAATATGGCATAAGAGACCATGCTGAGAACGTCCTAGCTGTGTCGACCGATGTTGATGCTCTGAAGAAGTTCTATGAAAATCAGGCGTGGGCTAAACGTTTGATCATGGATGGAGTGAAAGATCACGTGGTTCCACATATTGCCGAGAAGAAGATGACAAACGAGGTGTGGACGACATTAACCACGCTGTATCAAGGTAGCTCCGTCCAGAGGAAGATGCTTTTGGAGAATCAGATGCGGATGTTCTAGATGCACAAGGGAGAGGAGATCGATCTTTTCCTCTTTAGATTGCAGACTATCCGAGACTAGCTGATTGGCATGGGGGCAACTCCTGATGATGGACTCATGGTGAGGACTGCCTTGAATGCAGTCACCGATGAGTGGGAGACCATTGTTCAAAGTATCTTGGGCAGAGCACAACTCCGAAATTGGGGGGACATGTCGGCAATCCTTTGTTAGGAGGAGATCAGGAGGATAAACAAGAGGGAATTCAGGAGCAGAGGAGTCAAAATTAAGAAAGAGGAGGAAGATGCAACCCTAACATCTAAGGGACAGAGTCAGCAAGGGAAGAAGAAGAAGGACCTATCTAAGGTTCAGTGCTTCAGATGTGGCGAATTGGGACACTTCACCAATACTTGTCCTAAGAAGAGGGGCAAGGAAGATTCAAATTCCAAGGCAGTAGCAACGAAAGGAGATGATGACAACGATGATGATGTGGCCATGAGTGCTCATGTACCTCGAGAGAAGAGGTGGGGCAACATAGATCTGTAGATTGAGCTACAAATGGTGGCGGGATCCCTGAGGTGCCCAAACTCTTGGATCACATACGAGCTACGAGAGCCTTAACACAGTAGCAAGATGACTGGAGTCATTGGATGCAGAGGATCATGGAAAGGCACAAGGCAGTGCTTGAACGCTAAAGACTGGAGCAATGCAGAGGAGAGGCAACAACAGGGCAGAGGTTGATGTGATTTCAACAACACAAAGGCAGTGCTTACGCAGTGCAGAGCAACAGACAACGCAGAGCTTCAGACAACGCAGAGCAGCAGAGGGTGCTTCAGTGATGAGATGCAGCGAGACTGACTTGTCTGTTAGTTGTTGGGTGATGTCCTTCAGTTGCTTACTTCTCAGCAACTGAGTTGCAGTGTAATCATTAGCAGTGACAGTGCTATAGGCAACGTGATGCAACAATTTGAAGGGAGCTGCAGTACATATGCGGCAGTGACTCTGGCAGAGTCATGGGCAACAATACAGAAAGCAACAACACAGTGGATGGACGGCAACAGGCCAAACATCAACAACGCAGGGGACTGATGCCAGAGATCAGAGTAATGCTTCTTGAGTGAAGTGTTGTTAGAGCACATTCCTCGCTAAGAGGGAGTGTTGAGATTTTGGGTAGCATCGGATGTGCTCTAGCTCCAAAACTTTGTGGAGGGGCTAGAACACATGAGATCTCTAAGACCCAGAAATTGTTTCCAGAAATTCCACCTGTTGTAAAAGTTATTCAAATAATTAATTTTTTTAATGGGGAACCTAAGTCTAACTTAGGGAATTTAAAAAACTAAAGAGAATTAATTTACACATGTGGGCGAGAATGTTCTAAGTGACGTGGATCAAGCTTTTTCTAATCTTAGCCATTGAGTAGAGATAAGATCACGACCGTTGATTTCTCAACCAGAAAAGTATTAAAGGTAGGCTTGGGGTTAGTTGGAGAACACACACATTGCAGTAGCACTTGAGCTAAGTCAAAATTCTGGGGCGCGGGTTGCTGAGAATTTTTGAGTGAGCTTGCAGTGCTAGTGAGGGGTAGATTGACGAAGGATTACACTGATCCGAGGCCGAGAATACATAATCAGAGAGGCAGATCCGTACTAGGCAGCACAGAGGCCCAGCAGGAGGGACGCAGCTCAGCCAGGCTGACGCAGAGGCTGCGCAGGGGCTGATGCAGGCCCACTAGGGTGACGCAAAGGCAACGCTGAGCCCAGAGGGTTGATGCAGGAGCAGCGCAGGGCTTTAGGGGCTGACATAGATGCTGGAGGGACAATGCTGGGGTTCCAGTGGGCCAGAAAGGGCTCATATTCAGTTATTCCTAGAGCGTTGAATCAACCATATTTTCTATCTCCGAGTGATAAGGTACAGCTGCCGTGAAATTCTCTGTCGGGCAAACCACTAATGGTGCCCTTCATGATTCAAATTCTGCTTAATAATAAAAACCCTCTAAGAACTGCTGCACTGGTTTTCTCGCATTGGGTTTTTCTAGGGACATTTGTCCGAAATATCCCGTGTGTCGTTTGTCATATGTGCACTATGTTTCAGTAAATGATTTGTATGTATGTGTAGGCTGTAGTTGTGTTTACTTTGATGTTTTTCTAAATGCTTCAGTTCAATAACTTGTTAATTAAATAAAACAAGTAGGATAAGTAAATCAATATATTGCAGTAGGGTTTCTGTATTAAAAAATTTTCACAGCTGCCAGGGCTGACTTGTACTTTTGGAGTTTCCAGGACTTTCTAGACTCAAAATAATTTCTTGTTATAATTACATTTTGCCCGTAAGGATTTTATAAACATGATGTTGACTCCTTTGGCTCATGACAATAAATCCTAAGACCTAACAAACCCTAGAAGCACGAAGAACATGCTTTTACCTAGAAGACCATCAACAAGAAGCATGCAACCAATGCTTTAATAATAATAACTTTTTCTTTTCTTCTTTTGTTTGTTAAAACAACAATTATAAAGACCAAAACTAGTTACATTTTCAACACTCCCTCTTAACTAGGGAGGTATTCATAATTGTACAACCAGTAGAACATCATTCTCAAACTGAAGAGTTCCCATAAGAAGAGTAAGATTGATAAGCCAACTGTAAGCATCATCATTGTAACCGACACTATCTCTGAGGCCTAACTATACAAGCTCTACTTTATTTAAGAGCATTATGCTGGGAGGGTTTACTTGTGATACCACAATACCTCTACAAGACACATACCCCATCCAGATGTTCACAAGGTATGTCCTTTTAGGACTATTCTTATCTTGGATCTCCAATATTGAGCCCTCAAAGAATATCGATCCTCTTCGACCACTCTTCACTTGGATACTTGTCCTATCCTCAAAGAGTGTAGGTACCTTTCCTTTCTTGGATCTATAACCTCAAGGAAACCATGAATGCTTATCTAATCCTCCATCATTCTCTCTTCATTACTTGAAGAAGAGAATGCACATGTGATGTCCAACATCACTCTCTCTCAACCAGAGAGGATATCCCTATTCCCTTTTGACCAGGGAGTAGATCCTTACTCCTATTCAAGGAAACTTCTTGACCCCCTCTTAAACCTAGAGGAGATTCTAGACTTCATTTTTATTTGGGAAGTCAACACAAGCCTTATAGTTGTCTTTATAAGAGTATCAGCTACCAATTCTCTATAGTTGTCTGGCTCCGTCTTTTCTCTACATCTCATTGTATTGAACTTGCTTCCTTTCAAGATATCATGGAGCCATTTTCACTCTTCAATCTTGTGACAGGAACCAGGTCTCCTTTCTTACACATCACTTTCATCTTGTCATCATTGATGAAGGCAAAGCCTTTCCAAACTTCAAGATGATCATAGCTTCCTCATAAAATTGATCTCCTTTGATCTTCAGGTTATCTTCTCACACTGCTACCTTTCAATCCCAAGATAGGCACATCTTGACTTCACAGTTGCTAGGTACCAGATGTTGAGCTTCCCTCAACATTCTTCATACATTTCCATCCATACAATTGCACTTGCCTCAACTGTCATCATGTATTCTTACAACATCGTTCTAGGTAGCACAATTATATGTTAACTAGATAACCAACAATAATAAAAATAGACTTACCTCCTCATGATGACCTTCTCGTCCAGGCATCAACATCTTATGGTCCATCTCCACTTTAATCTTCATTCATGCATTAGGGTGCCTGAGGATTGAACTTGATTAACATGTTACAACTTTTTCTTCTAGAGATCATACTGGATGTTAATCATTATTTTTCATATTTTAGAGAGTGTCTTACTCTTTTATACATCCTTAAGTAAAATTCTTCCTTTTAAACATCATATAATTATACTCAGCATGTTACAAGGTTCTACCCACATGAATCTTATCCAAGAGTCACTTCCAATGTGTATCCCTATGCCCTTTAATCCATCATCTAGCCATTTGTGTCTCACAAAGAGCCTGCAACTTGACCCATTGCATTCCTTCATCCTTTAACAATATTGTGTCCACATTACATGAAGTGTATACTAACCTTGTCATAATGCTTCTCCCAAGAACCTTCTAAAATCATGGTTCTTCCAAGAT
The DNA here is from genome assembly GCA_034641835.2 of Pinus albicaulis. Taxonomy (NCBI): domain Eukaryota; kingdom Viridiplantae; phylum Streptophyta; class Pinopsida; order Pinales; family Pinaceae; genus Pinus; species Pinus albicaulis. The sequence continues at coordinate 945,915,781 of CM076582.1, forward strand.
CATAATGATCCACCTAAGCAAGATGACTTCCTCTAACATAATGTTAGATAATGCTTGGAAGAACAATATGCAAAATGATCTATCTATCTTCTTAAAGATTAGATGATTTCTACAAAGTAGCTTAACCAACTAGACTCTATATATGCTACTATCACATGCTTCTTTTTATGATGTTATGCAAAATCAAGATTCCTTTTAAAGTAAACAACCATGCATGCTATCTTAAAGGAAAGATTAATCCTCATAAAGAACCTAATAGACAATGTGCCTTCTTCTATAGTAAGGATATTTCACATCTTCTTTCTTCGACTTCTTCTCAGGTTTTCCTGTTTCCTCGGCTATGTGAGCCTCACTTCTTTCCTTTCTCTTGTTCTTTTGACTAGGACATATTCTATTATAGTGTCCATATTGTAATATTCCGAATAGAAATAAACAGTAATATAAAGCAACATAAACAAACATTTATAAACAGTGCAAATATGGAGAAACACCGAGCCATTTTATTATGTAACTGAAAGATACAATGAGTACAAAGGTGATCGGAATGATGGCACCTTGGCTTGCACAAGGCAAGCTGGGGAATACTCTAAAAAATGCTCAAAGAATGGCTGCTTTGTCAAGGACTGCGTAATCTCCAAAGGTTGCTGCTACCACTGTCAGGCTGCTGCTGCTGCTGGAATGAGATGACTCTTTGGGGCTGTTCCCCTACTCAGAAAAATATGAAACTCTGGAAATGAGCTCTCCTCCAAATACCCAGAAAAGCCCAGAAAGGAATTCCGAAATGGATGACCCTGGAATTTGACCTCCCTTGAGGAACAACGCTATTCGAGTGAAATACGTTGGCCTTGAATGATCCTCTGCAAATAATGGCCTCCTCCTGCACCAAAATGATGAAATAGTGAAGGGCTGATCCCTTCACACTATCCCGAGCTTAATTCCCTGATGAATCCTCACTCCCATAATTGCCTCCACCATAAACTGTGTGATCTCTCCCAGAGACTGCACTGCCCAAGCAAATGCGTAATTCCGAACTGAAGATGCTATGGCTCCCTCCTGCAAAACGATGGATAGAACTCCTTACCCGTGTAGGCACTCAAAGTGCCCCAGGGCTGAGGTTGGGATCTCCACTCAGAGACACTCGGTGTGCTAAACAACACTTGTAGACTTTGCTCAATAGAAAAAGCGTGCTCAATGTCAAAAGACAGAAATCATAGATGCATAATAGAATCCAGAATGAGGAGCCTCTTCCCCTTTTTATGCTTTGAGAGCCTTGCTCTCTCCCGGGCCCCACCAAACTGTGCTGCCCCTCTTGGCCCACGCTGTTTCTCTCTCACTGCACTGTCATGGGCCCACACCGCCCACGTAACCTCTTCCCTCACGCTACCACTTCACCCTCCTGGGCCACACGCTGTCAAATAATATATGCTCAAGTGACTTTAGGGAATGATTTATTTCCTAAGTGTGGTTATGTGTCTCATCACCCACTTTATTAACTAACTTAACTTTAGAAAAGAAAAACTGGCCAAAATTAATATTACCAATTAGCTGCTGCTAATTGGGAATATTACAGTCCTCCCCGCCAAAACGTTGCTTGTCTTCAAGCAACTGCAAAGATGGGTGCTGCAGAATTTTCTCACTCTCCCAAGTGGCATCCTCATCCGGCAAGTTCCTCCACCTCACCAAGTACTCTCTGACTGTCCTGCTCCGTAGCTGTCTCTCCCTGGTGTCTATGATGGCCTCTGGATGCAACACCAAATGCCCCTCATCATCTGTCGATGGAAGCTCCTTTGTTGCAGTCACCTGCTGCCCCAATGCATTTTTCAGGCATGATACATCGAATATGTTATGGATTCGGCTACCTGTAGGCAACTCTAGCTCATATGCAACCTCCCCAATCTTGTGGATCACCCTGTAAGGTCCATAGAAGCGGGGCTTGAGCTTCTCGGCCCCCTTCTGCTTCAACGTGGACTACTGATATGGCTGAAGTCGTAGGTAGACCGAGTCCCGTACCTCGAACTGCCTCTCAACTCGTCCCATGTGGGCATACAACTTTTGCTGGTTCTGAGCTGTAGCTAAGTTATCCTTAAGAGCCCGAAGTATATCCTTACTTTCTTGGATCTAGTCCTTGGCCCTGGGGGCCTTGCTAGCACCAAACATCACGTCAGCAAAATTCAAAGCATGATATCCATACAAAGCATAGAATGGAGACATACCAATGGACATGTGGAAAGTGGTGTTGTAGCAGTACTCTCCTAAATGCAACTAGCATAACCATGCCTTGTGCTGCACTGTGACATAGTTTCGTAAGTAGCCTTCCAGCCACTTGTTCACTATCTCTGTCTGCCCGTCTATCTTAGGGTGATAACTGGTACTCGGAGTCAACTCTGTACCCACCAAACGAAAGAGCTTTTGCCAAAAGCTGCCCATGAAACGGTTGTCCCGGTCCCTGACAATGGTCTTCGGAAGACCATTCAATCTGAAAACATCCTTGAAGAACAACTTCGCTACCTGTGCTGCTGTATACCGTGCTGATATAGCGAAGAAGTGTGCATACTTTGTTAGTCGATCAAGGACCACAAAGATGTAGTCCTTGTCGTGCACCGTGGGCAACCCTGTGATGAAGTCCATCGAAATGCTCTCTCATTTTCCCTTCGGAATGGGAAGCGGTTGTAGTAATCCTGCAGGATGGGTCATCTCTCCTTTGTTCCTTTGGCACACCTCGTGTTGACCGCACTTTGTCAACGACCCCATAGCAGTGCACCCCCATTTTTTCAAATGGGATTCGTCATGTTCGACGTGGTCGCGCCATTTAGATTCCATCATCAGTCAACAGACGACATTTTGTTATAAATAATGTAAACCCATTCTGCATGTAATGATGTAAATGATCTAAGTAAGACCATCAATGTATGTAGCAACCTAGGTAAGCCTAGTATGTTGTTGATGATTTCCATCCTAGGAGGTTTTTTGTCTCTCTGATTCACGTAAGTGATCGGCAGAGTTTTTTCCTCCAGCCTCACCCCAAAGCTAGGGTGGATTTTGTCATCAGCATGCTAAGTGAGTCCTAGTGTTTTCTATCGAGTCCTTGTAAAAGTAGTTTCAGCGACTTGGTCTACTAGATCATATTTTGAGTCGCAGAATTGGGTATTTATTTGAGGGTCTATACGAATGGGTTTTCCCCCTTCATGTATGTAAATGTATTATCTCATGTAAAAGAGGGTTGGAAAAATAATTATAATCCTCTCTTAGTCAATTAATTAAATTTTCTGGTCAATTAATTAATAAAATCTTAAACCAGAAATTTAATTAATTTAGGGTCCTAAGTTAGGATTAAATCTTTAAAGGCAAAATTTGTTGGTCCTTGGAAAATGATTTTGACAGCCCCAAGCCAAGGGAATATTGAGAATTTTAAGAAATATTGGACCCTTGGGCCTTGGTGGTTAAGTCAAGGTCAAAATTTTGGGGTAATTAACTCAAAAATAATATTTTTGAGTTAATTAAAATTGAATTAAATGATAAATTCGTTTTTTCCCCAAAATTTTAATTTCAACGCTCTAGATTAAAAGATAATTAAATCTTTTGGACGGTTGAGCTTATTTTGACGAGGATCATTCAAACTAGTCGTTAGAGATCTTGTCCTATAAATTTAGAGGTCTTTCTCATTCTTGAATCATCCGATCCCAGAATCGTGCACTTGCTCTTAGAAGCTCTTGTAAACTTTTTTTTTTGAGGAATAAAGCATAAAGACTTTGGGGTTACAAATCTGGATGTTCCTTCTCAGATCTATGTGGTGAATTGTCTCTAAAATCTGCTACTTTGTTTCTTGTATTTTATGGTTGATGGCCTTCATGGATTAATCTGCATATAGGTATCTTATGCAGTTTTCTGGGTTTATAAAATAACATTCTGATTTTTCTGCAAAGGTCTCATGTTGTTTTCTTAAATCTCTATCGGTCTAAGATCTGGATCTAAGTGTGCAGGGAAATTTTTTTCTTAAGATTGGGCGTCTGGGGAAGTCTTCGGTTGGACCAGCCGACTCCCAATAAACATAAATCTGATAAGCTCTTTATTTGTTAAATTTCCAGGTCTATCTTACGATATTTGTGATTTTGCAGGGTTTTGAAGGCTTGTGCCTCTCACTAAAAACTTTAAATCTCTGAAAATTGTGCTAAAACGGATTCAGATCTAACCATGAGGGTTTTAAATCTGTAAACTAGTTGTAAATTTGTAAATTTTTATCTAGGATTGTGAGGGTTTAATCCTTTCTTGGTATGTACCTTCAGATCAGGTTGGCTTCTTACAGTTTCAGGTTCAAATCGGAATTTTTTTTAGATCTAAGGCAGATCTAGCCTCCAAAGGCCAGATCTGGCCCCAAATTCCTACTGTGGATAAAATCTGGGCGATATTTTTGAATTTGAAGGGAGAGATTTAAATGTACAGGGTTTAATTGACTCTGAATGCTGTTCATTCCCGTTGATCTGCAGTTTACCCTTCTTCCCCCAGCCATTGATCTCCTTCTCCACTCCTTAACTGCCCACACATTTTCATACTTGTTTTACCCGCTTTCTATTATCGAATCTTCTGAAACCTCTCTCTGCCTGCCGTCCCTCTATCCTCTGCATCGACCCTCTCCTTACCGTCCATCGAAATACATCCAACAGATTTATCTCTGCGAGCAAATGTTGCCACCCATTTGCTTTTCGACTTATCTTCTCATGCCATTGAGCCGCTGACCAAGCCACTTTCTTCTGCCCTCCGTCTAGATCTGTCCCTCAAACTGTCGTCCCATCCCCTGGCCATCCGATTCCTGCATTTCCAAAAACCCTTCCTCCTCTTCAGTCGACCTCGTCTTGCCGGCATCCATCTCCCCTCTGCAAATCGATTCGTCCCTTGCCCGTCTTCTCCTCCATTAGCTCTCCGTCCATCTTTTTGTTCTGCTGTCCAACATCGTTTTCCAATACCTCTGCACGCTCTCTTCTCACGCTGCCTCAATCCCTGCAGTCTTCACGCCCGCCGTCCAAGTCGACCTGCGAATACTCAAACAACAAAACAAAACCAAAAAAAAAAAACACATGCTTAGAAATTTTTAAAACCTTATGTATATTAATGTATATTTAAATCGGATTTTTTTTGTGTGTGGTGGGTCTTAGCTTTTGTTTTCACTTAGTTAATGTATAGTTTTCGATTTTCATCTTAGTTGCTAGCTTAGTATTTTTATTTTTGTTGTTAGATTTTAGATTTAATTTTTGTAATGTGTTAGTTAGGGTAGCGTTTGATTTATTTTTTTAGATTTAAATTTTAATAAAGGTTAGGTAGTTATAGATTAGCGTTAGATCTTTTTTGGTTTTGACTTTAGGATTTGATTTGTGTTTTTCTTAGTCTTAGTTTAGTTTAATTTTATTTTGTTTGTTTAGCTTTAGATTTTAGATAGTTCAAATTTGTGTTTTAGATTATAGTTTTAGTTTTTTTGTTTAATTTTTAGATTCTAACTTTTAGCCTTAGTTTAATTAGATTTCAATTTTTGTAGTTAGATTTTAATTTTAGTTTTTTTAGAATTAGTTTAATTTTTGTTTTAGATTAAAAATAAAAACAACAAAAAAATAAAAAATTTCCAAAAATTCTAAAAAAATTTAAAAATATACAAAAATATAAAAAAAGTCAAGTGTGCTAAATTTTTCTATCTAAAGTTTTGACTATAGAAACATTTTCTGAATCAAAATTAATTGAAGCATCATAAATCTGGAAATATTGCAAATCTCGGGCATTTTCATCTTGTGATAATATTGCTGTGGGTTTAAGATATTTTAATGCATGGTTGTGGTGTTTTTCAATTATATATCATTGTGATCAATCGTGTCTTAATAAGCAGCAGTTAATCGTCACTTACTTGTTTATAATTGCATAACGGGATCTTGTGTGACTCCATAAGGCACTGGTCTTAAATGTGAAATCTAATTTAGATCTGTGAAATCCTGTTAATTTTATCAAGTATTTGGTGTTTTAGCTGTGTCTCCAGGATTCTTGTCCTTCATTTCTGATAGGGTCTACCTCCCTTAGCTTGCAAGGAGACAGCTTAAATAGAGAGATTGGGGATAAAGGTGACAGCCCCTGTTCTGAGCCGTTGTCGCGGTGCCTAGACAATCTGTGCGACAACACCTCGCATTCCCGGACATGCTGGAGTACGTCCTCCTTGAGGGCTCTCCCTGATGGTCCTGTAGGTCTTGGTGAACCTCTGGTGGCCTGATAGTGGTGAGTCATGTGAGGCACGCAATACCTTCTCCTTGAGCTAAGAGTTCCCAGTCAAGAAGATTCTATCCCTGAAGTATATCACCTCATCCATCACCTTGTACTTGTCATCTGTAACCTGTCCAACCAGTATCTCATAGGCAAAACAGTCCTTGAGTACTCCACCAGTAGCTGAGCCCTCTAGTCTGTGTCTAAGCTCATCAGAGACAACGCTGCAGGTCTGCGTGAAAGAGCATCGACCACCACGTTGTTCTTCCCTTTGACATACTCAATGTCAAAGTCATATGCCTGGATTCGTTGCCTCTCCTGCAATTGCTTCTGCTCTAAGAAGAACCGGAGGCTGTTGTGATCAGTCCTCACCTTGAACCTATTCCCCACCAAGTACTATCGAAACTTGGCCAGTGCATGCATGATAGCCAACATTTCCTTGTCGTATATGGGATACAACCTCTCATGCGGCAATAGCTTCCTGCTCTCGAAAGCTATGGGGTGGCCCCCTGCATCAAGACTACGCCCACCCCCTCTCCGGATGCATCACACTCCAAGACAAAGGGCTACGTGAAATCCGGCAACACCAAAACTAGATAGTTGGTCATCACCTCCTTGAGCCTGTCAAAGGCCCTCTGCGCTGTGTACATCCAACTGAATGCCCCCTTTTTGGTAAGATCTGTGAGGGGTGCAACAAGTTGGGAAAACCCCTTGAAGAACTTCCGGTAGTAGGTGCAGATGCCTACAAACCCCCGAAGCTCAGTCACGTTTCTCGGTTCCGGCCAATCCCGGATGGCCTAGATCTTTTCTTTGTGGACTCTCACTGCGTCCACCCCAATGATATGCCCCAAATAGAGCATCTCTGTCAGCCCAAATTCTCATTTGGAGAGCTTAGCATAAAAAAGCTGCTCCTCCAAAATGCGCAATACAGCCTCAATATGCTGTAGGTGCTCCTCCCATGTCTCGCTGTGTATCAAGATGTCGTCAAAGAATACCAGCACAAACTTCCTCAACTGACCATAGAAGATGTGGTTCATGTAGGATTGGAAGGTGGATGGTGCATTGGTTAGCTCGAAGGGCATCACCAAAAACTCAAAGTGGCCATAGTGACATCTGAAGGCTGTCTTGGGGACATCCTGGTCCCTCACTCGGATTTGATGGTAGCCCGACCTCAGATCAATCTTCGAGAAGAACTTCGACCTCCTCAGTTCATCCATCAGCTCATCAATCTGCGGAATGGGGTATGAGTTCCTCATGGTCTTCTTATTGAGAGCCCAATAATCGATGCACATCCTCAGTGTGCCATCCTTCTTCTTCACCAGTACAACAGAAGAAGCAAATGGGCTAGTGTTGGGTCAGATGTGTCCCAGTGCTAAGAACTCATGAATAACTCTCTCAATCTCGTCCCTGTAGGCTTTGGGATGCCTATAGGGTGTAGTAATCACAGCCTGAATGCCCTGCTCAAGTTCAATGGTGTGCTCAAACCCTTGATCCGGTGGCTGCCTTGGCTGTATATCTTCGAAAGCTGTAGCATACCTGTCCAAAATCGACTGCACATCTGGGTGAACTGCCTGTCTTGTAAATCCTGCCTCTGAAACACACAACTCCACTACCCACTCTATGTCTCCCTTCTGGAAGTCTGCCTCCATCCGGTGTGTTGAAATTGTCTGTAGGGGATAAGTGTGCATGCCTCGGATCATCTCATGCTTACCGGTCTTCTTGTCTGTCCACTCCATCTCCAAGGTATCCCAGTTCGTAGTGACCTTCCCGAACGTGATCAACCATTGCACTCCCAGTATCACGTTGGTGTCCGGAATGTCCACAACAAAGAAATGATCCATTAGAGTGTAAGTCCCCGTGGTCACTGCCAATGTCGGTACATACCTGGCACACTACATAGTTCTAGCACCCAGTATCAGTACTGAAAATCCATCAAAGCTCTCTGTCGGTTTGATCCTCTGCTCTACCAACTATGCATCAATAAAGTTGTGGGTAGCCCCACTGTCAACTAGCACTGAACCACGCTGTCCTTGCACGGTACCCTGGACACACAATGTCAAATACTTGGGAACCCCTCGCAAAGAAGCAAGGACTCCCCTAGTAGGTGCAAACGCTTCCCCTCCTGCTCCTAGGGGTGGAGGTGGTGGATGATCCCCTCTATGTACTACAGCGCTGCCTCCTGCCTCTATCTCCTCATATGCATCTTCTTCCCCGTCACTGTCGGAGAAGACCTTTATGTAGTGTGCCTTCTTAGTGACACATCGATGTCTCGGTGCCCATGGCTCCTGGCATGTGAAGCATAGCTTTTTCCGTCTCAGATCTCTCCGGGTATCATCGTCCAAAGGCCCCCGACCTTGGTTCCCCCTTGGAGGTGGAACCCTCGTGTCCTTCCCCTTCGGCTGAAATGTTGGTCTCTGGGGGAAAGGAGCTCTGGTCCTGGATAGAGCACCCTGCAAATCCCTGGTCCTCCCAAATGCATCATGAAGTGTAGCAGGCCTCGTGGATCTGACTAACCCACGCGGAGGTTCTGCCAACCCATCAATAAACATGTTTATCATCCTAGCTGAGGACAAATCAGGCACCATCACGGAAAGCCTCAAGAACTCGGAAATGTAGGTTTTTGGGTTCCCGGTCTGCTTGAGCTTGGTCAACTCAATAAAGTGCTCTTCCGGATCCCTCTGGTCAAACCGCTCTACCAGTCTCCGTGTAAACTCTGCATACACTGTCACTGCTAAGTAACCCAGCGTGGCCATTTCGTGGAACCACCAATCATGGGCCTCTCCCTCCAGGTGCAACACTGCCACCTTGATGGCCTCTCCCTCTGCCATCTGGTTGAGCTGGAAATAGATATCCAGCTTCTCCACCCAAGCCTTTGCCGAACATTTTGAGGACCCGTCAAATGTTGGCAAGAAAAACCTGCCCACTGTACACTGTACTTCCCCATCCTGTGTGTATCTACCCGCTCTGTTCTGGTTACAGGGTTGGCTGTCCTTCTTGAGCTGAAAAAAATCATGGAAAGTGAGAGCTTCGCCAAAATCTCGTCCGTAGGACTGTTACTTGGCAAATTAATCCCCCATATGAACCGGCTCCGGCTCTTGAGGTGCTTCCGTTCTGGTGTCCGTAACTAGAAATGTGGGCATTGTGGAACGTGGGGGAGTAAGTGACACAACTTGTTGTGCTATGAGCTGCCCCTGCAAATGGTGGGAAGTGTTGGACCCTTCTCCGATGTGAAAACCCCTTGGGGTTTCATGCTGTCTCTGGTCTGCGGTAAAATTCTTCCCCATCTCTTCCATCCTCCTCGATAGCTCCTGCACAGACTTTAGGAGGAGTTGCCCGAACTCTCTCCCTTCATCCTTCTCTTCTGCCATTGGTTCTTCCTCCTTTGCGTCTACTATTGGAACGCAGTCTCCCTCTCCAAAAGTGGCCTCAAGCCTCCGCTCTTGGTCCTTGTATTTTCTTCCCTAGAAGTGATATATGGTTTTCCTGCTGGTGTCATAGACAGTCTGCTCCATAGGTTGAGCCAAGTCTATGAGCTCTGATACCACTGTAATATTCTGAATAGAAATAAACGGTAATATAAAGCAACATAAACAAGCATTTACAACAAATAGAGAGACATCACATAAACAATGCAAATATGGAGAAACCCTGAGCCATTTTATTATGTAACTGAAATATACAATGAGTACAAAGGTGATCAGAATGATGGCACCTTGGCTTGCACAAGGCAAGCTGGGGAATACTCTTAGAAATTCTCAAGGAATGGCTGCTTTGTCAAGGACTGCGTAATCTCCAAAGGCTGCTGCTGCTACTGCCGGACTACTGCTACTACTGGAATGGGATGGCTCTTTGGGGCTGTTCCCCTGCTCAGAAAAATATGAAACTCTGGGAATGAGCTCTCCTCCAAATATCCAAAAAAGCCCAGAAAGGAATTCCGGAATGGATGACCCTGGAATTTGACCTTCCTTGAGGAATAACGCTATCCCAGTGAAATACGCTGGCCTTGAATGATCCTCTGCAAATAATGGTCTCTTCTTACACCAAAATGATGAAATAGTGAAGGGCTAATCCCTTCACACTATCTCGGGTTGAATCCCTTGATGAATCCTCACTCCCGGAATTGCCTCCACCATAAACTGTGTGATCTCTCCTAGAGACTGCGCTGCCCAAGCAAATGCGTAATTCTTGGCTGAAGATGCTATGGCTCCCTCCTGCAAAATGATGGATAAAGCTCCTCACCCGAGCAGGCACTCGAAGTCCCCCTGGGTTGAGGTTGGGATCTTTACTCAGAGACACTCGGTGTGCTAAAGAGCACGTGCAGACTTCGCTCAACAGCAAAAGCGTGCTCAATGTCAAAAGATAGAAATCATAGATGCATAATAGAATCATGAGGAGCCTCTTCCCCTTTTTATGCTTTGAGAGCCTTGCTCTTTCTCGGGCCCCACCAAACTGTGCTGTACCTCTTGGCCCACGCTGTCCCTCTTTCACTGTGCTATCATGGGCCCACACTACCCACACAACCTCTTCCCTCACGCTGCCACTTCACCCTCTTGGGCCCCACGCTGTCAAATAAATATATGCTCAAGTGACTTTAGGGAATGATTTATTTCCTAAGTGTGGTTATGTGTCTCATCACCCACTTTATTAACTGACTTAACTTTAGAAAAGCAAAACTGGCCAAAATTAATATTACCAATTAACTGCTGCTAATTGGGAATATTACACATATTTATTGTACTTAAAGCATTGAACCTTGGACATATCTTTCTTCTTGGACTTTTCGAACGTTCCCTTCTTCAATTTCTTGACTCGATCTAGAACGGCTTGAAACTGCTCATCTAATCCAATGTCATCTTTTACTTTGATCCTTTATTCTTCCGAAATGCATTGAGCTCACAACACATCAATATGAGTTGAATCTTTCTTAGAGTAGATGCTTATTGCAAAGATGCTCCATTCTGGTGGCAATGCATTTAATACACAGATGGTCATTTCTAAATCAGAATTTGTCTCTCCAAGTCCCTGTAAGTGATCTCTTAATTGAGAGATATTCATTAGAAAGGATGCCATGTCGTCATCCTTTGATTTCTTCATCTTGTGTAGTTTATTCCGCAAAGACATCTTTTGTCCTGATGTGCTTACAGAGTACAAGTTCACTAGCTTGTCATACACAGCCTTGGAAGTTTTCAAATTTGCAACAAATGGAACAAGAGGATCTTTAATGGATTCAACTATGATCCTTTGTGGCCTTACTACCCCTTTCTTGTACTTTGCTAGTTCTTGAGTATTGTCTTTGCTAGGTTCAGTAATTTCCGCAGTTACATATTCCATTACCTCATGCTGTATAAGTGCCATGTCAATCCTTTTCTTTTATTCTAGGTAATTGATGCTCCAAAGAGCTTATTGCTTTCCTTGCAGAAAGAACCCATATGACCTGTAGATTCAGACATAGAGTAATAATTTGATAACCAAGATTCTCCTTGATGATATCTTCAACTTTTCTTGATGCCTTCAAGACCTTTGAAGAAACTTCGACAATGTCCTTGAAAGGTGTTTCCTAGGATTCTTCCAACAACAACTTTCAAGAGTGATGAATGATACCAAGATCCTTTTGATGCTTCCTTCAAAGATGCATTTCAATAGATCTCCTTCTCTTAAGAGGCAACTTTTCTTGTAGTCTTCCTCTCAAGGTTTCCTTTGATGAGAGCTTGATGTAGTCTTGATCTTCTTCAACATAGAAACCCTTCTTCTAGATCAATAGGTCTTCTACTTCTTTTCTTGTATTCTTCCACAAATGATTCCCCCTGACAATCAATCTCTTCTTTTGTGTCCTTCCAACTGCCTTATCTTGTTCACCTTAGCTTTGATACCATGTTGGAAAATGCAACGTGGCAACTCATTAAATCCAATTTTCCTTGTGAACTTTGTTAATATTCTTAGTTTCTTTAGTTAGATTTTTTTTATGAAACAAATATCAAGAACGAAACAGTAACAATAGAGGACACAAAAATTAGGCTCTCAGTAGGGCAAAACCCCTCCAAGGAAAAAAACCGGAAAACTCTTCTCCTCTTATAGAATCTGCTCCAAATGAGATACAAAGACCCAAGTCCTAGACTAAGTCCTCCAAGTACCAAGTCAGCCCTTCCAACGAGTCCTTCCTTGATCTTGCTCCAACCAGCTTCAAAATTGCAACTTCGACCTGCCAGCTTCAATACTGCAACTCTTCTGCAGCTTCAATCTTGCAGTAACTGCACTAAAACCCTTAGACAACTATTCCAACAATCCTCCTTTGAGTGAAACAAGTCTTCTGAAGGTCAACGAGGTCCAAACATAATACTCGCTCTTCTTGCAACTTGATGTTGCACCTGCAACTTGAATTTGCAATTTCGGCTTTTCTAGGAAGCCACAAAAACCCTAGATTTTGCATGTGTGAGAGAGATGGAGCCCAAAAATAGGAATTTCGCTTCCTCCTTGGATTCCTCTTGCCTTCTAGACCTTTACTCTTCCTTCTTTCAGCTTCCCAGCTACAGATCAAATTCCTCCTTGAGAGATCGAACTTATTGGTGTGTGAGTGATGAGGTCATATTGCTCCTTTATGTAGCCTTTCCAAGGGGTCGAATTCCCTCGTTTAGGCCAATTTGAAGCTGCGAGGGCCGACTTGTACTTTTGGAGTTTCCAAGACTTTGTAGACTCAAAATAGATTTCTTTTCCAATTCCATTTTGCTTGGAAGGGTCTTATAAACATGATGTTGACTCCTTTGACTCATGACAATAAATCCTAAGACCCAACAAACCCTAGACGCATAGAAAACATGCTTTTATGTAGAAGACCATCCATAAGAAGCATGAAACCCATGCTTTAATAATAATAACTTTTTCTTTTCTTCTTTTGTTTGTTACATAGGATACATATTGAAATGAGTACAGCAATTATGAAGACTGAAACTAGTTACATTTTCAACAGTGTGAATGTATTATCTTATGATTTATGGGTGTATGGATTGTCACCTATTTGATTTTCAAATTGTATAATTGGATTTGGAACTGTGTTTATTTCTGTTCAAGATTCAAAATCTTGATTCAATAATAATAAAATATTAAATTTTGATGTTTTCTATATATATAATAATTTTATACTGTGGAGATGAAGGGAAATGTGTTATATTACCATCCCTTGAAATTTGGGTGGTCTCTCTAGGTGTTCCCAGAGTGATTACCTTGTTCCCACTTCTGTGAAAATTGGTCAAGTTGCACTGTCAACTAAGTCATCTTTCCCGTATGTTACAATAAATAATTACTTTACATCTTATATACTATTTCACATGATATGATATACTTTCATGGACTTGGGACATTCAGTACACAATCATCACCATCATGGTCTCTTGTTTGTGTTTTATATCCTTTTTCCATTTTATTTGTCATCCTAGATTTAAATTGGTTACATATCATAATCTGACAAAAGATAGGAACATTATCATAGAACACAAAGTCCATTGGTGCTTTTTGCAACTATATTTTGGCTAGGATTTATGTTCAGCTTTTTTCTAACACTTCCATGTTTGCAGAATGCTGGACTTTCTCTATCCTCATTTTTTGAAGGTCAGATAGGTCTTTGGACAACTGAGACAGTGGATGAGGTGCTTCGTGACACAAAGGCAAGTTTCATTTTTGCCCTTTCATATTCAGTTGACAACTGTATGGTTGAAAATCTTTTTTTAACTTTCAATGATTTCTCGTTTTCATTAAAAAGTCAAGGAAGCATTGTGTCTTCTTAGTTTGCATTTCCAAGCACCTTCAAAACATGTGAAAGGGTTGTGATGTCAGAATTTTTTTCTCCTTAAATGATGCAAATCACAAGACATAGGAGTTCTCTGATATATTGTTACTTAGATATGTGGAATCTCTGTATTTTTTATGTGAAAATTTTGGTAATAGTTTACTCCAGAGTCTAAAATGGACATATATTGTAAGTTCTATTGCACAAACGACCAAGGTCAAGAAGGGAGGAAGTGCGTGTATTGTGTAACTTTTTCTGGAGGCAAGGGTGTCTCCTTATATTGCAAAAGCAGTGGAGTTAGTTTCACATATTCTATCTGAAATACATTTTTTTTCTTATTATCTTTAATTAATTTATGTGAGATTTTATTTGGCCCATTAATCTGATAAAGGAAATGTGATTTATTGAAGCTCTGGTCCTCATGCATAATTCCTACCAGACAAACTCTCTTGTAACCTTTGGGTTTGAGTCAGTCACTGTCTTAGTACACATTTCAAATTGAGAAAATAGCTTTTCTTGAGCATTGCCAGTAACCTGACCTCCTGTATCACTGACAAAAATGAACCTTCGTTTTTTTGTAGCCCAGCAATTTTAATAGCTGGCAATGTTGCCAATATATACAAGAGAGAATGGAACGTTCTTGGTGAAAGATCTCGAGGCATAGGGTTATGTTTCCAGGAAAGAAAGATTGAAATGATAGGAAAAAATTTGGTGTAAGCAAATCCTGTGACGAGGAAATAACGTAGGAGATACAAGCTTTTTATTGTCATAGTCATTGCTTTTTAATGTAGTAGTTCATAGTCATACTAGGAGCCTTCTATCTCATTATTTGCCTTTTGTAACTTATGTTGTTGAACTCTCTATGGTAATTCACTTGTTACAGTCTCTGTCGAGTATTTATGGGGGTAGCCAACAATATCAACAATCACATCAAAGTTTCAAACACAGTGGCACACTGACAAATCCCACGAATGGGAAACACAATGATACAGTGTGTTTATTTTTATATATATTTTTAAATTTTTATTTTTGATGGTTAGGTTGTGAGACTACCCAAGGGGTTTTGAGACAGTAACCACCACATAAGGAGTGCCTTAACAATGCCCCATTCACCAACTGTTCTATGCCCCATGGGCTATATATATATGTATGTGTGTGTTTATGTACGTTTGTGTATGTACATTTAAGGCAACAAAATAGTTACCAGGTTCTTGATTCTCAATAACTTGTAAGACAATGAGCTGCTATTATAGAGGAGAATATGACAATAAAAGCTTCTTGGGGAAATCATATAGGGACACACACTTCTTAAACTTTGAAATTCTCTGTTTGTTGAAAGAGATTTCTTCCCTTTGTTGACATGCAGTCTCTGCCGATGATTATGTAGAAATCATTTTGTTCATATTGTAGGTCGTGACACAATTACAATTGGCTTATCTTGGGTTTCAAACTTGACACAAATGATAAACTCTACATGTAGGCGTGTGTTGCTATGTACATATATGCATGCATGCATGTACTATGTATGTATAATGACAATTTAAGAGTTTTTCCAACTCTTGACAACTGCCAAGAGAATGACCTGAAATTAAATATAATCCAAATAAAAGCATAATAAGTGCTTCTTTTTGAAACCTTGTGGAGGTACGTTCTTAAAGATTGAATCTTATTGGAGGGATCGTGGAAAAAAAAATTAGCAAATTGGTAGGAGATAAGATGGATAAGATATTTGTGAAAATTCTATTGCAGTTATTGGTAATTATTATTCTATCTTTGCAGATTATTTGTCTTCTGTAAATTAGCTTACGGCAAATACTGAATATAAAAACAACTACAATTTCACCAAAAATAATTACAGGAACTGAGAAAATAACACACACATAAAAACTGGACACTGATATTTTTTAACAAAATAGTCCCCGGAAAAACCTCAAAGGGAAAGGCAGTTATGTAGATGAGGGTTTATATTATTTCTTCAGCAAATCAAGGATTACATAAATTGCTTGCTTGACACTGGAAAAGCTCTGGTAAATTAATTTCTTCACTTTTGCAAGCTGATTCAGCCTCTTGGAAACAACTTGACCCCTCTAAATCAATTCGGCCACTCTATGACCCTAAATCAATCCAACTGGTGTGTTTCCAGCAAATAAATCAACCTCTCTGTAAACTCACACTAGTTGGGAAAATAGCTCGGCCTTCACTGGAATTTCAAACTTCAGTAGCAAACTCGCCTTCTCCTGTGCAAAGCGATCACACTAGAAAATTCGTACTTACCCCAACAACTCGACCTCAATGAATCAATTCGCACTGGCTGGAGAAACTCAACCTTAACAGATAAATCGATCTCCCCATTTCACTGAGAATCTGGAAATTGCTGTGAAGAATCCCCCTCTGGCACAACGATCTCAATCACTGCTGATCCCTATTGCTGGTGTCTCCCACGCTACCACTGTGGCCTTGCTATCACTGCAAATCTGCTTGTTCGATTGATCTCCAAAGGCTCTGTCAATCTCCTCTTATAATCTCTCGTTGACGAATCAACTACCACGATCTAACTCCAATTGATGGCTAAGATCATCTTGAGTTCTAAAATTTACTTTCTAGAAGTCTCTAGAGCAAAATCGATTTGTCTCAGTGAATCTCGATTAAATAACCGATTTCCCTTATTTTGACCTAGGAAAATAATTAAAACTGACTAATTAAATCTAATTATGACATTTCTCTTAGAACCTTTTCTAGGTATTGGAGATAATTAATCCACCTGTGTTCATAGCCTCATAGAGACCATTTGAGACTACCACTTTCCGAGCTACAAAAACTAACACTCCATCTTAGTGAGGAAGGTGTTCTCCACAACTCCCAATTTATCCCTAAAGAAAGCAAACTTTTCTTTACCCAAGGCCTTCGTCAGAATATATGCATGGCAGGGGAATCTCGAGAGATTCTTTAATCACTTCAACTCAATTTCCTCAGAAATTAAGTTTACCATGGAGATTGAAGAAAACAGGAGCATTCCTTTCTTGGATGTCCTGGTTACAAATTTATGAAATTAATAAGTGATGTTATATAAATAATATATATATTTTTTAAATATCAATATTAATAATAGATGATATTATATACTATTATAATTATTATAAATTATTAAAATTAATTTATTAAATTTTGTAAAATTTTTTTAAATTTTTTTAGATTAAATAAATTAATAAAATTTGTTCTTGTCGGCTCTTCTCATCATCTTTCACTATTTAAACCTTGACCTGTGCGACCTTTTTTCATTCTTCATTCACTTCTTGTCCTGAAGATGGATCCTGGTTGGGATTCAAAACGTCGACCATTGTTTTATAATACCGTGGATAATCCGGATTCTACAATTAACGACAACCATAGAAGCTTGAAAACCATAACTTGTTGATATGTGGAAACATATTGTAGTGGAACTGATTCACGTTGTACACAATCCTAGATGAAATGGTATTTGATGTCTATGTGCTTCGACCTATCATGAAACGCTGGATTCTTAGAAAGCTTGATACAACTCCAATTATCATAGTAGATACTGTTTGACTCCAACCGATGACCAAATAGTGCAACTAGCAGCTTCCAAAGCCAAATAGCCTCACATGTAGCCATGTATTTTGCTTCTGCGGAACTCAGTGCCACAGACTTCTGCTTCTTGCTATACCAAGAGACAACCCTTGATCCAATACTAAAGCTAATTTACAGAAGTTTGCATTTGTATACCCAATCAAGAGACAATCCCTGATCCAATACTAAAGCTAATTTTTTTGATCCACTGCACTACTTGCCTACTCTGCATTTGTATACCCAATCAACTTGACACCATCACCCCGATTAAATCTCAATCCATACTCGATTGTACCTCGTAGGTATTGCAGCACATGCTTCGCTGCTATCCAATGTGCTGTCTTTGGTTCAACCATGCACTGACTAAGAATGTTGACTGCAAAGCAAATGTATGACCTTGTATTGAGAAGATACATAAGAGAGCCAATAAGTTGTCTATACAAGTTGGGGTGAACTGCTGGTTGCTCTGAGCCCTCCATCTTCCTCCAACTGGTAATCATAGGAGTAGACATGGGTCTACAGTCCAAAATCTTGAATTTCTTCAAAATCTCTATGTTATATCTCCCTTGACTAAGGAAGATCTCCCCATTTGTCTTCCATACATTCAAACCTAGAAAATAATGCATTAGCCCCAAATCCTTCATCTTGAACTTTGCTTCCAAGTTCCTCTTGCAGTACTTTATGAGCCCTAGTGGCCCAGTCAGAAATAGATCATGTAGATATAACATGAGAATGAGAGGCTCACCTCCTACCATCAAATAGTAGATGTTTGATTCCGCCTCACTCTTCATGAAGCCCATTTGGTGCAATAATTGTCAATCTAACCATACCATGCTTTGAGAACTTGCTTGAGTCCGTATAGTGCTGTCTTCAACCTACATACATGGGTATACCTCCTATGCGTCTCAAATCCCTCTGGCTGTTCGATGTGCACCTCCTCTTCTCTCACTCAACCGGTAAAGCTGTCTTGACAACCAATTAGTGAATTTGCGGATTTCTGTACCGTTGTATAGACTGTACAAATTTTTTTTCCAATTTTTTTTTTTGTTAAAAAATTTCTCTTGAACTGCGTGCAACTCAACATTAAATGCTATTTGTACTATACTTTCTATTGTCTTCTATGCCTTGATTTCCGTGCCCAGTTTTGCCTAGAAATCACTCCTTCAATTTGCTGCAACAAATTTCTCTTTCAGAATTTTTTTCCAACTCTCCACCTCCTTTCTCCAATCTGCTCATGAAGAATGAATGAATGCAGTCTCTCTTTTCTTTTCTCCCTTTTGTTTCCCTAAATGACTTTTGGGCAACCCTAAGATCTAATGGCTCAAATTCATTTAGATCAAGGGATGAGAATAAATGTGCATTTAATTCTCACTTTCTATTTTAACTCACCCATTAAATAAAGTACCCACATTGTACTTTATGTCTAAAGTCACTTTTCACTTTATAATTTAACATTGACCTTACCACTTATAAAGTCACTTTCACTTTATAATTTAATATTGACTTTACAACTTATAAAGTCATTTTCACTTTATAATTTAACATTGACTTTACCACTTATAAAGTCACTTTCACTTTATAAAGTCACACTTCGGAAAATAATTATTTTGGACACTTTTCCCTAGGTAGAGACTAACCCATGGGAAACCACTTGTCCAAGGTACATTAAAAATCAGCACTCCCTCTTACTGAGGAAACTGTTTCTCACCACACCCATCTTGTCCCTAAAGTGGACATGCTTGCCTCTTGGCAAGGACTTCATGAGAACATCGACCACCTGCTCATCTGTCGATATATGCTCTAGCTTCACTGCCCCCTTCTAAACATAGTCCCTGATAAAATGATATCTGATGTCAATGTGTTTTGACTTGTCATGAAACACTAGATTCTTCGTGAGTTTAATGCAACTCTGATTATCACAATGAATAACCGTTGATCTCAACTCCTGATCAAATAGGCCATACAATAACTTGCAAAGCCAAATGGCCTCACAACTAGCCTGGCTAGTGGCCATATAGTCAGCCTCATAAGAGCTCAAAGCAACTGTCTTTTGCTTTTGACTGAACCATGACACAACTGCCGAACCCAATTCGAAGCAACACCCTGAAGTGATTTTCCTGTCAGAAGCACTCCCTGCCTAATCTAAATCTGTGTAACCTGCCAACCTCACTCCATCTCCTTGCTTATAGACCAGACCATAATCAACAATCCCCTGCACGTAGCGAAGAATATGCTTTGCAGCTACGTAGTGCACCCTCCTGGGCTCAACCATGAACTGGCTAAGTGTGTTCACTGCAAAGCATATATCTGACCTAGTGTTGACCAGATACATCAAGGTCCCAATAAGCTGTCTATACAATGTGGGATCCACCAAACTAGAATCCGAAGCATGAAGCTTCTTCCAGTTGGTGATCATAGGTGTAGACATGGGTTTATAGTCTGTCGTGTGAAATCTACTCAACACATTCACAACATACTGCCCCTGCCCCAAAAAGATATGCCCCTCCTCCTACCACAGCTCAAGCCCCAAAAAGTAATGCATTAGCCCAATGTCCTTCATCTCAAACTTCATAGGAAGATCCTCCTTGCAACCCCTAATCAGTCTCTCTGCCCCAATAATGAACAGGTCATCAACATATAACACAAGAATGAGTGGATCATCCCCTACAACAATCTAGTATAGGTTCAGATCTGCATCACTCTTCGTGAAACCCATCTATTGCAAGTAAGTATCAATCCTCGAATACCAAGCTCTCAGAGCTTTCTTAAGTCCGTAGAGTGCTTGCCTCAACCGACATACATGGGTCTCCCACCCAAGTTACCTCAAAGCCCTATGGCTGCTCAACATACACCTCCTCCTCTATAACTCCGTTCAGAAATGTGGTCTTCACATCCATATGATGGATCTGCCAACCCATTTCTGTAGCAATAGAAATAAGGGACTGAATAGAAGTGTATAGAGCTACAGGAGCAAAGGTCTCATCATAGTCAACTCCCTCTATCTGTGAGAACCCTCTAGCCACAAACCTCGCCTTGCACTTCTCAATGCTACCATCTGCAGCATGCTTGATCTTGTAGAGCCACCTGGAAGTCACAACTGACTTGCCCTCAGGCCTAGTCACCACCTCCCAGACATTGTTCTTAATGATAGATGCATACTCCTCCACCATAGCCTCTCCCCATACATCCTGGCTGACAGCCTCCTCATAGCTACTAGGCTCAAAGTCAACAATGCTGGTAGCCTTGGCTACATAATTGCAAAACTGCTTAGGTGGCACACTCTCCCTGTTCAACCTCTTTGAAGGACCAATGGACTCCGCTTCCTTCAAGGTGTCTTGAAGCCACTTGGGCCTCCTCTTCCTTGAAGAAGCTTCCTCATAGGGAACCTCATCCTCTACCCCCAAGTCTAGTGAACCTGAAGGTCTGCGATCTGACCCTGGTCTGCCTATACCAGCACTTGTCCTCGAAGAACTTGTGCCTGTGTCAACTAAAGTGCCATGTGAACTCTGTTCTAGTGGACTCCCTAAAGAAGTGCTCGATGAACTCGCCACTGGTGCCCCAGATGTCACTGACACTGAAGTACTTCCTGTACTAGTCGATTCAAAACCCTGGGGTCTTGCTCCCTGTACCTGACCTCCCTGCCGAGGAGAAGTCTGTGACTCTCTCTCATCATACTCCCGTGATCTCTGATAGGCTCTCTCCTCCTCGAACTTCACATCCCTCTTAATCACCACTCTCCATTTAGAAGGAACGAAGATCTGATAGGCCTTCGAAGTCTCGCTTTAACCCATAAAGATACCCTTCTTTGCCATGGGTTCCAGCTTCATCCTCTGCTCCTTGGGGATATAGAATACGTGAGACATCCAAAGATATGAAGATGTCCCACATGAGGCTTCTCTCCAGTGAAGGACTCCCGTTCTGAAGATAAACAACAGTATTGCAGGCCTCAACCCACAAAAACAAAGGCAACCCCTGATCATGAATCATCGCTCTAGCAGCCCCAACAAAAGCTCTATTCTTCCTCTCAGACACCCCATTCTGCTGGGTGTTGTAAGGAACCGTGAACTCTCTCCTAATGCCCTCCTGTGCATAGAAGTCTAAAAACCCACCATCGATGTACTCACCACCATTGTTTGACCTCAAGGCCTGAATCTTCCTACCTGTTTGCTTTTCCACAAGAGCTTGAACTCTTTAAAGCGACTGAAGATCTCACCGTTGGTCTTCAGGAAAATATCCAAGTCCTCCTAGAGTAGTCATCAATGAATATAACATAATACTCATAACCACCCAAAGACACATGAGACATACGACCACTAACATCAGTATGAATCAAGTCTAGTATACCTGTAGATCTGTTGTCGCTTGTTGGGAATGGTAACTTGGTGTACTTGCCCAAAGCACACCCTCTGTAGATCTCATAATGCTCGACACTGAAATCAGGAACTCCAGTAGTGATCTCCCTCAGAACTCTCAAAGCTCCATGATGCATATGCGCCATCCTCGAGTGCCATAACTCGCACAAGTCTCTACTGCTGGTGGTACTAGTGTGAGTGCTACTAGATGTGCTACTCACCAATTCTCTTGTCGACTGAAAAATGAACCTGTATAGTTTCCAGAGCGTACTCCAATCACTTTGGCCGAAGTGATGGAAGCTCCCCTAGGATGCATCAATACCTGCCCTCCTGAGAAAGTGACGTCAAACCCCTTCTGCTCCTAGCAGACACTGAAATCAAGTTCTTCTTCATCCCTGGAACATACAAAACATCCATGATCTTCAAAGGAGGCAAAGACTCCCTCTCAAAGGTCACAGTCCCCACACCAAAAACTGTCACAGTGCGGTCATCTCCTAGTACAGTCTCAATATCAAGTGCCCTCTCTGCAAGCTCTGAAAAGAACTTTCGCGCACCTATCATATGGCGGGAAGTCCCACTGTCTATGTACCACACATCGAATGATGTACTCCTACTAGATGTAGAAGTGATAAATGCAAAGTCCCAGTCAAACTGTGAAGGAAATTTCTCCACCTCTGCTGAAGCTGCAGTACCCTTCTTCCCCTTGTTTTTCCTCTCAGGACACGTAGCAACATAGTGACCCATCTTCTGACATGCCCAACATTTGACTTTGGACATATCTGTATCTTTCTTCTTCTTCTTCTTCTTTCCCTTAGCCCCATTTGATGAGGCCCCTTTCTTGGCCTTCCCTTTGTTCTTCCCCCTCGATGTCAAGGCTACATCCTCCTCATCTGCTATCTTCACCCCACCACTGCCAGTCTTTCGCATCTCATGCTGCACACAATCATCCCAGAATCTGTCCCAATTGGGAAGATTCTCCCTAGAGGTAACAGTATCTCCAAAGACCTCTCAAGACTTAGGAAGTCCTACTACGACTATCCTGACTAACTCTGTGGGTGCAACTACCTCACCAATAGCAGTGAAATCATCATGTACCTATTTGACCCTCTTGTTGTTGTGGATTAGTTGCACGGGTGTACGAAATCGCACAAGCTTAGAGAGTGTGGTCTACTCTCTAAACTATTGGTAACAGGCAGAAAGTGGGGGAGCTCAAAAGAATAAAACTTAATGGAAATAGTATGATGAAGTATGCTCTGGTTAAACTAAAACTAAAAAAACACAAATATACAGAAGCTATATAGAGAGTTCCAAACGATAATAATGCAAACGATGGCTCGATGGCCTCTTCTTATTAAACGTTCGAAATGGAGAAGAAATTTTACTCACTTGCCAAAGGGCACCTAGGCAATGGCTCTAGGTCTCGATACAAGGATGTTGCCTTCCAAGCTCTGCCTCTGATGCAGTCTCACTCTCTCTCTCTCTGTTGTGGTGGACTAAGATGTTGGGTGGCCAACTATCGAGTCCTCTTTAGCTCCAGCTTCGGGTCACACACAATGCTGGTGTTGCTTGGGCAACTTTGGCCAGCATAACCTTGTGATCACCATTTGTTCATCTCTTGGTGGGTTTATATAGGTGAGCTTCAAATCCTCCTTCCCTCCCTTGGTACATGATGGATTGTGATCCAAGGGAGAGGTGTGATTCCATTGTGTGCTCACATAATGTCTAAGGACGTGCTGGTGGCTGTCCTTAGGCGGCTCCAAGCGTGTGAAATCACTTGTCCTTTGCTTTGTGTGGTCCCGGATAGTGACATTTTTCCATTTCCAGGAATGCGCGCTTATCGAGCAAAAATGCGCGCAGAAGGCGCTCTTCTCGAAGGAAAAAGCGCGCATTTGAGCATTTATGATTAGTTCAAATATGATTTTCTCAAAACCTTAGAGATTTTAAATACTTCTTGATTCCATAATGTATTCCTGTCCTGTAAATCCTTGGGCTCGACATTAACTGATGTCGTCTTTTGCTGTACGATTTTCCAGTGTTAACAGTTGCCCCCTAATGTGTGAGGTCTAGGAAGAACTGTATAGCCGAAATACATTATAGTTTCTTTTTTGTATCGTATGCAGAGAGAGAGAGAGAGAGAGAGAGAGGTTTGCGTGTATTTTGGAATTGACAACAACTTGCACCGTTTTCGAGATAACCATGGCCTAAGGGACCCCCTGCAAGCAGACAAAATATACAACATATTTACAAAATTTCAACGAGGTGAGCATGTCCAATGCTCGTGATGCTATGGCTAGTTAAACAAAATTGACAGTTACATGTGCTGTCTGTGCCACTACTGTGTAGTGATGCTGGTGGTTGTTGACGACGACTGCTGACGCCCTCAGGGGCGTTTTTTCTTTGACGATAGCTGGAATGTGGTACCCATATGCGTAATGCTGGTATGGCATATCACTGTGCCATGTACGCATATGTATTGGCTGGGACCTTCCCGTGTAAGCATTGTTTGTCGAAGACGCTTATGGAGGCACGGGTCTTCGATAGATCCCATCAAAGTGCAATGGTTGTAAGGTACGATACCATCGTGACATGAAAAGCTTTTGCTGTGGTCGAATGTCAGGAGGATCGATGACATCTGTGGACAATGATGTCTTCCACAGTGCCACTCGAGGATACCCCTTTGCATGGGGAGGGGTCATCCAAGGTACCGCTTCCTTTTAGGAAAAGAGGTGTTGAGGTCGACAAAAAGGAAGCCTTAACCGAACCATGGGTTGTCGACCTAAGGGGTCGGGGATCGAGATGTGATGAGTTTAACATAGGCATGTTGGTGAGAGGTGACTGAAAATGGATGATGGGGATTCAGTGGCTCGAGGTCGAAGTATACTTGAGTAGCTTGGCAGAAGTCATAGGTATTTCTGAAGGAAAAAATCCCTGGAGTCGGTAGGACTTCCAGGGCGGGTGTGAACCGGCTATGATTGTCGTAATGGTGCGTGCATGGGTGGTGAAATACTTCGACCAAGGGAGATGGGGGATTGCTGCCATGGGAGAAAAGGTGAAATATGAGGGCGAAGTGGCGAAGGGCATCATTTGCAGTCTTTGTACACTTACCAAAAGAATAAAATAATGGGGTTTGGTTTGTACAAAACACAGAGACGGGTACCCCAAAACACGAAAGAGGGTCGCTCACTAAAGGTGTGAGGACGGTGTTTTGTTGGGGGTAGGGGTCCCATTGGTTGGTCTCATGTGCGGGGTTGATGAAGCGGAAGATGTTGCAGATGGGATTATGTCGATGGACGTATGGCGGGCCAAATGCGATGCGCAGAGGTGTGCTTTCAATCTTCTTGTACAACCTGATTGTTTGGGAAGGGGGTTTTGAGTTTGAATGGTAAACTTGACCTTATGCATGATATATGGATGGGCATGAGGTGCTTCTCGAACTTAAATGGTATGGCCATGGTGTCACTTGTGGGGTGATGTATGGTCTACTTTGGATGACGATCGTCATGGAGGGGAGGCTCTACTGACCAGCACAGACGTTTATCATATGCAGGGTGAGGTGACGATAAACGTGGTCAGGGATGAGGACCCTATGGTTTAAGGTTTAGGCTTTTCTGATGGAGAAATGATGTCGGGATATGCAAAGTTCTCTGGGACTCTATCATGCTAAGGGTAGAATGATACCTGTTCCGAGATTTTCAGTGGATGGAGGGTGTAAGCGCGCTGCGGGTTCTTCTTGCAAAAACAACTACCTCAAGTGAAAGCATCTTCTTTTCGTCAAATATTATTGAAAGACAAGAGCTTTAAAAAAGAAGATGGGAGAGGGCATACCTGCCGGCGCTGAAAAAATTATTTTTCAGGAGTGCGAATGTATGGCATCGCCTCTGTTTGTTATGGAGTGCTGATCACGGTGCTGCTTTTGGTCTGGTGATCAGATACTCTCAGCTTTAGTTTTCCCTTGGGAGTTGTTACTTGGATCCTAGTTTTGATTTTAGTTGTAGTTGCCCCCAGACTGAGATTAGGGGGGCGTTGCCAGTTACTGCCCCCAATCCAAGATCTCCCTTTTGTTTGTTCCTCGGCTTCTTTTTGCAGCATTTGGAGGATTGTCATAATTCTCCTGGTTGTATGGTTGCTGATGAGCCTAAGAAGGGTTGCACTAGATTGACCGGCGCATTACATTGTGCCATTGGTCCATTCTGTGCGGGGAATGGGGGATATTAGTTCCCTTGTCCCTGGTTGGTATATGAGTGCTGGGGTGACTTTCATGATAGCTAGGTTGTGATACGTTCTAAGTAGAATCGTATGAGTATCCAGGGTATTGATTATTGCTGCCTAGGTGTCCTTGGGCCAAAGACCCGATCGAACCGTCTGCAGAATCGATGTGCATGGTGCTATTGTTGCCTAGGTGATCTTGGGAAAAATATCCGATCAAACTGTCTGCAGGATCGATGCGCATGGTACTACTGCTGTCTAGGTGACCTTGGGTCAAAGACCCAATCAAGCCGTCTGCAGAATCTACCTACCTGGGTACCTCTCTGAGTATCATGGGTGCTACTGCTGCCTAGGTGATCTTGGGTCAAAGACTCGTATCAAACCATCTGCAGTAGACGACGCGCCTGGTAACTCCCCGAATACAGATTACTGCTACCTAGGTGACCTTAGGTCAAAGACTCGATCAAACCGTCTGCAGTAATCGACGCGCGTGATAACTCAAGAGGATGAGGCAACTAGGTTCCCCTGTCCCTGGTTGGTGTATGGTGGCTTGGGGGGAGGAGGGACAAATGGTTGTCTTTCTGGTGACTGTTGCTCCTCCTGCAGTACAGGATGGTACGAGGTTCGTTGTTGACAGAATGGATGGAGGGATCCTCCTGATAGGATCGCTCGATCGCATGCAAGACGTCCCTATATTGTGGTATATGTAGAGAATGGTGGATATAGTGCCCATAGGTGTCACAGAGGGTGCATGCGTGATTGGTATGCAGCGGTTTGCCTGTACTTTTGGTGGCCGGTTCCTTTTTACGGGAATGCTGTGTCGAGGTGTCTGCTTCAGAGCTAAGGAGTGGTTTTAACTTGTCCAACTCCGGACATATGTGGGTAGGGTGGCCTATGACATCACATATAGCGCAGGTTGATGACTCTCTTTGCATGGTGGGGGTCACCACTTTCATTCCTTTCTTGGCGATTTTCTTGGTCGTGGTCACCGGTTTCGCAATGGGAATTTCCCTTGCGATGGTGGTTTCAACTGTTGCTTGGGTAGGTTGGAGCTCCTCGGGACCGGGGGGCTTTAACCCAAATGCAGTAACATTGGTATCTGCTGTTCCTGGAGGGGGAACGAGATACCACACTGGGAATGCCAATGATATATTGGGTAACACTAGTGTTGCCAAGATCTGCTGGGAGGTGAAGCCAGGAGGTGGGTAGAGGAAAGGAGTTTGGGAGGCGGCGTAGACTAGGGAGGCTGCAGTAGCTGATGCCTCGGTGTTGTTACTACTTGAGTCCATGTCCTGACTAACCTCGGTGCTTGATGTGGACATCATGCATACCGAGGCCCCTGTGGCATCGGGCGATACCTCAGGGATAATGGGAGGATCTCCTAGGAATGACCCTAGGATGGACGACGGTTTGAATTGGCCAGGGCCATATTCTTGTTACCGTGAAAGACCATCTGCGGCTGTATCTACATAGGGTAGAATTACATCCGTATTGGTCAAGGGATGCTTTTCACTGTGCGTCAGCTGGTCTACTGTGATGATTCGATCCTCGTGGGGGAACATCATGATGCGGAAGACAGAGGATGCTATGGCAGACATGGCGTACAGGTAACTCCGCCTAAGGAGTATATTGTAATCCAAGTGAGTGTCCAAGACTTTGATGTCTATGTGGACCGTCTTGCCTTCTAAACAGACCAGTACATTTTGGAAGAGACCGACGGGGGTTGAGGGACGACCGTCGTATGCTCTGAGTGTGATGACGGAAGGTTTGAGTTCGGGGGCTCCTAACTTCTGCCATACATTCTTTGACATGATGCATGTGGATGCACCCTCGTCAATGACACATCAGTGAATAGTGATATTCTGTACCGATACTGGTATGTGGAAGGCGATCATGGAGGGAAGCCTAGAGGTGGCTTTGTCTAAGTCAAAAGGCATCATGCACGTGTCGGTAGGGTCGACAGCGCCTAATGCAGAAAGTAGGGCTTTCCGTTGCTTTGGGCACGACTGCAGTACTTCCAATGCGGACATAGCAGCAAGTGATTGAGCTATATCGTCTACAATGCTGTAATTGTGGGCTGCTTTGGAGTAGTTACTTGCTTGTCTATTAGGCCCTTTTACCATTTTTGGCAACGGTTCCAAAGGAATCTTTGGAATGGTTAAAGGTGCAGTTGGTGTGTTTATACTAGCCCCTGACGTACTGGTGTCTGGTGGGGTGTCGTAGCTGCGATTTCGAGTTTGGAAAAACATTTCTTCCCCAACCATGTAAATTTCATAGTTGTTTTTCTCGGAATTGGCGGGGTTTTGCTGCTGAGCGCTGACCGTTCCTTGATGGGGGAAGGGTTCTTGCATAACCACAGTTGTCTGGGAAGATCCTCCTTGTGCCCATACTCACCACATATTGAACAAGAATGGTTTGTTCGTAGAGGTGGCCTTTTGCCTTGCCTTTGGGCATTGCTTGGCTCCTAGTTCTGATTCCGGTTGGAGTTACCTCCAGCCTGGGATCGCGGTGGGCGCTATTGGTTGCTGCCCCCCTGTCCAGGGTTCCCTTTGGGCTTGTTTTTTACCTTTCTCTTAACCACGTTAGGAGGATAATTCTCCTGATCATACTGGTGTGGTTGATTTTGGGACGGCTGCACAAAGTTCACCTGTGCATTGTTTTGTGCAGGTGGGTTATGTGCTTGGGACTGAGCATATTGTTGTCCCCTGTTTGCACCTGGCCGTTGGGGGGGAGTTCTTCCGTCAGTTTTTCTTCCTGCGTATTGGGTCCCCTCAGCCGGAGGATAAGGTCCTCCTTGGTGATACGCTTGCGCCCTATTAAATTTTGTTGCTGCATATGATGACTTTGAAATTCGGGTTGAGACATGTTCTGGGTAGACCCATGTGTGTAACCGAGATTTTGACTGTTGCTGCCTAGGTACCCTTGGGTCATTGACCCAATAAGTTCGTCTGCAGAGTTAGACATGCCTGACAATTCTTGATAATATTGCAGTGGCGGGGCGTTGGGCAGGATATTGTATATGTACCCTGATTGCGTGTAGATCAGTTCAAGTTGTTGGGCTTTACTGATTGCGTCCTCTTCGGATGTGGGGTTACGTTGCGCCACATCCTTTGAAATCTCCGCTGTCAGAGTTTTCAAGAATAAATCTAAAAGGACTCGGTCGTCGAGTTGTGCTTTGCATAAACTGCGACGCCGCCTCCACTTATGGAGATGTTCTGAAATATGGGTAGAGGGGGATTGTGTGAAATGAGTCAGTAACTCCATTCTCGAATCGTGGTGAATGGGCAACTGAAATTATGTGAGGAATGCGGTAGCGAGGGCGCTAAAGGTTCCATGTGAAGCAGGAGGTTGCTCCACGTACCATTTCGCGGCCACTCCCGTAAGAGTGTGTTGAAATAGCCTTAATCGAATAGTATCGTTAATGATGCTATTCGATGAGCACCACAGGTGAAAGGTCATTATATGATTTCCTGGGTCTTCCGCTTGCTTGCTTTCAAACTTTGGTATGTCTGAAGGGAGCTTCGTGGGCATGGGAGGCCAATTGGGGTCGCGTGCGATGGGGTCATTGGTGAGCTTGGTCAAATCCAGTAGATTTAACGCCGCTAAGAAGGGTGACTGGGAGGTTGACGCCATGGCAATGTGTGAAGACACGAAGTTCTGGTTAGAACGAGGGTTAGTCTGTGACGTACCCTGTTGTGAATTCAGCTGGCTTCCCATATGGGATGCGCTCCTCTACCCCCCAGGGGACGAGGGGGGAGTGGTGTGCGGTGTGGTGTTGGGAGACCGACTAGGGTTCCCAACTAAGGTTGCTTCAAGAAAGGAGGAACCAACCACTGTGGCAATGTTCCGTCTTTGACGCCTAAACGGCGAAAGACTTGGAAGCCCTCCCGGTAATGGGCGGAGGTCCAAAAGATGCCTGGACCGACAAGGTTCCATTGGAATCGTTTGAGTGTCGACCAGGTTAGGTTTTGGAAAACTTTTGAGGGGATCGAGTCTGCGATCATGACAAATTTATGGCCACATACATAAAACAAAGCGAAAATGAAATGAATTTTCCTTTAACTTAATCTATGTGATCAATCAAGCAAAAAATGGTTTTGTTTGTTTGCGCGTGATACTCAAAATCCTAGAAGACCTAATATGTCCTCACACACTCAAAAGTAACTGGGCCTTGAGAGGATTTCTTGCGAATGCTGGCACAAAGTCCTGTAAGAGTTGGCGATGCCCCTAGTTAGCCGAAGAGAATCAACCAAGGTAAGGGTAGAGGGTCTAGTGCTTGCCTGCACCATCACCTATAGGGTAAAGGATGCCCTAGTTTTGGCCACTAAGAACCACCGTCCCACGTGAGCATTCGAGTCTTGGGCTTCTTGGTAGTCAGCTAATAGTACTGAGTATCAACCGGGTCAGGTAGCCCCAACTGATACCGCACGCACTGCGCCTAATCCTAACCCCCTCTGAATCAGGTCTCTGTTGCGCTCGGGTTTTCTTTTCCGTGGGCTGATAGGTGGATTTTAAAGCTCTCTAAATACACAACTTCTATGTTTCAATGTGAAGTGTGATCAAGGCGGCTTATTGGATGCCTACCCCCTTGATTCTAACTTAATCTATAAATTCTCTTGTGGCACCTGTGGGGAGAATTTAGTGAGTTGGTTTAAGTTAGTTTTAGGTGGCTTTCTTTTCTTAGTGGGTGAATGTGTGTGAGTGTATGGTGAACAATCTCATAATTTGAACATATGGATATCGGTGATCCTTTACAAGAGTCCCCTAGTTAAAATATGTGACGTTGTTCTTTGCTCAAATAGAAAGCATTTGCGGATAATGGGCTGCTTTCAAATCCTCCTAGTTAGTCTATGTGAGTGACTAAAGGGAGATGGCGAATCACGAATGTAGAGCATTCATATGCTTGTCTAGGGTCACCAAATGGTGCAAAGACAACAGAGATTACTTGCTCTAATTGGCGATTCAATCCTAGTCCCGCAATTTCCTAAATGCAAAAATTGAATTTAAACTAAACAATTTCTACACTAGCTTATGCATATGTGGCCTTGAGCCACTTACTTGGACTAGTTAAGCTAAGTGTGCATACCAGAATGTGCAAAAAACATAAATTGTTGGGAAAGCAATGATTAATTCGCCCCCTACTTAAACTATGTGAACATTTTTTTGCAAAAACCAACTTAAATGAAAACTAACTAAATGCCTACAGAAAGCAGCAAAAAATGAGTTCTCAGAAGCTGTGGGGTATCAACACAA
The DNA here is from genome assembly GCA_034641835.2 of Pinus albicaulis. Lineage (NCBI taxonomy): Eukaryota > Viridiplantae > Streptophyta > Pinopsida > Pinales > Pinaceae > Pinus > Pinus albicaulis. The sequence continues at coordinate 945,947,194 of CM076582.1, forward strand.
GTGTTGGCAGATACATTAGGGGCTGCTCAACACACTTACAAGCAGAAAAAATGCAGAAAATAGGTAGAAAAAACCTCTCTGCAATTTGCGCGCAAAAGCTCTTGACAGGTGCGCCTTCCTACGCGCAGGTCACTCCTGAACGCGTGCAATGCACATATGTGAGGAAAAACTGCGCGCAAAAATCCTGTAAGTAAAAAGATTAGGAGCTGCCTTCTTCAGTCTGTCACCTCAGTGAGTCTAGGGACTGCAAGATGGGTCAGAGCACTGTCAGCTCCACTCCAACATAGACAAAGGGTCTCCTACAAAAGATGGCACAACCACATAAACTTGAAACACGTTAGTGGAGTCGCCAATCCTGTTGTTGTGGATTAGTCGCACGGGTGTACGAATTCCCAGAAGCTTAGAGAGTGTGGTCTACTCTCTAAACTATTGGTAACATGCAGAAAGTGGGGGAGCTCAAAAGCATAAAACTTAATGGAAATAGTATGCTGAAGTATGCTCTGGTTAAACTAAAACTAGAAAAACATAATTATACAGAAGCTATATAGAGAGTTCCCAACGATAATAATGCGAACGATGGCTCGATGGCCTCTTCTTATTAAACGTTCAAAATGGAGAAGAAATTTTACCTACTTGCCAAAGGGCACCTAGGCAATGGCTCTAGGTCCCGATGCAAGGATGTTGCCTTCCAAGCTCTGCCTCTGATGCAGTCTCACTCTCTCTCTCTGCTGTGGTGGACTAAGATGTTGGGTGGCCACCTATCGAGTCCTCTTTAGCTCCAGCTCCGGGTCACACACAATGCTGGTGTTGCTTGGGCAACTTTGGCCAGCATAACCTTGTGATCACCATTTGTTCATCTCTTGGTGGGTTTATATAGGTGAGCTTCAAATCCTCCTTCCCTCCCTTGGTACATGATGGATGGTGACCCAAGGGAGAGGTGTGATTCCATTGTGTGCTCAAATATTTTTTTGTGTGCTCACATAATGTCTAAGGAGGCGCTGGTGGCTGTCCTTGGGCGGCTCCAAGCGTGTGAAATCACTTGTCCTTTGCTTTGTGTGGTCCCAGATAGTGATATTTTTCCATTTCCAGAAATGCGCGCTTATCAGGCAAAAAGGCGAGCAAAAGATGCTTTTCTCAAAGGAAAAAGTGTGCATTTGAGCATTTATGACTAGTTCAAATTTGATTTTCTCAAAACTTTAGAGATTTTAAATACTTCTTGATTCCATAATGTATTCTTGTCCTTTTAATCCTTGGGCTCGACATTAATTGATGTCGTCATTTGCTGTACGATTTTCCAGTGTTAACACCTGCCAAGATAATGAACTACACTTTCAACCTTTGTCATCTTGATGTTTTTCAATTGTTCTTTGAGTACCATCTTCCTGCTTTCATTGGTACTCTGATAGAGAGTGTTTAGAGCTGTCCACATCTGATATGCATATGTGTTTCCTCTCACATGAGGAACCACATGATCCTTTAGACTGTCCATCAAAATCCTTTTTGCCTTTGCATTATTTTTTGTGAATTCAGCAAGTTCATCTGCAGCAGTAGGAGGTACAACCTCTTGCCGCACTATGTTCCAAATTGTTGCCTCCTCAAACACTGTTTGAATTATGTCCTTCTAAACGGCATAGTTGGATACCCCATCCAGTCTGTCCCCTATCCTTAAGAACATGGCCAAGATTGCTGTCCAAAATTTCAAAACCAAGAAAATGGAGAAATGAACTTTCCATCACACCTTGCTGTTCCAAAAGTTCAGTCTGTGTGAAATTTCACCTTGATATCCCAAAAGTTCAGTTTTCTGTCCAAAAATTCTGTTTGCTGTCCAAGCCACTGGTTGCTGTCCAAACCACTGTTTGCTGTTCAAAATGCAATTTTCAGCATGTACCTTTGATACCATGTTGAAATTCGATGACTAAAAACTTTCCTGCAATCCCAACTCAGTTTTAATTTCACCTTATCACTCCCATTCAGTTAAATGTTGGAAATACTGAGAGGGGGGCTGAATCAGTGTTTCTTTCAATCAGAGCATTAGTTAATTTTCAATTATTATCAGTGTTTGTACAATGATAGCAGTAAACAAAAGGAACACAAATGCACACAGTTTTTAAGGTGGAAACCCTCTCTGGGACAAAAACCACCTAAATGCTTTTCTAATAATTCTTTAATATTCAACTCCAATTGAAAATAAAGCTCTAACTTCCTAGAATCTAGAAAAGCATTCTTCTCTAGCTCCCACTGGATGGATGCTCCAACGCCCGAGATTCTTCAGTAGTCAACTGAACGGATGCCCAACACCCAATGAGCTACAACTCACCCTACCGCCACCCTACCACCCTAAAGTTTTCACAAGCTTGAACCTGTTTGTGACTTCATGCACCAGCCTAGCACCACCCTACCACCCTATAGAAGAATAAAACAAGAATGGACTCTCGTACCAGGGAAAATGGTCCACTTTACAATGATATAGAATGATGTAGAAGAAGAAGACACACTAGACCATAACTCCAGCTATGACACAACCACCTAATGATGATCCTAAACCTCCCAAAACCATTTCTTCAACTCTTGGCAGATAGACACTTATACAATTTTTACAATGACTTAGTACAATGATACCTTTACAATGATTGTATGCAGTGCTGCCCACTTGAAGACTTCATGTGGTGAACTTCTTACTGCTGTTCTGCACCTTGATTGCTGCTCTTGTCGTGCTACCCTCTGCTATACCTTGCGTTGCTTTGCTGCCCTAGAAAGTCTGGTCCTTTACAACCCTTAACAACACATGATCTAGCTTTTTCTTGCCTTATAGGATCTCGATATTGAATCTGGTGTATCTCTGTTATTTCAGCTCCCCAATATGTGATTTTCGGTTCTGTAGTAGTACTCTGAGTCTTCTTTCCAATGCCACAGGTCTGATCCAATTTGGATTCTTCAAGGGAGAGTTATGCCCAATCTCTCACAATGACCTAATTATGGACTGTTTCAGTAGAGCAAACTTGTACGACGTGCCACGTGTCACTGTTTCTTCATTCGGCTCTGAAATTGATACAACGGAAACTATAGTCCGTGCACTATCTGCCACTTTTTACAGAATTCCAATCTGATACTCAGAGAGAGAGAGTTATGATGCTTTTTCCAAGGTCACTTCTTTGAGATGAAGTTCAGGAGCTTGCAAAAACACTGACTTCCACAGATCATATCTCCGACAATATTGCGCACCCTGATCTGAAATTTTTACAGGAGCTTCCTCAGGATTTCGGCTTTGTCTCATAAAAATTTCAGCCTCTGAACCTTCATAGAAAAAAAGCTAGAGCGCAAATGCCACGATGACTTGTTTCAAGTAGCGAAATCCCTACATGAGGAGGATATGAGGATCACAATTTATATAAATGCTTAGGTTGAGAGGGTTTTCAACAAGTGAATGTGGGAGGGATTTTAGGAGCTTAAAAATGATTAATTATTGACTTTTCAATGACCCATGCCACAACCCCATGGGGTATTAGCCCACTAACTGGGGTTACAAACTTCAGACATGAATATCTCTCAAACCGTGAAGAATTACGTGGCGTGATATATATCAACGGAAACATCTCGACAAGTAGAAACCATCAAAAACATTATTGACCCAAAATATAGTAATTTGGTAGGTCAAAATTCCCATGCAATATTCGGATAGCCCTTGGTGCTGCTTGGATTGACATCAATGACAACCGTTGATCAACAATCTCCCCCTTTGGCATTGATGGCAACACAAGTACTCCCCCTGCGATCATGACACCTCTTCCTACAACATTCTCTCCCCCTTTGACATCAATGGCAAGGGGTAACTCCCCCTGACACACAACCATCTTGCGGACCTGTACACACTTCTACTCCCCCTGACACACAACCATCCTGCAGACCTGTACACACTTCCACTCCTCCTTTATATTATGAATAAGGAAAATCTAATGAGAACATGGGAGAATCCCAAGCTTCTGGCGAAGATATTCAAATGATTCACGACTAATCTTACGATCATCAACGCTTCCTGCGCAATCTGCATCTGTAAAGGCTTGAATAATCAGATTGTTACCCTTGGGATACCACAAGCCATATTCTGTTGTTCCCTTTAGATATCGAAGAATTCTTTTGACGGAAATAATATGTGATTCTTTTGGTGCTGCTTGGAATCTTGCTACTTGTCCAACTTCTTGGATAACATCTGGCCGGGAGGCTGTTACATATAGAAGACTACCAATCATAGATCTGTACAACCTCTTATCCACATCCTTAGATGAGTCGTCTATGCTCAATTTGCAACCTGTTACCATCGGAGTAAGGATGGGTTTGCAATCTTCCATTTTGAATTACTTGGGCATTTCCTTGATGTACTTGGCTTGACATATAAATATTCCTTTCTCTTGCTGAGATATTTGAAGCCTTAAGAAGTATGTCAGCTCACCAAGTAAAGACATCTTGAACTCACTTTGCATCTTTGTAGCAAAGTTCTTACTTAGTCGATCATCATTGCTACCCAATATTATATCATCCTCTTTAGCTTGTAGACGTTCTTTAGTTGCTTCATCCAGAACCTATATGCCGTTTGGAGCTCGACTTGCTGTAGCCACAATTTCACCATACCTGCCTTTCCTGATTTCACATTTTGTGGAGTTGAATAGTATTGTGTGTCCTTGATCACACATTTGTCCAACACTGAGCAAATTGTGATTCATGTTTTCAACCAATAGAACATTCTTGGCTAGAGCATCTTTGCTTCCGCGAGTGATAGTACTGATCCTATAACATTTGAAGATCCATCATTTCCAAAGGATATGGTTCCATCCTTCTTCTCTTTCAGAGATACAAATTTCTTTCTATCTCCAGTCATATGTTTTGAGCAACTGCTATCAACATACCACACATCTTTGTTGGTTTGAGCCTTGAGAGTGAGAGCACAATTATCAGTCTTCTTATTTTTCCATGTTCGTTCGTTCTGTGGCTTTGAAGATTCTTCTGGAGGATTTTCAAGTCTACAGTCTCTAGCTATGTGTCCAAAGTTTCGACATTTGTAACATTCAATATTATTTCTTAAATGTTCAAATCTATTGATGTTTCGTTGAGCCCTAGGAGGTTCATATTTGACAAATCTCCTGGAATTGTATTGGTTCCTAGGGTATGTGCGACATTCTACAGCTTTATGACCAAATTTTCCACATGAATAATACTAGCCATAAAAAATATGTTGGTACCTGGATGGAAATCTTCGTCGAGGAATTGTCTTCCAAGGCTGTTCTTGCGAATCTTGTCCAATGAAGTCTACATGCATGTCAGATCTCATAGGTTCATTGTATTTTGTTGTAGAAGATCCTGCTTCTTCTTCTTTGTAATCGAGGCCAATTCTGTCGTTGTAAGATCGTTGATTGTTGATGAGTTCTTCCAATGCTCTTGAGTTGTTGGCATAGTTTTGGATAGTTTTTCCCTTCACTTCCTTACATAGTGAGACTACTTCGGCTTCTAATTCTTCCCTTTCTTGGTTGCTTTCTTCCAACTTCTTTTCAAGTGACTCTTCAATGCATTTGTGTTCTTCAACTTCAATTTTGAGACCCTGAACTTGTTCTTCAAGAGTATTGGAACAGATCTTCTCAGCCTTGAGCTCTTTTATAAGCTTGATTGCTTCCTTAGAAAATTCTTCTATGGTCAACCCTTCTTCTTCGTTGTTTGATACCTCTTGTTTATTGTGCTTGGCCATAAGCAATACTCTCTCATTGGCTTCTTCTTTGCTGTCATTGTCTTCATCGGATGATGAGCTATCTTCTTTAGAGAGAAAGTTCCTTTTGGATCCTTGCTTGCTGAATTTCTTAAAGCCTTTCTTTCCTTTTGAGTTGCCATCACTTCTGTTTGGACATTTTGCTTCTTCATCATCTCACTTTTCTTCACACCTGCAGGTGCATGTCTTTTCAATTGAAGGTTGTTTGTCCTTATTGGTTTTCTTAGATGCAACGAACGCAGTTTCTAGATGCGAAGTACCCTCTTCTTCATCTAGTCTCATTTCATATGCTATGAGAACTCCATGTAATTCCTCTTTGCTGAGTTTGTCCACATTTGCACTGTATTCCAAGATCGATACCTTTGGGTTGAATCTCCCTGGTAACGTTCTAAGAATCTTTCGTATAATAGTCTTCTCGTCAACTGGCTCTCCCAATCCTTCCAGAGTGTTGGTTATTTCATCAACATATTGGAAGTATGCTGCAATGTTGCCATCTTCTTTCATTCTGAGTTGCTCAAATTTTGCTCTACAGATTTGAAGCTTTGCTTCTTTGACATTTGAGTCACTTGCATATATATTCTCAAGCTTGTCCCATACATTTTTGGCGGTTTTACAACCCAACACCTTATGATAAGTAGTTTCAATAAGTCCACTGATAATAATATTCTTTGCTTTTGCATCATTTACCAAATTCTTCTTACCTTGTTCATCTGTGGTTGGTGTAAAGCCATTTTGAACAGTGTCCCATACTTCGTAACCTTGCGCCAAGAGATAGACCTCCATTCTTCCTTTCCAGAGTGCATAATTATTTTCATTGAACAAAGGTACACCATTCTTGGTATGCTCCATGACCTCCTTCTTGCTGTTAAATTTCTATTGAAGGAACCAAGCTTTGATATCAGTTTTTGGAAATACTGAGAGGGGGGGTGAATCAGTTGTAATATCCCCAAATGGGATATTTTACTGAATTTGCATAAATTTACTTAAACCCCAAATTATACCGAAAAATCAACATTTATTTAACAGAAGATTGCCATGTAAATTTAAACATATAAATATTGCAATCGAATACCATATAGAACAGAAGAATCTCAGCTTTTATTATAACTAATAAGAGGGGTTTACATATAGATCCGACCCAGAAAGTGCTGAAATAGAAACCGGCCAACAATACAATTTGCTGCACTGCTACACCGCGTTGGCCTCCAAAAACTGAACTGCTGCACTCTCCCTCCGGCAACAGCTGCCACTGAACCCACTGAAGATGATGAAGCCCAAGTTGAAGATCTGAATGATCTTCATACCAATCTTTGAAGCTCTGTGAAACTTCTAAGTGAAGTCTCCTCAAGAGTATTGGGTTTCCGTCCAACACTCACAAATCACCCGAGGGTTTCCGTCCTGGGGCTACGGCTGAAGTAGAGAACCACGTCTTCAAACCTCTTATACACAAGCAAATGATCTACTCCAAAGATATCTCCCAATGGCCTCCTCCCTTTCTTTTATAGATCTCTTGGAGCCTTCTAGAGCATTATTTTATTATTATTTTATTCATGGAGCACTTTTCCCTTTTATTAAAATATTCCTTTTAATGCAGAAAAGGGTAAATCGGCTACCATGCCTCCTTCGGTCACTGGAATCTGTGTCTAACTGTCCCACCATGTAGGTATCCTCGTCCCGGTTCCAATGAGCTATTACACTAAGGTGTTCCATCATATATTCCTCTCGAAATGCCACCTTGAGTGTAATCAGATGAGTTAAGCCCAAAAATAACTCAAATTTCCGAAAGTTATCGGAATGCACCGGAACGAAAGCCAAACCGCTTGGATGATGGAGTATATCAAGTGAATGCCTCCGGAAACCATGAAAACTCCTCAAAACTCCTTCAAAAAGCCCCTGAGCCTGCTGATAGCACCAATCTGTACCTGTGACCTGTCTGCTCCTAACTCTGGAATACCAACCTGGCCCTGTTGTAGGTGACACCAAAAATGGGAATATTACATCAGTATTCCTTTCAATTAGAGCATTAGTTAATCTTCAATCCTTATCGGTGTTTGTACAATGATAGCAGTAAACAAAATAAACACAAATGCACACTGTTTTTAAGGTGGAAACCCTCTCCGGGACAAAAACCACCTGAATGCTTTTCTAATAATTCTTTAATATTCAACTCCAATTGAAAATAAAGCTCCAACTTCCACTGGATGGATGCTCCAACGCCCGAGATTCTTCAGTAATCAACTGAACGGATGCCCCAACACCCAATGAACTACAACTCACCCTAGCACCACCCTACCACCCTAAAGTTTTCACAGGCTTGAACTTGTTGGTGACTTCATGCGCCAGCCTAGCACCACCCTACCACCCTATAGAAGAATAAAACAAGAATGGACTCCCGTACCAGGAAAAATGGTCCACTTTACAATGATATAGAATGATGTAGAAGAAGAAGACACACTACACCATAACCTCAACTATGACACAACCACCTAATGATGATCCTAGACCTCCCGACACCACCTCTTCAACTCTTGGCAGATAAACACTTGTACAATTTTTACAATGACTTAGTACAATGATACCTTTACAATGACCGTATGCAGTGCTGCCCACTTGAAGACTTCATGTGGTGAACTTCTTGCTGCCGTTCTGCACCTTGATTGCTGCTCTTGTCATACTACCCGCTGCTACACCTTGCTTTTCTTTGTTGCCCTAGAAAGTCTGGCCCTTTGCAGCCCTTGACAACACATGATCTAGCTTTTTCTTGCCTTCTAGGATCTCGATATTGAATCTGGTGTATCTCTGTTATTTCAGCTCCTCAATATGTGTTTTTTGGTTTTGTAGTAGTACTCTAAGTCTTCTTTCCAATGCCACAGGTCTGGTCCAATTTGGATTCTTTAAGAGAGAATTATGCCCAATCTCTCACAATGACCTAATTATGGACTGTTTCAATAGAACGAACTTGTACAGCGTGCCACGTGTCACTGTTTCTTCATTCGGCTCTGAAATTGATACAGCGAAAATTGCAGTCTGTGCACTATCTGCCACTTTTTACAGAATTCCAATCCGATACTCAAAGAGAGAGTTATGACGCTTTTCCCAAGGTCACTTCTTTGAGATGAAGTTCAGGAGCCTGCAAAAACACTGACTTCCACAGATCATATCTCTGAAAATATTGCGCACCCTGATCTGAAATTTTTACAGGAGCTTCCTCAGGATTTCGATTTCGCCTCATAAAAATTTCAGCTTCTGAACCTTCGTAGAAAACAAGTTAGAGCGAAAATGCCATGATGACCTGTTTTAGGTAGCGAAATCCCTACATGAGGACGATATGAGGATCACAATTTATATAAATGCTTAGGTTGAAAGAGTCTTCAACAAGTGAACGTGGGAGGGATTTTAGGAGCTTAAAAATGATTAATTATTGACTTTTCAATGACCCATGCCACAACCCCATGGGGTTTTAGCCCACTAACTGGGGGTACAAACTTCAAACATGAATATCTCTCAAACCGTGAAGAATTACGTGCGTGCCATATATCAACGGAAACGTCTCAACAAGTAGAAACCATCAAAAGCATTCTTGACCCAGAATATAGTAATTTGGTAGGTCAAAATTCCCATGCAATATTGGCGTAGCCCCTGGTGCTGCTTGGGTTGACATCAATGACAACCGCTGATCAACATTAAATGCCCTTTCCCATAAACTTACATTCAACATATAGAATTCTGGAAATGAAATTTTCAGATTAAAACACATGGGATTGTTAACACACACTGAAAATAAATACGGACATAAACAAACCGGCAACACATAAAAAAACACACAGATTTTTTGTCAACTTAGACCTAGGCAAAACCTCTTCAATCTTTTCCAGGGAAAACTTGTTAGAGAGCTCTTCAAATTTATTTATCTTTGAAGTTTAGGAAAAATACATTTGCAGACAAAACAAAACATCAAAATACAACTTATCTCTTCAGCCCAAAACTCTTTGAAAACCATGCCCACTTTGCCTCGATTTCCGTTCCCACTTGAAGCTGAAAATGTATTGTATGGACGCAGAATGTATTGTATATATTCCGTATGGATTGTACGGATTTCTTTACTACTGTACGGATTTTTTTTTTCCAATTTTTTTGCCCAAAAACTTCTCTCGAACTGTGTGCAACTCACAACATTAAATGCTGTTCGTACTATACCTTCTTTTGTCTTCTATGCCTTGATTTACATGGCCAAATTTGCCCAAAAATCACTCCTTTAGCTTGCTGCAACAAATTTCTCTTTCAGAACTTTTCTCCAACTCTCAACCTCCTTTCTCCAATCTGCTCATGAAGAATGAATGAATGCAGTCTCTCTTTTCTTTTCCCCCTTTTGTTTCCCTAAACGACTTTTGGACAACCCTAAGATCTAATGGCTCAAATTCATTTAGATCAACGGATGAGAATAAATGTGCATTTAATTCTCACTTTCTATTTTTTAACTCACCCATTAAATAAAGTACCCACATTGTACTTTATGTCTAAAGTCACTTTTCACTTTATAATTTAACATTGACTTTACCACTTATAAAGTCACTTTCACTTTATAATTTAATATTGATTTTACCACTTATAAAGTCACTTTCACTTTATAATTTAACATTGACCTTACCACTTATAAAGTCACTTTCACTTTATAAAGTCACAGTTAGGAAAATAATTATTTTGGACACTTTTCCCTAAGTAGAGACTAACACATGGGAAACCACTTGTCCAAGGTACATTAAAAATCAACATGCAAATTGTCTTGGAGAGGATACGTTTTGCATGGAGAAGAATTACTATGGATTGATGAAGTGATACTTGGTTGAATGGTGTAAGTTTATTGCTATTTCCTTCCATTTTGCATGAAATTGTTGAAACTAGGCTTTATCGTATGCCATATTAAAGTGCAATATCTTTTATGAACTCTTGTTTCTTGTTTATGTAGGCAAAATTTGTCATCAAGTATGCCTCGTAAGGACTAAATTTGCACCCTTTGACATTAAATCTCCTATATAAGAAAGTCGCTAGGGTTTCTAAAGTGAAGTCAATTGCCCTCCACCTTTTCTATCCAAGGTCCTCTTGCATAGACCTTGTCCTATCGACTCCATTGTCCAATTGACTGAAGGCACTAGTCTTATTTTGTCGATCAACCTTAATTTTCCTTTTGTTTCCTTATTTCATGGTAGCTAGGGTTGGGGTTTGGTTAAATCTGAATTTTACAACTATGTAGCACCTATATGTTAATGTCCTTTAGGTAGGCATTGCTTCTGTCAATGTTAACAAGGCAAAATTCATCATTTACTGCAGTTTTACCACAATTTACGGCTGATGTCGAGGTTACTTTTGCTGTTTTGTGGATTTTCAGCCATTGAAAATTCAGTCATTTGGGGTGCTAGTAGGCTTATTTCATTCCAATTTCATTGTACTAACATGTCCAATCAATAGCTATAAGTTTCTATGAGTTCATCCCACTCATCCCGCTTTTACCTTCCAATCTTGGATCCTTCTCTTTTTCCAGTCTGTATTGGTGCTTGTGTTTTAACTTTTCAGAGAGGTTAATAGGTTATACTATGCTGAGATTCATTCCTGGAGCAACAGAATGATTTAGCTTGCATTGTCGAAGGCAGTTTTCTTTCTCCCTCAAAGATGACTTTGTTTGGGATCATCAAAGTCTTCGAGAGGACCATTCTTGGGATCCTACCGCTACATTAACCTACTCATAGTCTATTTTTTATTCGGCAATGGTTGATTACTTTATTGTGCCTCAGGCTTTCCATTATATTTTCATGTCCTGTGCATCTAACTCTTTTACAAGGCTTCTAGATATTACATATTCTTTGGACTGATATTTGATGCTTACAGTCTGAGCTTTTCAATTGCATCCAACACATGGCATGATCATTCTTACTAGTTATTTTGAAGAAAGCTCTGAGGGTTTGTAGTTTCTCCCAGACATATTTATGGAAGAAGTTAGTTCTATGTGACCGGCAATATTTTTATTTTATTTTGAATACTGACACATACATCTACAAAATAGATAGTTTAATTATACCAGTTGTATTCTGAAATGATTGTCAATCACTTCCTTGTTCTATAATTTCCATCCTTTGGTCCATGGATCTTAACATTTTTTGTTCTTCAAATACTAGATTGTGTGCATGCTTTTTTAAGTTTCATGTCAGAGTGGTGTTTATTCATTCTATCATGGTTTTTTTCCAATGCACAATAAATCGTTTTCAAGGCTCATGGTATTAGGCTTGATAGGTCCATCTCTGTTTCACCCCATTAACTAGATACTTGATGGCATTCTGCCTTTTTTTCTCTTACGCTTTTGTACATGTCCAAGCAGGAAGCTGGGAATAAGAAGGCCAAGCGAGGTCCTTTGACAGCAGAAAGAAAAGCAAAGAGGAAGGTAAATTCTTCATCTGTACATTTTCAAAATTCTGTGTGTGTATATTTCGAAAATGTCCTTGCAGAGAACTTATATTGGCATTTTCACTAATGAATCTGACAAAACTCCTACAGTCTGGATGTTTATTGGACTTTGTGAATGCTTTTAGTGAGATAATAAATAAAATAGAAATAACATGTTTATTATTCTTGAAAATTAAGAATGCTTTGCAAGGATAGATTTAGATCCTGTTTATAGATTTTATGACACTTTCACGTTTCTGGTATTTTTCCAGATCATGAACTCGAATGGTTTGGAAAGTTAGCATATGTGTTATTCTAAAATTTTCTTAAATTATTTTTCTGGGTTTTGGCAGCTTGCAAAAAGGAAGAAACAGGCACTAAAGGACAAAGAAGCTGGTGTTAAAAGGTTGAAGTTGGCACCAGTCACCAAATCCAAGCCTGTGATTTTGTGCAAGTTCTACATGAAAGGGCGGTGTGCGCAGGTGTTCTCTGCGGTGACACATGTCATTCTTTCTTCTTTTTAAAGAAAATTAAACCAGCTTTTGAATTTTAGTGAATCCTATCCTTTTTAAGGCAAAATTCTTTCCAACTCAAAATTGTCAATGAATGCGGATATAGGAGTTGCAGTTGATAGCCATGTTGCTCATAACATAACCAGCTTCTAGATTTTAGTAAAATTCCATCTTTTTTAAGGCAAAAGTCTTTCCACCTAAAAAATGTCTCCAAATACAGATAGACAAGTTGCAGTTGATAGCCATCTTCCTTGTAATATCTATGTGTTCACCTAAGTCACTTGACATGGGGACACGGGACACTGAGGACACAAAAAATGTGTGTCCGAGTCCCGACACGTGACACGACAACCCCCCTGGAACATGACCGGATGACAATAAATAAATAAATATATAATATATATGCGTGTGTGTGTGTGTGTGTGAAATAGATCCATCATATTACACAGATTCTCATGATGATACAAATTCAATCATACATTATGCATATAATCATGTGTTATCAATGGTACAAGTTTACAACTTGTATTTACTCCTACATCAATGACGATAAATTGACAAACACAAGAAATTAACAATAAACTGCAGTTTTCTCATTAAGTCATCAAAATCAAAATGTATTACATAGATACTGAGTCCTCAGGACTCCTAACTAGCTGAGTCATAGATACTATGTGTGGGAATGCGAATGGCAAAAAACAAATAAAAAATAGGGTAGATACTAGAACCATAGATTAGGATGGAAAAATCTCATAGGCAGCTGCGAGTAGGCTATACTATATAGGCTATGGCTCATCAACATCAAAATCAACATCAGTACCACCATTGCTCTATTCTGCATCCACCTCCTCTGTATCCAGTGTAATCTGCATCTGTTGGTGTGGAGGATGACCCCTCAAGACTCAGGAGTATCACTATCATCATATGTGACAGGCTCTAGCACTGGCTCATTAAGATCCAAGTTGGCCAATGCCAACTCAACACTGTTGTCCAAACCCATATCCCACATCTTTGTCTTTCCTTTCAACCACTTCTCCCTTTGCTTATAAATAAGATGAAGGTTGGTGTGCACATACACCATTGTCTCTGCCCTGGACTGCTCAAGCTTGCTCTTTTTCAAACTATATAGATTCCCATATGTGCTCCAATTCCTCTCGCAACAAGAGGATGAAGTAACCTGAGAGTGTAGCCCTCATGGCTAACTGCTGTAGAGGAGGGCATGTTGCTCCATGAGTTGCCCACCAAGCATAGGGATTCTTAGCCCCCCTGTCTCTAATCACATCATACCCTTCAAATTGCCCAGTGCCAGTGGAAAACTCTACAACGGTATTCTCCACCTCATTAGGGGATGCTCCATCCTGAAATATATGCCTCAATGCATCCTTCATCTCCCATGAAATCTCACCATCCATGTGAGGGAATTTGTGTGAAAGCCCAACATTGAGCCACTCATGGCTGTAGTATTTTGGATTTAATGAGTGAGCCAAACAAATCAAAGGTGTGCAATTCTTGTCCCACCCGCTAATAAGAATATCTTGTATGGTGCTGAAGAAGGCCTCCCTTGATGTCTCATACTCCAGGCACTCATTCTGAAAAATAATGGTCCTCACGTACTCAATCATGGAATCCCATCTCTCATAAACCTCTCCTAGGATGGGATGGTCGGTATCTACAAATCGTAACAAAGCAATGATAGGGTCCATGATCTTAATAGTAAGATCTACCCTCTCCCACCAAGCATCTTCTAACACTTTGTCCTTGACTCTTTTTAAGGCTGCTTGATTTGTCTTTCTCCAAAAAGACCAAAAATCTGAAATAACCATGGCCCCAAGAGTGGTCTTGACCTCCCTCAACCTCTTTAGCATGATGAATGCAGACGAAAACTATATTTGCAATCTTCAATAATGATAGATGTGTACTATTTGTAGTTTGTGAGGGCATTGATATGATTTTGTACAAAGTTGTAGATATGTCGTACAACCTTAATAAGATTTCCAATCCATGTCATATTAGAAGCAATCGATTTAAGTGCTAAATTCAAGGAATGGACAATGCAAGGTGTCCAAAATTTTTGTGGATATTTAGCTTCCTCAATCATGCCAACAACCTTGCGAACAGGTGCATTGTCTTTAATGATTTGCACACAAGAATCAACACCTACATCTTCAATAAATTTAATGAACAACTTACCCATATATTGTGCATCCTTATATTTCTAAGAGCATCCATTGTTTTCAAGAAAATTGGTCCATTCAAGGAAGACACCATGAAGTTGATGAGTGGATGGCGTGCTGCATCTGTCCATCCATCAGAGGCAATACTAACCCTAGATGTTGGACATGCTGATTTACTATGCTCAAGCATTTTATCCACCTCCTTCTTTGTCTTAGTCAACATTGTGGTTCTAAGCTTCTCTGAACCAAGAGGCATGTACCCTGATGGAGCTCCTTGAGCTAGCACTTGACACATCTCAATAAATAAAGTTGATCGTGCAACATTAAATGATATGAAGTTAAGATAGAAAAAAAGGAAATGTTAATATCAATCTTTTCTCGCCTCTCTTGCTGAAATATCTTGTCCATTGGACCATGTGACCTCCTTTTTGCTGCTTAACCTACACCCCCACTAGAACTCTTGAATGGATAATTGCTTTTCCTCAAGAATGGAAGGGGATCCTCATTCTTGTTTTCCTTAAATGTTGCAACGACCATTGCTACACCAACATTGGCCTCTCTTTCTAATTATTTCCTCTTAGATGGAGTCACTCTTACACATTCTTCAATTCCATAAGATGATGTGCCCAAGAAATGCCCTTTCACATGGAAATAAGTGCTCTTGAATTGATGGTTGCAAAATTTGCATGTCCAAAGAGCATTATCTCCTCCATTTAACTTGCAACTTGACCCTTGATGTCTTGTACAAAATTCCAAAAGGGATATTATAATTCTTGAGCCTGATGTCTTGCTAAATTGATATTTCTCTCAACATTTGAAGCTATTGTTGCAACCCCACTTCCAAAAGATGGAAGACTGGAAGAAAAATGCCCCTTGATTGAGCCATGCCTGTTGTAAAAATAAAGAAAAATGCACTGATGTCAGGTTGTGCATGTAAACAAAATGGATTAGCAGATTTTTGTAGAAAAACTAGAAAAAAATCTTGATTTGTGGTAGCATCGGATGTGCTCTAAGTCTCAAACTTTGTGGAGAGGCTTAGACACATGCATTCCAGATAACCCACAAATTGTTTTGGGAAATTCCACCCAGAAGCAATTTTATTTGATAAAGTAATTATTTTTAATGAGGACCCTAAGTCTAACTTAGGAAATCAAAATAATTAATGGGTATTAATTTAAACTGTGGGTGAAACGTGTAGAAAAAACAGATCAAGCCTAAATGTAATCTTCGCGGTTGATTGGAAATCTAATCTCGGTTGTTTAAGTCTCAACGAGAAGACTATAAAGGAAGGCTTGAGGGTCATTTGGAAAACACACCGAAAGGGTCAAGTGATCAATTTTTCTGAAGTGAGCAGTGCTCAAGAGGAAAACCAGATCTAAGTGATTCTTCATTACACAGAGGGGTAGAGACAGTATTCGAAGAGAAATATTTCTTAGCCGGAGAATCATCAACAAAGAAGGGCAGAGAGAGATCCAGCAGCTCCAGTGCAGAGCCAGAGAGGCTGACGTAGAGCCACGCAGAGGGCCAGAGGAAATCCAAAGGGTTTGCTGAAAGGTCGATTTCAGAAGCCGGAAGCCGGGGTGTGAGACCAGAAGGTAGAGATTGAAATTTCTAAGGAGCAGATCGATTCACCAACTAAGTGACGCAGTGCCCAAAAGGGTTGACGCTGGGACTGTGCAGAGGCAGCGCAGAGCGTGCTAGAGGCACATCATTCAGTGGTCGGATCGGTCGGGATTTCCAGTGATAGAGTGAGGTAACCTCACTAATATTTCTGTTAGTTGTATTCTCTGTAACTGGATTGTTCGGAGTGACATTCAGAGATGTATTCAAAATTTACTGCTGCTTAATAATAAAACCCTTAGATCTGCTGCACTGGTTTTCCCACATTGGGTTTTCCTGGGGACATTTTATTGAGAATTTGGTTGGGCGGTAATTAATTCAAATTCTCTACTTGATAATTACTTGTGAGCTTACTTCTTTTACTTATGTATTTTCTTCTTAGTGTATTATATCTTTCATCAAGCCAATTATCAAAAACGCAAGAGACACAGATTTAGGCTCTTCAAGCCAGGGCCAAAACCCGTCCCTCTTGGAGAGGAAAACCCACAAGAAATTCTTCTTATAGACTTTCAAATGACAAGTACCATGACCATGACGCCGACCCTTAACCCTTGTATGCCTTCAAGACCTTGTCACTGCTTCTTCATTGACCCCTTGAGCTGATCCTTATTTCTTACACCTCCTTGCACCGTTCTGCACCAAGACTAGAGAGCTCAGTCTCTACTTGGCTTGTTACTTATGATCTCAGCATCGTGGCATAGACTGTCTTCCTTAGTACCTTCACTTAACCTTGCTGACTATACACTTGTCTTCTTTCCTTCAAAGAGTGGTCCACAACTTAACATACTTGTTGCAGTTCTTACTCATACTTAACATAGTCAAATGTTCGTACTTTAATATAGCCCTTCTCTACACTTGATCATAGTCTTGTTTATGCATCTTGACACAATCATCTATTAGCACCTTGACACAGTCTCATATCTGCACCTTTACAATCATCTATCCGCATCTTTATACATTCACATATTCACACCTTTACAATCATCTATCCGCATCTTTATATAGTAACATATCCGCAGATCTTAGAGCTTTATATACTTATATATATGTGATATCATGTCTCCTTTCTTCACATTTTATACTTGTATCATCCTATTTCTAGAGTCTGTGATCCACAATTTATCTTCCTGAAATTCCATTCGAAAATCACAGAAGAATCTGAATTACTCTCTCTGTTTTTCTGCGCAGTATATATAGTTGCTTCCACCTGTAATAAACCGACCTGTGTATGAATAGGTGTGACAGACCTTTGAGCCGACTTGATCACTGTTTTGTAGGCCGACAAGGAGGCTGTCTAGAGGAGTATGTCAGCGCTGATTTGGAGCATCATTATGAGCCATGGTTGCTGTGCTTATGTGACAAGGTCTTGAGGCATATTAGATTGACTTGACTCTTCATATACATGACTCTTAAATACATTTATAACCAGAAGACAAATCCTAATAGACATCAAGAAGAAGTCTATAGATCTATAATAAAACCTTGCTCATGAAACCCATGAGGCAAGCATACCAAAAATATATTTATTATCTTTGTCTTCTTAAGTACATAAATACATAATTATATAGTCAATATGAAGACCGAACCTAGTTACACTTTCCAACACTCCCTCTTAACTAGGGAGGTATTCATACAAGTACATGGTCACTTTCAAACTGAAGAATATCATTAGAAGAATTGGATTGGTAATCTCATCTGTATAACATCATATCAACCCACATTGTCCTAGTGCAAGGCCTTGACTAACAACCCCATCTCTCAATGAGACAATGGGCTACAATGCTGGCGAGACACATGACTTATAGACACCATAGTCATTATCTCTCCAAGGTACATACTCCACCTAGGTGTTCCCAGCGTATGACCTTCTTGGACTATTCTTCTCTTGGGTAGCCAACCCTCAAAGAATATCGGTCCTCGACTACGCTTATCTTGAATGCCCTATCACATTCTCAAAGAGTATCGAATGCCAGATGATTACCCAATCCTCCATTTTGTCTTCCAGGTGAAGACCAGAATGATGTGTCTATCCAGTCTCTCCACATGGCCTTCATTAAGACTTACGACTGTTAATCCTGGTCTAGTGCATGACACATGTATTAGAGAATCATATATGTCACCCCCTCTTAACTTAGGGAGGACATACTTCAAGTTTCTTCCAAGGAAGAAAATTATCACCAAGCTCCCTCTTAACCAAGGACCTGCAGTAGTAATGGTGAGACACCCAGCCGCTCATGAAGAATTCCTCCCCTCGATGTCATGGATTTCGATATTGATGAATCTTGAACCTTTTGGCTCCATAGGGCATAGATCATCCATCACTTTCATCCACGAGTCATGTCAACCATCAGAAAGTGATCAGTCTTTCTCATCTGGTCCACCTTTATGCCATGCTGCTTTCCTTCGAACCATATCCCAAGGATCTTACATCCTTCCACATGATTGGCAGCCCTGCATAAACTCATCCAAGTAAGAACTTTTAAATCAAAAGTTACCTTATTGATGATCTTTCACCATGACATCTTCCTGTAGGCATCGAAATCCTTTATTCAGATTGACACATCTCCTAATGATATGTCTTGTCAAGGGTCTTCTTATTTACCATACTTCTATCGGAGTCCACATATCTTCCCAGGAGATCTCCCAGTCACATCTTCTTGGCTTTTGGATGATAACCGCCTCTTTACATGGTTGTACTTCATTATCTCTTCCATTCTTTTTCCACACAAATTCATCCCTAGGAACTTCCAGTATCCAGTTCCTTGTTTGTATACAACCACCTCATATTCCATATGCAGACATATTTAATTTCATTTGTTAGTGGCAACCTGTGCACCAGAAGAGATTTTCCTTTCATAGAACATAGAAGTTCATCACCTGTAACCGCATGACATGACTTCACAACATCCAGTGTCAACATTAAGATATATGTACCTCATACTTTTCCCTTTGAGTCATCTTGTTGCAATTTTACTAGAATGAAGAACTTCATTCCCTTGACCTGCTTCATCAATATATCATCATATCCTAATCCCAGAATTCTGTAACATAAAATTCTTGATGAAACCTTTTGCTTTCTTTCTAACTAGTGAATCCATTAGAGAGCTCCATTAGAAAATGTCAGCACTTGTTTCCATATTGATTGTTGAATGATGACCCTTGATCTTGATGACTGCCTTCCATCAATGTTGTTTATCAGTGAGGTTTCCAGGAGCTCCTCCCATGCTTCTATCATGATGCTTTTAATATGCATTGCTTCCTATCATACTATTTTACAACCAACAAAAATCACTCAAAAAGATGATCTCAAATCATAATAGAGATCTTTTGCTTCCTCTTTCTTAGATTTATTTGTATTAGGTTCTTCCCTTACATCTGTGACATGGGCTTCTTCCTCTTTCCTCTTGTACTTCCTAGATTTAGGACAATCCCTTTTATAATGCCCAAGTTCATTACATCCAAAGTATCATACTTTGTCCATATTTCTTCTTTTATTCTGAAGACCAAATTTTCCGAATCTTTCTTTCTTCGTGGACATCGCTGCAAAGGCTTGATTCCCTTGATTTGATCATGTATCAGCTTTGGCTTTTAATCTTGTTTACTCTATTTTACATAGAAACCATAGATCGTGGAATGGTGTTGCTTCTTTCTTCCCATATAATCTTGAAGTGAAGTTTCCCCATTCTTCTGGTAGAGAATTCAACACCACTGTAGTCATCTCACTATTAGACATTACTTCTCTCAATTCATGCAATTGGTCTCTTATTTAAGAAATCCTCATAAAGTATGAAGTGATTCCTTCATCTCTTGACAATTTCATCTTGTATAGTTCTTGTCTTAGAGAGATTGCTTCTTCTGTAGTACTCACAGAGAATAGCTCTACCAGTTTCTCATATATTTATTTTGCAGTTTTCAGTTTTCAGTTTTGATACATAGAGTATGAGTGAGTCCTTAATGGATTCTATGAGAATCCTCTAGGCTCTGATTTCTCCTTTATGTTCTTGGCATGAGATGGAGCATCTTCTTTTGAGGGTTGAATTGTAGATCCTTCAATGCAGGCCATAACTTCGTCTTCAATTAGATTCAAATCTGTCTTCTTCTTCCATGCACTAAAGTTTGATGACCCAATCAATTTGTTGCTCTCTTTGTAGTAAGTCATTTTGACAGATTTATATAAGGTCATAGATACTTACTTGAGTAGAGTGACTTCCTTCTTCTAGCAGCTTCCTTGATGATGATGAAGATGAAGTCAGGAACTTCCTCTTAGATTGAATTCTCCAATGTAGGTGTTCTTGGATCGTTGATGATAAAGAATGTCTCCAAAAAGATGATGTCTCTTCCAACAATGTCTTGAATATAAATCTTTGATGGCAAAGATTATTTACTTGATGAGTGGATCCTTTGAATGAGATTGAAGATATTTCTTGAAATGGCTTGAGAATCTTCCTTGCAAACTGATTTCACTTTTCAACTCAAACTTTGGCCTTGACTTTGATTCTTGCTTCCTTGAGTGCCTCCTTGCTAAGTCGCCCTTGTCTTTAGCACCTTAGCTCTGATACCATGTTGAGAATTTGGTAGGGCGGTGATTAATTCAAATTCTCTACTTGATAATTACTTGTGAGCTTACTTCTTTTACTTATGTATTTTCTTTTTAGCTTATTATATCTTTCATCAAGTCAATTATCAATAACACAGGAGACACAGATTTAGGCTCTTCGAGCCAGGACCAAAACCTCTCCTTCTTGGAGAGGAAAACTCGCAAGAAATTCTTCTTATCGACTTTTGAGATGACAAGTACCATGTCCATGACACATACCCTTAACCCTTGTATGCCTTCAAGACCTTGTCACTGCTTCTTCATTGACCCCTTGAGCTGATCCTTATTTCTTGCACCTCCTTGCACCGTTCTGCACCAAGACTAGAGAGCTTGGTCTTTATTTGGCTCGTTACTTATGATCTCAGCACCGTGTCATAGACTGTCTTCCTTAGTACCTTCACTTAACCTTGCTGACTGTACACTTGTCTTCTTTCGTTCAAAGAGTGGTCCACAGCTTAACATACTTGTTGCAGTCCTTTCTCATACTTAACATAGTCAAATGTTCGTACTTCAATATAGCCCTTCTCTACACTTGATCATAGTCTTGTTTATGCATCTTGACACAACCATCTATTCGCACCTTGACACAGTCTCATATCTGCACCTTTACAGTCATATATCTGCATCTTTATACAGTCACATATCCGCACCTTTACAATCATCAATTCGCATCTTTATATAGTAACATATCTGCAGATCTTAGAGCTTTATACACTTATATATATGTGATATCATGTCTCCTTTCATCGCATTTTATACTTGCTATATCATTCCATTTCTAGAGTTTGTGATCCGCAATTTATCTTCCTAAAATTCCATCCGAAAATCACAGAAGAATCTGAATTACTCTCTCTGTTTTTCTGTGCAATATATATAGGGTATATACAGTTGTTTCCACCTGTAATAAGCCGACTTGTGCATGAATAGGTGTGACAGACCTTTGAGCCGACTTGATTACTGTTTTGTAGGCCGACAAGGAGGCTGTCTAGAGGAGTATTTCAGCGCTGATCTGGAGCATCATTCTGAGCCATTGTCGCTGTGCTTATGTGACAAGGTCTTCAGGGATAGTAGATTGATTTGACTCTTCATATACATGACTCTTGAATACATTTATAACCAGAAGACAAATCCTAATAGACATCAAGAAGAAGTCTATTGAGCTATAATAAAACCTTGCTCATGAAACCCATGAGACAAGGATACCAAAAATATATTTTATTATCTTTGTCTTCTTAATTACATAAATACATAATTACATAGTCAATATGAAGATCGAACCTAGTTACACTTTCCAACACATTTGTCCAAAAATAATGGTGTCCTGTGTGTGTTATTTCTTTTGCTCAGTTTCTTGTTTCCACATCTAAATTAAGTAAGTGAAGGCTGCTTCAGTAATTGCTTCAATGTTTTCAGAAATAATCTGCAAAATAACTTGTTAAATGTAATTTACAAGTAGGAGAAGTAATTCAATTTGTTGCTGTAGGATTCCAGATCTAGGACTTGGAATTTTCACATGGTATCAGAGCATTGATTGTGGAATAGGAAGAGTAGATCCAGCGCTGAGGCGAAGGCCGAAGAGATGCAAAAAGCAACAAATCAAATCCCTAGAGGGATTGTGCAGTCCAGGCTAGAAGGGCTGAAATTTCTGGGAAAGTCTCTCTCTGAGTGAGTCAACAGAGAGGAAGGGCTTCTAGATCGGAATTTTGCTGATCCAGAGGGAGCAGCACAGAGCCTTAGCACAGAGTTGGTGGGACGCAGTTTCTGCAGGCATATTTTGTTTTTGCTGGGCAGAAAGTCATCAGAATAGGAAGAAGCAGCATAGTGAGGGAATTTTATTTCTTAGGAAGTTCCTAGCCTAGGAATTTTATTTTTCCAAGATATGAGAAGCAGATTTGGGCAACATATCTACAAACTCCAGAAGGAGTGTGTAAGCCTGTCCAGTGCTGCGCAAAGGGGGGAGAAGAGGAGCAGATTCGACATTCTTGACGGCCATGGCAACTCATGGGCTTGGAGATCAGAACTGGTTGAAGGGAGCCTCCAACTACATGATTTGGAAGGCAAGAATCACATGCCTTCTAGATGAGTATGATCTCAATCTTTTCGTGACGAGTACGGTAACTGTCCCTGCAGATCCAGATCTGCTGAAGAAGTACACAACTGATATGGCGAAGGCCAAAAGGCTTCTCCTTGATGGAGTCAAAGATCATTTTGTTTCCCATATAGCTATCAAGGACACAACCGAGCAGATGTTGGAAGCCTTGGCAACGTTGTATGAAGGCTCTTCCGAACAGCGAAAGATGTACTTAGAGTAGAAACTGAGGATGATGCAGATGTAGAAAGGGGAGCGTATTGTTCTGTTCTTGTCGAAACTTCAGGAAATCCATGATTAACTAGCAGCAGTGGGGGCCACCCCTTCTCCTACAGGAATGGTGAGACTGACTCTTAACACTGTCTCTGAAGAATGGCAGGTGGTTGTCCAGAGCATCTTGGGCAAAGCCACCTTGCTGGGCTGGGAAGAGATGTGGGATGCTCTTCAGCAAGAAGAGCTAAGGAAGGCCCTGGTCAAGTGTAAACTTGACGACAACAGTGGTAGTGGATCGAAGTTCAAGCAGGAGGAGGAAGAAAATGCAACCTTGACATCCAAAGGGTAGCAAGAGTAGCGGGGACGTAAGATAGACGTCTCGAAGATTAAGTGCTTCAGATATGGTGAACTTGGTCACTGCGCTACCCAGTGTCCTTTGAAGAAAAAGGACAAGGATGAGAAGCACGATCCGAAGGCTACTACCGTGAAGATCCATGAGGATGAGTATGCCATGAGTGCCCACGCATCTCCAGGAGGGAGATGGGGTGACATTGAGCTGTAAGTTTGCAAGAAATTCAATTGGGGAGGATCCTTGAGGAGTCCACCTCTCAGATCATAACCTTGCTACGGGTGCCCAAGATCAGTAGTAGCAGGCTGGAGGAGTTTTTAATCGGTGCAGAGGAGTGCAGAAACGACAGATGCAGTGGTTAGCAACACTAAATATTAGCAGCGCAAAGCATATTTCCAACAACGTAGAGGGACGCAGTGCAGAGCAGCAATAGCGCAATGCTTCAGAGGGATAGCGTGGGACAAGCAGAATTTTGGATGTTTTTCAGTTGCTTCTCTCAGCAGTGGAGTTGCAGTGCTAGCAGCAAATGCAACATTTGAGAGGGAGTTGCAGTGTTGATCGTGGCAGGGTCAACCACAGTACAATTGTAGCAGTAGCGCAGTGGTTGGTGGACACCATGTGAGACATCAGCAGTGCAAAGCGAGATGCTTCAGAGTCAGAGTGGTATGCAGTAGGGCATATTTGCTAGAGCACATTCCTCGCTAAGAGGGAGTGTTGATTTGTGGTAGCATCGGATGTGCTCTATGTCTCAAACTTTGTGGAGAGGCTTAGACACATGCATTCCAGATAACCCATAAATTGTTTTGGAAAATTCCACCCAGAAACAATTTTATTTGATAAATCAATTATTTTTTATGAGGACCGTAAGTCTAACTTAGGAAATTAAAATAATTAATGGGTATTAATTTAAACTGTTAGTGAAACTTCTAGAAAAAGCAGATCAAGTCTAAATGTAATCTTAGCCGTTGATTGGAGATCTAATCTTGGTTGTTGAAGTTTCAACGAGAAGACTATAAAGGAAGGCTTGAGGGTCATTTGTAAAACACACCGAAAGGACCAAGTGATCGAATTTTCTGAAGTGAGCAGTGCTCAAGAGGAAAACCATATCTAAGTGATTCTTCATTGCAGAGAGGGGGTAGAGACAGTATCTAGAGATAAATCTTTCTTAGCCGGAGTATCATTGACAGAGAAGGGCAGAGAGAAATCCAACAGCTCCAACGTAGAGCCAGGTAGGCTGACGCAGAGCCACGCAGGGTTATGCAGAGGCTGCACAAAGGGCTAGAGGAAATCCGAAGGGTTTGCTGAAAGGTTGATTTTAGAATCCAGAAGCGGGGGTGTGAGACTGGGAGGTAGAGATTGAAATTTCTGAGGAGCAGATCGATTCACCAACTGAGTGACGCAGTGCCCAGAAGGGTTGACACTGGGACTGCGCAAAGCCTGCTAGAGGCACATCATTCAATGGCCGGATTAGCGGGGATTTCCAGTGATATAGTGAGGTAACCTCACAAATATTTAAGTTAGTCATATTCTCTGTAACTGAATTGTCCAGAGTGACATTCAGATATGTATTCATAATTTATTGCTGCTTAATAATAAAACCCTCATATCTGCTGCACCAATTTTCCCGCATTGGGTTTTTTCGGGGACATTTGTCCAAAAATAATGGTGTCCTGTGCATGTTATTTCTTTTGCTCAGTTTCATGTTTCCACATCTAAATTAAGTAAGTGAAGGCTGCTTCAATGATTGCTTCAATGTTTTCAGAATTAATCTGCAAAATAACTTGTTAAATGTAATTTACAAGTAGGAGAATTAATTTAGTTTGTTGCAATAGGATTCTAGAACTAGGACTTGGAATTTTCACAAAAAATGGAAGGAAAACCCACTTACTTGTACCTTGAATCACCTCCAAAAGTCATCTATCTCCTTTGCTAGTTGCTCACACAGTCCTACAACACCCAAAAGACAAACCAAAATGAGCAAATGTGTCCCAAATCTGGAATTTAGCAAGTGCGTAGGTCACTTTTTGTCAGAAATGTTAAGCTTTGAAATTTTAAAACTAATTAACTTTGATCTTCAAGCTTTCACAAATGAGATAGACAAGTCTCCAGATGCGTGCTAGAAATCCAACACAATACGCCTTCACAATAAGATGATTTGGCCACAAATAACAAGTAAATATCCTCCAGGTGCGAGAGGATGAGACTTGTAATATGAGATCTACAAAAAATGATGCAAAGGAGATCTGCCACGAATGATAGTACAAGATAGAGACCTTGCCAATAATACGAAATCTGCTAAACAATAATGCAAGAAAAAAATCTCCAGAATTGCGAGAGAAATATCCACTAGATCTGCCAATGATGAAACAAAATAACATGCTTACAATAAATCTGTTAACAATGAGAGAGATAAAATATCGATGCAAGGGCTTTATCACCAATGCAAAAGAGATCACCAGTGATGATAAGAGATCTGCCACTGATAATGAGAGGTCTGTCACTGATAATAAGAGATTTGCCAATGATGATAAGAGATCTGCCACTGATAATAAGAGATCTGCCAATAATGATAAGAGATCTGCCACTAATAATTAGAGTTCTGCCAATAATGATAAGAGATTTGCCATTGATAATCTGAGATTTGCCATTGATAATAAGAGATCTTCCAATAATGATAAGAGATTTTCCAGTAATAATCAGAGATCTGCAAATCTATAATTGATCTGCTAACAATAAGAGAGATAAATTACTGATGCGAGGGCTTGATCACCAATGCGAGAGCTAGATCACCAAAGCAAGAGAGAGAGAACTCAATGTGTTACAAATGAAGGCTTCTCTTCAATATATAGGAATCTTTGAGACAAAATCCCTAACTCAAATTAGGTTTTTGGAAGCTCCTAGAGTGATCCATTTTTGCACATGTCGAATTAGATCACTTAAGTGATTTTATTTTGCACATGTCAAAATTACTATATAAAAGAATTTTGAAATAACTTCTGCACTTGTAATAATAATTTGCACTTGAAAAATAATTATCTTCAAGGGTGAAAGGGGTTAACTCATAGAGTGTTTTTCTAGGGAAATTTCTCCCTTTGTTGTACAAAATTCATCACTCCCTCTCAGCTAGGGAGGAATTTCCATCAATAGTGTCAAAACTGTTGTTCTTGTCAAATCATCATGGCTCATGTTGAACATTCTCGAATCTAAAGAAGAATACGCATGACATGGGAGCCTCAACTACAACCCTGAATCCAAGCTCAGCCAAATGAAGGCTAAGAAACCATTACGGGGAGTCTCAAGCTCCAACCCGACCTAAATATCATCAAGGAGAGTCTTGCTACCACCCAGAATAAATACCACTCAGTCATGAAGACTAAGAAACCAATGCTCAAGTAATGAGGATAAGAATCCATAATAGCTCAACACTGTTAATCAAGGTTGTCATTGATGTCAATATGCCATTGACTAAGATGACTATATTCTTGAGATGTCTGGTTCCAGATGATGATGCCATAGCCCTTGGTTGACTAGGTTGCCATCAATAATGATGTCAATCCACGAAGATGTCAAGATAACTCTTGATGCCATTGATGATGTCATATACTAAATGAATGGCCACGATTGTTAATGACACTTGATGTTGGAAGACTAGGAAGATATTATTTGAAGCTCCGCTAATGATGCTGCACTTGATGAATGTTGGAAGACTTGCACTATTAATGAATACATGATGCTATACCTTCGTGATAAAATGAATGATGGGTACTATCATGATGACATGCATAATGACACCATGATCCTATGATGAAGAAGCCAAACCATGAAGAAGACTAACAAGAGAAGCCTATCTGCCCTGTCTCTAATTCTGCACTAATTTATGACTAGTCACACTAAAAAATATTTTTTTTGTATCATAGAAGCAACCTCTTAAGTTGATTCCTATGCCATCATTTAGAGCATAATTTTTCCTTTCCAATGAGCTATCACTTGGCCCGAAACTCCAAATAGGTTGGGAGATATAGATTTTACAAGTTGAGAAAATTAATCTGGTCCTTGAGCCAACCTGTGCTAGCCTACCCATGTCGGCCTAATCCAGAGACGTGTCCTTTCGTTCAAGCAACAAAATATGTATTTATAGAGACCACATACCGTCATTTCAGTAAAAAGAAAGTTCGATGAAAAAACACGGAATTCGGTAAGATTTTGTGAAATTTTCAAATCTGAAAATTATTTCTGCAGTGATTGATTTATTTCGCCTACTTATTAGATAAGTTATTTACAGATGCTTCAGTAAATTTTGAAATAAACACAGCTGCAGTACTTCACTCTAATAAAAAATAGAATAACGAAAATAACACATGTAGCACAATAGAAACAACCATATGAACACAGTTATTTTTGGACAATTGTCACGGAAAAACCCAATGTGGGAAAACCGGTGTAGCAGATGAGGGTTTGTATTTATCTTCAGCAATGAAAAGATCTTTTATAGAAGTCTTGGTGAGAAAAGTAAATTAGCATACACCTGACATGATTTTTCCAGACACTCTGGAAGAATTTCAACTCTTTGGGTGACCTCCTACACCCTTTGCGTCATCCTGCGTAGCTTCTCTGCGCATTCCCTTCCTGGACTGCGTAAGTCTGCGTTGAGGGGTTGGTGTTGTTGCTCAACGCTCCCTTCCCTTCACCCTTCTGCCTTCTCCTTCTCCGTTTGCTGACTTCTCCCTCCTTCTGCCTTTGCAATCCCGCCTCTACAAACTCACCCACTGAAATCGAATTCTCTTACTTCAGAATCGATTTCCTTCGAGAATTGAGAATGTCCCTGACTTGATTTCCAAATGATCCTCAAGCCTCTTCTTATAATTTTCTCGTTGATGAATCAACGACCAAGGCTATATCTTTAATCAATGGCTCAGATTAAAAGATGACTTGATCTTCGTTTTCTTGAATATTCACAATCTACTTTATTAATACCCTTTAATTATTTAATTTCCCTAAGTTTAGACTTAGGGTTTGCATTAAAATAATTAATTATTTTAATAAAGCAAGATTCGAGTGGAATTTTCATAAACGATTTATGGGTTCTCTGGATAACTGCTGTCCAAGCCTCTCCACCAATTTTGAGACTTGGAACACTTCCCGCTGCTATAAAATCAACACTCCCTCTTAGCGAGGAAAGTGTTTAAGCAAGATACCACTGTACTTTCTCTGACTCTAGAACATCTGCTACGCTGATGATGTCCTGGTTGCTACCCCTCATCTCTGCGTTGCTGCCCTCTGTACTGCTGCCTGTGACACTATCTCTGCCACTACCTCATTCGTACTGTAGCTCCCTCTTTCTCTGTAGACCACCCGTTCCTCTAATTGAAGGGGTTCTCGACCATCCCCATCTTCTCTCTGAAGTAAGTGAACTTAATCTTACTCAGAGCCTTGGTGAGGATATCTGCCACCTGTTCCCCTGTAGGAGTGTACCTTAACTGTACTGCTCCCCGTTGGACATAGTCCCCGATGAAGTGGCACCGAATGTCAATGTGTTTCGATTGGTCATGAAACACAGGATTCTCAGAGAGCTCAATGCAACTCTGATTATTACACATAATCCCGGTCGATTCCATCCTCTTCTTGAGTAGGTTCAAGAGTAATTTACGAAGCCATACGGCCTCGAACGAAGCTGTTCTTACTGCCATTTACTCTGCCTCCACTGAACTTAGTGTGACAGACTTCTGTTTCCTGCTGCACCAGGAGGTCATTCCTGATCCAAGACTGAAACAGTACCCACTGGTACTCTTCCGATCCACTGTGCTTCCAATCCAATTTGCATCTGTAAACACACTCAACTGGACCTCATTGCCATTGGTGTACTTCAATCCATACTCGACTGTCCCCTTCAGATATCTGAGAACATGTTTGGCTCTGCCCATTCCACCGTGAACTGACTGAGGGTATTCACTGTATAACGAATGTCTGCTCTAGTATTGACAGATACATCAATTATCCGATGAGCTGCTTATTTAAGGTGGGATCAGCCTCATCATCCTCCGTTGTGTCTATCTTCTTCCAGTTAGTAATCATTGGCGTGGCCATGGGTCTACAGTCTTCGATCTGAAATCTCTTCAGGATTTTTGTTAGTGTATCTTCCTTGCCCCAAGAAGATTTCTTCCTTGTGCTGCCAAACTTCCAAACCAAGAAAATAGTTTATCTGCCCCAGATCCTTCATGTCGAATTCCGTAACCAGATTCTCCTTGCAGTCCTTGATGAGATTAGATGATCCAGTAAGAAACAAATCATCTACATATAATACCAGAATTAACGACTCATCCCCTACTCTCAAGTAGTAGAGTTTGGGATCTGCATCACTCTTGAAGAACCCCATCTTCTGCAAATAGCTATCGATTCGCCCATACCATGCCCTGGGGGCTTGTTTTAAACCATACAAAGCTTTCTTAAGCCTGCAAACATGAGTCTTCTGCTCATGCGTCTCGACGCCCTCTGGCTGTTCTATGTACACTTCCTCCTCTATCACCCCGTTCAAGAACGCTGTCTTGACATCCATCTGGTGAATCTCCCATCCCATCTATGCTGTTAGAGAGATGACGGATTTGATAGAAGTGTAGCGAGCTATAGGGGCGAAGGTTTCCTCATAATCGATCCCTTCCTTTTGTTCGTACCCCTTAGCTACAAATCTGGCCTTGAACTTCTCTATGTTGCCGTCTACAACATACTTGAGCTTGTAGATCCACCTTGATCCTACAACTGATTTGTCCTGTGGTCTAGGGACTACTTCCCAGACATTTTTTGTTATGATGGAGCTATACTCCTCCTCCATGGCATCCACTCACACCTGATGTTGAGATGCCTCCCAAAAGCTGGAGGGTTCTCCAACCCGAGCTACCAGGGTCTGGTATCTGTTAGGTTGCCTCCGTACCCTCTTCCCATCTCTAGGGGCTCCAAAAAATTCTTCTGCATCCTTTAGAATTTGTTGAAGTTCTCTGCTCGGTCTTCCACTGGTGGTGGGCGACCTTACCTGCTCTCTTGCCTGCTCTTCTTCGGAGGAACTCTCAGAATCCTTGTGCCGTGGAGAGGCACTTGAACCATCCTGTGTAGGCCGTTGAGGATGTACGAGTGGATCCTCCTCAATTTGCGTATTTGTAGCCATTTCCCGGGATTTCCTGAGGTCTCTCTCCTCCATGAATTTTACGTCTCGCCTTACTACGATCTTCTTGCTTTCTGGAATATAGATGTGATATGCCTTCGCATTTTCACTATAGCCCACAAGATAACCCTTTTCCGCAGTCTGATCCAATTTCTTCCTCTTCTTATCTGGAACATGGAAGTACACCATTCTGCGAAATATCTGAATATGGCTCTCCTCCGGCTTGCTGCCTGTGAACACACTCTCAGGAGTTACCTTCCCCATTGCTCTATGGGGTACTCTTTTCGGCACATACACCGTTGTATTGTAGGCTTCTTCCCACAAAAATTTGGGCATATCTTGGTCATATAGCATTGCCCTTGTAGCCTCTACAATGGTCCGGTTCTTTCGTTTTGCAACTCTATTCTGCTCTGGATTGTATGGAGCTATCCATTCTCTATTGATGCCTTCCTTTGCACAGAAACTAGTGAAGTCTTTATCGATATACTCTCCACCATTATCCGACTGTAGCTTCTTGATCTTCTTTCCTGTTGAGTTTTCTACAAACGCTTTGAACTCTTTGAATTGTTCAAAGACATCATCTTAGGTTTTGAGAAAATAGATCCGAGTCTTTTTGGAATGATCATCAATAAAGGTAGCAAAATAATTTGCACCACTGAGAGTGGTTGTGGACATTGGACCACAAATATCTGAGTGTATCAACTCTAATACGCTCTTGGCCCTGCTGCTGCTTATTGGAAATGCTGCTTTAGCATACTTCCCTAGTACACATCCCCTGCAAACTTCATCTCTCCTTGTGTTGAGTTCAGGAGCTCCTATGACAGTGTTATTGAGAATCCTCAAGGCTCCATGATGTAGATGTCCCATCCTTCTATGCCATAATTCATTCAGATCTCTTTCGTCCGTACTACCATTCAGAGCCACGGGGAATCAAGCTGGAGTTTATATAGTTTATTACTCCTTACTCCAATATGTGTCTTCTTGCTCCAGCTAGGATGTTTGACATAAACTTTGTTTTCAATAAAGTATACGTCATAACCCTTGTTCTGAAGCTGAGACATTGAGAGTAAATTCATTCCCAGCCCTGGTACATGCAGAACGTTTGTGGCCTGAATCTTGTTGCCAGCTTCTATTTGAAATGTTATGGTACCTCTTCCAACGGGGGTACACTTGGCCTTGTTTCCCATAGTAATCTGGAAATTCATTTGTTCTTCTTGGTAGCTCAAAAAACATTCTCGAACCCCCGTCATATGAGCAGATGCTCCATTGTCAATATACCCAAACACCTGGAGGAGTCGTGCTTGACACACAAGCAAAGTCTTCCTCTAGTCTGGATGCCAGCACCGTCATGTCATGTTCCCTCTGCATTTCTGTGTGCTCTGGGGGACTGCGTGAACCCTTCTGAGTGTCGGATCTTTGGTCCATAGCAGATCCTCCCTTTCTTTCTTTAGCCTTTTGCTCTGATACCATGTGAAATTTTCAAATCTAATAATTATTACTGCAGTGATTGATTTATTTCACCTACTTATTAGATAAGTTATTTACAGATGCTTCAGTAAATTTTGAAATAAACACAGCTGCAGTACTTCACTTTAATAAAAATCAGAAGAACAAAAATAACATATGTAGCACAATAGAAACAACCATATGAACACAGTTATTTTTGGACAATTGTCCCCGGAAAAACCCAGTGTGGGAAAACTGGTGTAGCAAATAAGGGTTTGTATTTATCTTCAGCAATGAAAAGATCTTTTACAGAAGTCTTGGTGAGCAAAGTAAATTAGCATACACTTGGCATGATTTTTCCAGACAG
Source organism: Pinus albicaulis (assembly GCA_034641835.2). Classification (NCBI taxonomy): domain Eukaryota; kingdom Viridiplantae; phylum Streptophyta; class Pinopsida; order Pinales; family Pinaceae; genus Pinus; species Pinus albicaulis. The sequence continues at coordinate 945,979,901 of CM076582.1, forward strand.
TCCGGAAGAATTTCAACTCTCAGGGTGACCTCCTACACGTGAAAAATCCTTAATCCGGATTCCTACTGCAACAAATCTGAATTACTTCTTCTATTATGTTACATAATTATTTCATTACTGTGAAATATCAAAGTAATTTCTGAAGCAGTGTACACAAATAATGATGCGGAAATAAATCTAAGTGCTGAAACAATCTGAACAAAATACAATGAAAAACATCCACATGTGACACAATTGTTTTTGGACTAAGTCCTCGGAAAAACCCAACTTGGGAAAATTGGTGCAGCAGATCTGAGTGTTTGTATTATTAAGTAGCAAAATCTTGAATACAACTAGGGTGCCAACATCCGACAAACCCTTCAGAGAAATTTAGATAGCAAAAGAACTGTGAGATATACCTCACTCAGCAAGTCTCCCGCTGATAAAAAAACAACGTTGGTGAAGCCCTCACTGCCCCTGCGTGATTGCCTCCACTGGATCTGCGTAACACTGCGTGGGCAAGCTTGAGGAACTTCGTCACCCTTCTTTGCAGCTGAACTGGTTGATCTGAAGCTGGATTTTGGCCCTCCTGGCCCAAAACCCTAGCCTCTAGCTTTCTTAGCACTGTCTCCAAGAGACACTGCGCAATTTTCTGCAGGAACTGCGTCACCTCTACAGAAAAATGCACTATCTCTCTGCTGCGTAAATGCTGCCTCACTTTGAAATGTATTCTTGGTCCACCTGACCAATGTTTGCTTCTGTCCCTCTCTGGATTTGATCACTGAATCACAATCACTTAGCAAAACCCTGCCCTAGTGATTTGATCCTTGATCAAAAGCTGTGTCTCCTCACACAAATTGAAAATGCTCAATGGCTCAAGTGTCACAACGTATTTTCCATAGGCCCCTCACCCTCCTTCTTATATTCTTCTGTTGAACCTTCAACGGCCAAGATTAAAACATAATCAAGGGCTTAGATTAATTTGGAGGTGATCCATGACTTTATCTAGAAGATTCACACTTAGTTTAATTAATACCCTTTAATTAATCAATTTCCCTAAGTTTAGACTTAGGAAAACATTAAAAAAACAATTAATTATTTTAATTAAACCATCTCTAAGTGGAATTTCCAAAACCATTTCTAGGTTTTATGGAATACATGTGTCCTAACCTTTATACAAAATTACAAGGCTAGAGCACATCCGATGCTACCATAAATCAACACTACACCCTTTGCGTCACCCTGCGTAGCTACTCTGTGCAGTCCCTTCATGGACTGCGTAACTCTGCATGGAGGGGTTGGTGCTACTGCTCATCACTCCCTTCCCTTCACCCTTTTGCCTTCTCCTTCTCCATTTTCCGACTTCTCCCTTCTCCTTCTGCCTCTGCAATCCCCCCTCTACAAACTCACCCACTGAAATCGAATTCTCTTACTTCAGAATCGATTTCCTTCGGGTACTGAGAATGCCCCCGGCTTGATTTCCAAATGACCCTCAAGCCTCTTCTTATAATCTTCTCGCCGATGAATCAATGGCCAAGATTATATCTTTAATCAATGGCTCAGATTAAAAGATGACTTGATCTTCGTTTTCTAGAAGATTCACACTTTGGTTTATTAATACCCTTTAATTATTTAATTTCCCTAAGTCTAAACTTAGGGTCTGCATTAAAATAATTAATTATTTTAATAAAGCAAGATCCGAGTGGAATTTTCATAAACGATTTCTGGGTTTTCTGGATAACTATTGTCCAAGCCTCTCCACCAATTTTGAGACTTGGAATACTTCCTGATGCTATAAAATCAACAGATTTCAGAGTGAAAGCAAAACACAGCAAGGTGGCCGAGGGATATTTCTGTTTTGGGCATATTTCTTTGTGGAAATTTCGGACCTGTTTTTGGAGGCTTCAGATTTGAGGAATAGTGCTAAGCATCTGCGTTTTGGATGTGTTCAACATAACCTTAGTTTAGGGCAGCTTTGGGCCATACAAAGTCTGTAATAACAGCCTAGAAGGAGGCCAAGTACAATAAAAAGCAAGCCTAAAATGGAAGCAAATGTTGAAAGAGTTTTAAGGCTGAGTTGAGGCCTGTTGCAGTGGCACAGGAAGCCCTAACCAGTGAGCTGCAAAACTCAGAATCTATGGCAGAAAACAGAGTTACAACACAGGCTGAAAAGGAAGATTGATACCCCTAATCTGAAGACGATTTGTGTTAATATTTGTGAAGAAACGTCTCAGGAATTCAGTGGAATCTCAAATTTGAGGAAAAGCACTAAAGAATTCAAATCTGTGGACCTGTGATATTTATTCAGACCCGTGGCACCTTGAAATTTGGTTGGCTGTTTTTGCATTGTTTGAAAGCAGATTTTCAAGCATTATTTGAAGAAGAGTATATCAAGACTTCAGTCTTCAAGCTCTCATTAAGGACAAAACTTTGGCTGTCGTTCAAAGTTCATCCTTGAGCTAATTTTGAAAGTAGATCACAATCTTTGGAGCATACCCTTGACTGTGCAAGACATCAATTCGAATTGGTGAATCTTGTGGCACATTTTTGGAACAGTCTATTGAGGATATTTTTTTGGGAGAAATCATTGGAGGATTCCTTAAGGACACCTTTTGTATTGGGTTGAGAGCTGTGGCATTGTTGAAATTTTGGAGAGTGCTTTGGAGCATACTTTTGAAGACATCCTTGATGCAACTTTTGGAGACTTGAAAATGACCTTGAAGAGTTGTTTTTGAAGAAGGCCATTTGCATCTTGAAGGTCCCTTTGAAGATTTGTTGAATCACGATTGAAGGCTTGTAGGATGTTTTTTTTGGAGACACTTTGTGAATACAGATTTTGAAGCAGCCTATTAAAGACTAAGTGAAGACATTATTGGAGACCATGATGCGTTGAAGCCATCATGAGGTAACCTTGGAGAATTAGTTTGGGTAACATGAAGAGTAGTGGTGACACCTTCATGAGAAGGACAAGGTTGTCATTGATGAAGTGATTTGGAGACTAAGTGAAGGGATTGCTGAAGATAGACAGGGCTCATTGAAGAAGATATTGGGAGCCGTGAACGAGCATCAAACTTATCTTGACAAATTGAAGCTGACGTTGGTGCCCCTCATCCCTAGGAGCTCACTTGGTCAATTACTCATCCCTGGGAGCTCAACCAAGGGGGAAGAGCACACATCTCAGTGTTCTTGAAAACCGGGTCCCGGACCCGGAAGGGGTACATGCCTTAATCCAAGCATATCTCTGAAGACCAGAAATTTTTTCGTTGGCAATGCTTTGGTAAGTATATCAACAATATGCTTATAAGTCTTAATATGGTGGAGTCTCACTTCTCCTCTCTGTACCATGTCTTGAATGAAATGATATCTGATTTCAATGTGCTTGGATCTGTCATGAAATACGAGATTCTCAGACAATCGGATCCCACTCATATTATCATAGAGTATCACTGTAGTATCCAAGACTTGCTCAAAGAAATCTCCAAAGAGTTTTCTTAACCAAACAACTTCACAACTAGATAAGTTAGCAACAATATACTCAACTTCAGCCGATTTGAGAGCAACTAATTTCTGTTTCCTGCTCATCCAAGAGATCATAGCGGATCCCAAATTGAAACAACATCCTGAAGTGCTTTTTCTGTCAATAATGTTGCCTGCCGAATTAGCATCCATATAACCATGCAACTTTATATTGTTACCAGTATATTGAAGACCAAAGTTAATTGTCCCATGATGATATCTAAGCACATGTTTAGCAACAACTCAGTGATTATGTAAAGGCTTGGTCATGAATTAACTCAAGTTGTTTACAACATAGAAAATATCAGGACGAGTGTTCACTAGAAACATCAGTGCTCAAATCAACTGACGATACTCAGATGGATCAGATAGATCAAGTCCAACTTCATCACCGCAAAGTTTCTTGAAGTTCATCGCCATGGGAGTGCTCATGGATTTGCACTCTACCATTCCAATAGCTTTACAACATACTTCCCTTGGGAGAGAATAATTTCGCCAGGTCTCTGCTAAACCTCCAAGCCCAAAAAGAAGTGTATCATCCCAAGGTCTTTCATTTCAAATTCAGAGGCAAGCTCCCTCTTACACTGAATCATCAGAGGTTCATTACCTGTCAAAAACATATCATCAACATATAATACCAAAATCAAAGGCATACCTTGTACATCTTTGAAGTAGAGGTTTGGATCAACACTACTCCTCATGAATCCCAATCTTACTAAGTAGCTGTCATTGCGAGAATACCAAGCCCAAGCCATAGAGTGCTTTCTTCAATCTTGCATACATGGGTTCTTCTGTCATGTACCTCAAAGCCTTGAGGTTGTTCAGCATATACTTCCTCTTGAAGAACACCATGGAGAAAAGTTGTCTGACATCCATTCGATGGAGAGTACACCCTTGACTAATAGTTAAAGCAATAATAGAGCGAATGGTGGTATAGTGAGCAACAAGAGCAAAGATGTCCTCATAATCAATTCCCTCTTTCTGAGAGAATCCTCGAGCCACAAATCTTGCTTCATATTTTTCAATACTGCCATCCATGCCATGTTTTATTTTGAACAGTCATGTTGAAGTCATAACTGATTTTTCTTGAGGTTTAGGAACAACTTCCCATACATCATTTTGCATAATGGATTCATATTCTTCTGTCATGGCATCCTTGCATGCTTGGTGCTTTACTACTTCTTCAAATGATAGAACTCATATCAACAACCTAGTTTTGATATCGACTAGGCTTCTTGCTTTCTCTAAAAGTGCCCCTGGGAGCAGTATGTTTTTCAACACCCTGTAGAGTATCACGAAGCCATAGAAGCCTTTTCCTATATGGAGGAGGATCTAATGGATCCATACGTTCATTAGGTTCATCTAGGTCCTCATGATCAACTTCATGAGTAAAGGGATCCACATCATCATTTATTTCTTTAGAAGAGATAGAAGGAGGACTAATTCTTACTTTTTCAGGAGTTGCATCTTCATCAACTGTTACATCTCTGCTGAAGTCTATTGTTCTTAGACCAGGTATTTAAATTCTAAATGCTTTAGAATCTTCACAATAGCCCACAAACATACCTTTCTTACCTGAAGCCTCAAGCTCGTTCCTCTTTTCTTTTGGTACATGAAAATAAATAGGACAACCAAAGCTCCTTAAATGAATGACATCATGTTTCTTGCTTGTAAATTCTTCTTCAGGAGTCTTGTCATATAATGCTTGATGAGAAGTCCTGTTTTGTACATATACGACAATGTTAGCAACTTTTCCCCATAAGAATGTTGGCACATTCTGATCGTGTAGCATGGCACGAGCAACCTCCATGATAGTTCTATTCTTTCTTTCTGCCACACCATTCTGTTCAGAATTATATGGTACAATGGTCTCTTTCTTGATATCGACTTCTCTGCAAAAGTCAATGAATTCATTTGAAATGAAATCTCCTCCATTATCTGATCTGAAGACTTTTGGTTTTCTTTCTAGTTTGGTTTTATAATCAATGCTTTGAAATTTTTTAACATATCAAATGCTCCATATTTGTGCTTTAGAAATTATATCCATGTTTTTCTGGAGAAATCATCCACAAATGTGATATAATACAAATATCCATCTATGGATGTCACTGGTATAGGTCCACACAAATATGAATGAATTAGCTGCAGGATGTCATAAATTTTGGTACTGCTAGAGGGGAAAGGCCCTCCCTTTTTCTTTCCACTTTCACAACCAGGGCAAACACCATCATGTTTTGATTGGATTTCTGGCATTCCAGAAACCATCTTCTTTACTTTGGGCAGTGCCTTATAATGTAGATGAGAAAATTTGCGAGTTAAACCAGGGAAAACACCATCATGTTTTGATTGGATTTCCGATGTTTGATAAATCATCTTCTTTACTTTGCGCAGTGCCTTAAAATGAAGATGAGAAAATCTGCGATTCCATGACTCGATCTGATTGAAATTTCATTCTTGAGCCATAGCTTTAATAGGTCTCCCATTGACCTTGTAAAGCCCTTTGACTCTCGATCCAAGAGTAAAAGCATTTTTCATGTTTGTTTTCTCTGGCCATGTTAACACCTTTCCTTTTATAAAAGCCACCTTCATTCCTTTATCTTCTAGAGCAGATATAGATACAAGATTTTTCTTTAGACCAGATACATATAAAACATCTTGAAGATGGATAGTTTCTCCAAGATCCAAATGAAAAGAAATTGAATCAAACCCCTTTACAGGGTATGTAGTGTTATCTCCAAGGATAATGCTTATTCCAGTGTCCCCCCTCAACCAAACTAGAGAGAACTTCTTTATAACCAGAGAAGTGCCTAGATGCACCGCTATCCACTAACCAGTTGTCTAAAGAATCTAGAGGAGAAGCACCTTTATCTTCTAGAGCAGATATAGATACAAGATTTTTCTTTAGACCAGATACATATAAAACATCTTGAAGATGGATAGTTTCTCCAAGATCCAAATGAAAAGAAATTGAACCAAACCCTTTTACAGGGTATGCAGTGTTATCTCCAAGGATAATGCTTATTCCAGTATCCCCCTCAACCAAATTAGAGAGAACTTCTTTATAACCAGAGAAGTGCCTAGATGCACCGCTATCCACTAACCAGTTGTCTAAAGAATCTAGAGGAGAAGCACTAGACAAAGCTGAAATCAGAAAGTACTAAGATTGAGAAGCAACAACATTATTTTCATACCTTGTATTTCTGTATCTCTTTTGAGGACGAGGCTCTTTATCACGATCACTGCGAGCATTGCTTCTTCCTTCATAACTTCTTCATCCATAATTCCTCCTTTTTCAATCAAGAGACTGATTATTGTAGTTGCTGCTACTCCTTTGATTATAAGAAAATCTTCTTTCTGGACAATCTCGAGCATAGTTCCCATGCTTGTGACAGTTAAAGAATTCAACATTCCTCATGCTTTTCTTGAAAAACCTAGGGTTTGGACTTTGGCTTAGAAGATTTTCCCTTTCCTTTCTTCTTCTTTGCTTGTGAAACAAAGGCAGACAGTTCTCCTTCTTCATGTCTCTGAATTTTGCCCCTTGAAATCATCCTTGATTCTTCCTACTTGCATCTTCCGATCAGTTCATCAAAAGTTGGCAGAACATTGTTATTGCTAATAGTAGTAATGAATACTTCCCAAGCTGCACGAAGTCCATCAAGGGCTGTGTGTACCAATTCCCTCTCAGACAAGGGCTCGCCAATAGACAAAATTTGGTCCTTGAGTTCAGTAATCATTATAAAATAACACTGAATAGATTCTCCCTTATTCAATTTGATATCTTTGAGTTGTTTCTTCAGGTCATGGACGTGATTTAGATTTTGGACTTCAAACATGCCAATCTTGTCATACATTTCCTTAGATGTCTTTAGTTTGGAGATACAGGTAAGAAGATGATCTTTCAAAGAATTAACGATAATTTTGCAAGCTTTGATCTCACCTTTCTTGTATCTTGCTTTAGCAGCAGCAGGGGCATTTTCAGGAGGTTGGGATACACCTCCTTGGACATACTTTAGAACATCTTCTCCATCCAAGTTGGTGTCCACCATGAGTTTCCAAGCAACATAATTTGAAGCCCCTGTCAATTTCTTGCTATTCTTGAAGAAGGATGTAGCCATCTGAACTGATCTACTATTGTATTTTGAGCAGCAAATAAGATTTTTCAGCAGATGATTGCCTTCAACTTACTGTTCTTAATCTTATCTTCACCACAACTCTAATACCATGTTAAATTATGCAATTTTGAAATTAATTATCTTAGATCTTCAACCTTTAAGTGCAGACAGTAACCAATAACCATATAGAAGACAATCAATGAACAACAAGACAACAAACTTGGTCTAAGACCAGGAAAAAACCCCATTGTGGGGTAACAACCTTTAAGAATATTCATCTATTAGATCTTCATCAAATGTTCAGCAGAGATACATGAGCAAAGTACAAAACCCTTTTCTCAATGACAACAACATTATCTTTTTTCAAACTAGGAAAAATCTTTTGAAATGTGAGATCTGATCACAAATTTAGAATAACAGATCCTTCAATCCTTCAGCAAAGATTACAAGTGCGAATAGGAGATCTACAATAGATCTGCCAACAGATGACAAATAAGCCTCAAGTCTTTAGTGTGAAGCGATCTAGCCACAGATATGAGAAAAAAATCTTCCAAAGATCGTTCTTCAAGATAAGTGTTAATGAATTGAAAATCAGCTTTAGAATTGTAAGTGCGAGAAGAAGATTAGCTTTCACAAATGAGATAGACAAGTCTCTAGATGTGTGCTAGAAATCCAACACGATACACCTTCACAATATGATGATCTGGCAACAAATAATAAGTAAATATCATCCAGGTGCGAGAGGATTGTTGGAAAGTGTAACTAGGATTGGTCTTCATATTGACTATGTAATTATGTTTTTATGTAATGAAAAAGACAAAGATAATAAAATATATTTTTGGTATGCTTGCTTCATGGGTTTCATGAGCAAGGTTTTGTTATAGGTCAAAAGACTTCTTCTTGATGTCTTTTAGGGTTTTGTCATCTTGTCATAAATGTACTAATTAAGAGTCATGTTTATGAAGAGTCAAGTCACACTTGTATGCCTCAAGACCTTGCCAAATCAAGCTTGAAGACATGGCACAAATGATGCTCAAGCTCAGCTTTGGAATACCCCTCAAGTCAGTCTCCAATAAGCTCTACAATTCGGCCTATAAATCAGTGCTCAAGTCAGCCTCTTTACACATGGACAGATCAGCTCAATTCCAAGTTGGATCATCTATGTATACCTATATATACTGTGCAGAAAAGGTGACACAGAAACACAAAGACTTCTGTGATTTTCAGTAAAATAGTAAGTGATATCAATTGCGGTGAACTCAGGAACAACTCTGTGATTTAGTATGGATTTCAGGACAGAAATAAATGCGGACTTCAGGACTGAAATGTAAGTGCGAGTAAGAAGAACATAACTGCAGATTGAAGATGCTAGAGGGTCGTTATATCAGCAAAGTGTAAAGACTAAGATTCGGGTATATAATTATGTGATATATGCTAAGTTGAAGTGCGAGTTTATGACTGTAATCTGATGCGTAGAAAGATTGAGTTTAGTGCAGAAAAAGGGTCAGTGATATAGTGCGAGAAAGGGCTTGTGATTAAGTGTGAAGTTTCAGCACTATAATAAGTGTGAAGGTACAATATGTGAAAATTTCCGAATCCTGATTACCGAAACCCTACTGTAGTATTCTGATTTACTTCTCCTACTTGTTTGATTTAATTAGCAAGTTATTTTCCTGAATTATTCAGTAAAACATCAAAGTAAATACTATTGCAGCCTACACATACATACATATCAAGTACTGAAGAATTAAACACACATGACAAAGGACACAATATTTTTTGGACAAATGTCCCAAGAAAAACCCAATGCGGGAAAACCGGTGCAACAACTCTTGGGGCTTTTATTATTATGCAGAATTCTGAAAACAAACAAGGGCACAAGTAGTGGTTTGCCCAACAGACAAATCTCGGCAGATGTACCTCTATCTCCGGAGACAAAAAAATATGGCTGATCCTGCGGAGAATGAGGAAACCCACAGGTGCCTACGCAGTCATTGCGTGACCCTTCAGTGTGGGTGTGTCACTCTGTCTGATTTGCTGAATACAAGCCCTTTCTGGCCCACTGAAACCCCAACGTTGCAGCCTCTGGCTCTGCGTCAGCCCCTCCTGGCTTGCATCACCCTCCTGTGACTGTGTCATCCTCTACACTAGCTGTGCGTGAGCTTGGCTGGGTCTGCATCACCCCTGTTGGGCCTACGCTGCTTCTGCGTCACCCTTCTTGGACTGCGTTGCCTCTCTGGGACAGATTTGCCTCTCTGCAATTGTATTCTCGGCCTCAGAATCATAAGCCGATCTGCCCCACGCTGCACTGCAAGCCTACTCGAAAATTCTCAGCAAACCGCACCCCACAATTTCGACTTAGCTCAAGTGCTACCGCTTTATGTGTCTTCTCCAACTAACCCCAAGCCTTCCTTTAATACTTTTCTCGTTGAAAAATCAAAGATCATGATCTAATCTCTAATCAATGGCTAAGATTAGAAAATACTTGATCCACGTTACTTAGAACATTCTCACCAACATGTTTTAATTAATTCACTTTAATTATTTAATTTCCCGAAGTTAGACTTAGTGTCTCCATTAAAATAATTAATTATTTGAATAACTTTCACACCGGGTGGAATTTCTCCAAACGATTTCTGGGTCTTGGAGATCTCATGTGTTCTAGCCCCTCCACAAAGTTTTGGAGCTAGAGCACATTCGATGCTACCCAAAATCTCAACACTCCCTCTTACCGAGGAATGTGCTCTATCAACACTTCAACCCAAAAGCGTTACTCTGATCCATGGCATCGGTCCCCTGCGCTGCTGATGCTCGGCCTGCTGCCCCTTATCCACTGTGCTGCTGCCTTCTGTACTGCTGTTCATGACTCTGCCACAGTCACTGCCTCATCTGTACTGTAGTTCCCTCTCAAATGCTGCATAATGCTGCCCATAGCACTGCCACTGCTAACTGCTGCACTGCAACTCAGTTACTGAGAAGTAAGCAACTGAAGGAAATCACCCAAAACACTGACAGACAAGTCAATTTGGGTGCATCTCTGTTAATTTTGGACAACTAGGTCCAAACTCCATGTTGTGATGCTTAGATGAAGATACCAATATTTTTGTTGGATTCCTCTTTCAGAGAGGTGCAAGATCGATCTAAAGATCATCTTGATCCGATGAGCAGAACATTTATTTTGAATTTATTCAAGATATGTGCAGGTCGGCCTTAAGGTTTTGTGCCCCAGCAGTTGTGTCACACACCCTCACTGATGGATATATCTTGGTCAACGTTGGAGGACATTTTCACTCATCTCATCCTCGAACATTTCTCTCTCCTCATCTGATTGGTTCGATGTCTTTGGTGGCTCTTCTCTCCACACGTGGGAAATTTCCAGCAGCAGCACATCTCTGATTTCAATCTAGGGTTTCTGTAGCAAACTTTGACCAGCGTTGACTTTGGTCAACACAAGGATAAAAGGATCTGAAACTCTCCCAAAATTTCAATTTTCCTAATTTGCATTTTCTGTCACTATTCCCGAGGCAAAACATTGACTTTGATTTTTCAGCATTGACCTAGCTGCTATTTGTGTTGACCATTGACTTTTGAGTTGACCGTTTGGCTGTCCTAGAGGGTTGTGTGACATTGCTGGTTGGCTGACCATATTGAGACTTTGCAGGTTGAAGCATCATGTTGACCGCCGTAATGCACCAACACACTTATATATTTCCGGCTTGTCTTCTGTCGATCTATTGGTATGTTCTATCAACATTTTACTTTATTGTTTATGTGATTGTTGTCTGATATTGGAGAAAAAGTAAAGTTGCATTAAGCATAGAACATCTACATAAATTTACATGGTATCAGAGCTGAGGTGAAGACAAAGCCCTAATTTGTAGCAATCACCGAAGAAGAGGATGGGTTCCTCAAACTACAATGGCTTTAAGGCTGATGACAAATTAACTGGGAAGGATGACTTCCATGCTTGGAAGATGACATTGGATCTTAACTTGGAAGACCAAGATGTCATGGACTATGTGCAGGGCAAAATCCAAGAGCCTCCATCCACTGCTACTGCTGCTGCCAAAACAAAGTATAAGAAGGGGGAGATCAAAGCAAAGTTGATGATCAGGGACTCAATTCACAAGAGTCTGGTTGCCTACATCTCTGAGCTGGGCACATCCAAAGAGATGTATGATAAGTTGGTCCACATGTTCAAGGCCAACAATGCGAATCAAGTCCTATTCTTCAAGAATCAATTGAAGAATTTGAAGAAAGGTAGGGATGAGTATGTTTAATCATACTTTCTGAAGCTGATAGAGATCAGGAACAATATGCTGGCTATTGGGGAGACAATAGCTGATCGAGAGATGGTACTCACTGCACTTGGAGGGCTCCCATCCGAATGGCATGTGTTCAACACTACCATTCTCAATAATGATGTGATACCTGACTTTGACGAAGTACTATCAAGATGTGTACAAGGAGAGACAAGGATGAAGGAGTATGAAAATGAAGGAAATGCTGCCCACGCTACTCATTCTAGAAAGAAGAACTTTGGTGGTCCAAAGAACAAAGGAAGAGCAAGGGCCCAAGGAAAGAAGGGCAAGTGTTACACTTGTCATAGGCCAGGTCACTATGCTAGAGAATGTCCTTTCAAGAAGGATTCTCTCGATGGTGATGACAACAACAACAATTGGAGGAATGGAAATCAAAGGAACAACAGGTTCAAGGGAAAGAGGAAGGCTCCCTCCGGCGGAAATGGTCAACCTTTCAGAAAGTCAACAAACTCCAGGTATGAGGAATCAAATGTTATTGATAAAAGAAATGAATTCATTCTTATATCTGCCCTCTCTAGCACTCTCCACACCGAACACTATGGATGTCTGGTTGATAGATAGTGGGACCTCAAGGCACATCACTAGGTTCAAGGAAGCACTCTTTGATATAGTTGAGAAGGATAATAATTTGGAAATTATCCTTGGAGATAATGCCACATATCCTGTGAAAGGGACAGGGATAGGGACTCTGACCCTCCACTTGTCTCAAGGTCAAGTCCTCTGCTTGCAGGATGTACTCGATGTACCTAATTTTAAGAAGAATGTTGCGTCTATATTGGCCATGGAATACAAAGGTTTCAATGTGGCATTCATTGATGGAAAGGTGCGCATGTGGAAGAAGAGCTTCAAGGAAGTTATCACGATTGGGTTTAGAGTTGATACACTCTACCGAGGTTGGGAAGTCCCTTGGGAGCGATGACGTGTGATACTATTTGATAGGCTGAATTATGGCCCATTTGAGTTTTGACACCTTTACTACAAGGCCCCTTCACCAAAACGGAGAGGTGGTTACGAGATACTGAGAGTTTTCAAATAATCATGAAGGTGTATCCTCAGGGTTGTGCTAAAGGAAAGCATACAAGGGGACCTTTCCCTTCAAGTGTCACAAAGACATTTGATGTCTTGCAATTAGTACATTTTGATCTGTCTGGTATGCTGCTCGTGACATCCTAGGGAGGATGTTCTTATTATATGACATTCATAGATGACTTCTCTCGCAAAACTTGGATATACTTCTTGAAAAAGAAGGATGAGGCTTTCATGTGGTTCCGTACCTTTAAATTCTTGGTGGAAAATCTGACAGGGAAGAAGATCAAGATATTGAGGACCGATAATTGCACTGAATATGAGACGAATGAGTTCAAGAACTTTTGCAGAGAAGCTGGCATCAAGAGGGAGACCGGAACTGTTTATACTCCTGAGTAGAATGGCGTTGCTGAACGAAAGAATAGAACCATTGTGGAAGTTGCTTGTGCCATGCTATGTGACTAGGGTCTACCGAAGTTTCTATGGGGAGAAGCTGCGAACACTGCTGTATACATACAAAACCGATGCCCGCATTCCGCTTTGGACTACAAAACTCTCGAAGAGGTTTTCTCTGGTAAGAACCTGACGTCTCACATTCTGGAGTTTTTGGACGTTCTGTTTATTTTCATGTGCCAAAGGAGAAGAGAAGCAAGTTGGATGCTTCTGGGAAGAAGGGAATGTTTGTGGGCTACAACGAAACTTCGAAGGCCTATAGAGTCTATGTGCCTGGTCAAAGGGAAGTGGAGATATGCCACGATGTCACCTTTGACGAAGATGCTTCCCTGAGGAAAGTAGTCAATCTTTCGAGATCTGAGGAAGATCATGAGGCGAGGCTTGGAAATCAAGAAGACTCGAAGTATGAGACGATGCCCGATGCTGAAGGACCGATGGACCTCGAAATGGCTTTACAAGATCAAGCATGGATTTGATGGAAGTGCTGAAAAGTTCAAGGCAAGATTCGTTGCCCGTGGCTTCTCTCAAAAGGAAGGCATAGACTATGATGACATATTTGCACATGTGGCCCGATATACCACCATTCGATCTATCATAGCCCTTGCTGCTACGCAAGGATGGAGTCTTCATCAGATGGATGTGAAGACTGCATTTCTACATGGTGCGATAAAGGAAGAGGTGTAAGTAGAGAAACCTCTGGGGTTCGAAGTTCAGGATCAGGACACCCATGTCTGTAGGTTGAAGAAAGCCCTCTATGGGCTAAAGCAAGCACCCAAAGCTTGGTAAGAGAGGATGAATTAACTACACGATGAAGGCAGGCTTCACTTGTAGTAATGCGTCTGAACCTTTACTTCAAGGTTGATAGAGAGAAGCCTCTCATTTTGGTGTTGTATGTGGACGACCTCTTCTTGACGGAGTGTGACCCTCTCATTTTATCGGTGCAAGAGGTTGTCGGCTAGCCGGGTTCGAGATGAAGGACCTAAGACTAATGCATTACTTCCTAGGCACAGGTACGGCGAGACACAGCGAGCTTTACTTTCTCAAGGAAAATACATTGTGAAGCTTCTGGAAAGATTTGGTATGGTGGACTGTAAGTCCGTGTCGACACCAATGGAGCTCAACTTTAAGAAGTTGAGTGGCAGCGCTGCTGGGCTTGTGCTAGCAAATACTATTGAGTATCGTCAACTCGTAGGGGCCTTGATGTTCTTTGTGAACACCCGTTTGGACGTATGTTTTGCAGTGAACACTTTGAGTCAACATATGGTTGAGCTTCATCACACTCACTGGGTTTGTGCCAAGAATCTATTGAGATATCTTCGGGGCATTATAAACCATGGGCTGAGATACACTTCTGGGAGCGTGACACTCCTTGGATATACTGATGTTGATTGGGCTAGCAGTGTGGTGGATCGTAAGAGCACATCGGGATGTTGCTTCACACTTGGTTCTACTTCGATATCATGGATGAGCAGGAAGCAGAAGTCGGTGGCTTTGAGCACCGCAGAGGTCGAATACATTGCAGTGAGTATGGCCTGTTGTGAAGCAATTTGGTTGCGAAAGCTCTTCAGTGAGTTGTTTGGGCATGTGCTTGATACCATT
Source organism: Pinus albicaulis (assembly GCA_034641835.2). Taxonomy (NCBI): domain Eukaryota; kingdom Viridiplantae; phylum Streptophyta; class Pinopsida; order Pinales; family Pinaceae; genus Pinus; species Pinus albicaulis. The sequence continues at coordinate 945,994,908 of CM076582.1, forward strand.
GTGATACTCTATGATAACCAGAGTGGGATTCGGTTGTCCGAGAATCCCGTGTTCTACGATTGATCCAAGCATATTGATATTAGGTACCACTTTATCCGGGATATGGTACAACGAGGCGCTGTAAGGCTCGATCATGTAGGGGAAATAATGAGCTTGGTCGTGGATATTCTCACAAAGCCTTGGGGAAGGTCAAGTTCCTAACCTTTCATGAGTCCTGTTGGACGATGAGCTCTGGGAGCTCTGGGGGGGCTTTGGGGATAGCTTCTCGGAGCTATAAACAACCACAGGGCTAGGCTTGCCGAACCTTGTTGGTATGCTTTTTCCCCATCATTGTGATGATTGAGTTGTTTCACCTCTCATTATCTGTGCCTCGTATGCATCATACCCATTGAGTTCAAGGCTCATGGGAAGTACCTCTCATTTGGCTAGTGAGGTGGGAAAAGCTAGAGACTAGTAGCAAAGACTGATGGACGCATCAGAGATTTCCATACTCTCTATCTAGGATGGCACTGTCCAACCACTTGTTCTAGGATCAAGTCTAGTGAGGTTTTGGACCTCCTACTGACTTTGGGTCAAATAAACCAACTTTGGATTGGTATGAAACTCTTTGTGAGTCCTCTAGAGGTTTCAGACCTCTGGGCTGAATCTGTCAGCCGAGAATGATGTCTTTGTGACTGAACCACTTCTGTTCTGAAATAAAGAAGCCAACAAAGCAAGTTACGGTGGGATGATGCATGGTGTTTGGATTGCACAGGTGGATGGAGTTCTCCCTAGTTGAGAGGGAGTGTTAATTTTGGACAACTAGGTCCAAACTCCATGTTGTGATGCTCAGATGAAGATACCAATATTTTTATTGGATTCCCCTTTCAGAGAGGTGCAAGATCGATCTAAAGATCATCTTGATCCGATGAGCAGAACATTTATTTTGAATTTATTCAAGATATGTGCAAGTCGACCTTAAGGTTTTGTGCCCTAGCAGTTGTGTCACACACTGTCATTGATGGATATATATTGGTCAACGTTGGGGGACATTTTCACTCATCTCATCCTCACACATTTCTCTCTCCTCATCTGATTGGTTCGATGACCTTGGAGGCTCTTCTCTCCACACGTGGGAAATTCTAGCAGTAGCACATTTCTGATTTCGGTCTAGGGTTTCTGCAGCAAACTTTGACCAGCGTTGACTTTGGTCAACGCAAGGTCAAATCAACCTAAAACTCTCCCAAAAGTTCGATTTTCCAAATCCGCATTTTCTGGCACTATTCTTGAGGCTAGACGTTGAATTTGACTTTTCTGCGTGGACCTAGCTGCTGTTGCTGTTTGCATTTACCGTTGACTGACAACATTGACTTTTGGCTTGAATTTTGAGTTGACCGTTTGGCTGTCCTAGAGGGTTGTGTGACATTGCTGGTTGGCTGACCAGATTGAGACTTTGCTGGTTGAAGCATCCAATTGACCACCATAACACACCAACACACTTATATATTTCTAGCTTGTCTTCTGTCGATCTATTGGTATGTTCTATCAACATTTTACTTTATTGTTTATGTGATTGCTTTCTGATATTGGGAGAAAAAGTAAAGTTGCATCAAGCATAGAGCATATACATAAATTTACAATATTGATATTGAAGCACCCTCTGTTGCTGAATTGCGCTGACTCTCTGAAGCTCTGCGCTGTCTGCTGCTCTACACTGTGTAAGCATTGCCCCTCTGCGCTGTTGAAGTCCCATCAACCTCTACCCTACTGCATCCACGTTGCTGTTGCCACTGCACTGCGTTGCACCAGTCTTCAGCATCCTCACTGCCACCATGCCTCCATAATCCTCTGCACCAATTGACTTCAGTCATCTTGCTTTTGTCTTTAAGGGCTCCCGTAGCTCATATGTGATCCAAGAGTTTGGGCACCTCAAGGATCCTGCCCTCACACCATCTTTAGCTCAATCTATAGATCTATGTCGCCCCACCTCTTCTCTCGAGGTACATGAGCACTCATAGCCACATCATCATCACTGCCGTCATCCCCCTTGGCTTTTGCAACCTTAGAATCTGAATCTTCCTTGCCATTCTTCTTCTGAGCAGAAGTATTAGCAAAATGTCTGAATTCACCACATCTGAAGCACCGAACCTTTGGGAGGTCCTTTTTCTTCTTCCCTTGTTGTTGCTGCTGTCCCGTAGATGCGAGAGCCACCTCTTCCTCCTCCTCCTTCTTGAGCTTGGCTCCTTCGCGGATGCTGCTCATCTTGGACGTTCTCTTGATCTCCTCTTGACGAAGATTTGCCCACATGTCCTCCCAATTTGGAAGTTGTGCTCAGCCCAAGATAGTTTGGATAAAGGTCTCCCAATCATCGGTGACTGCATTCAGGGCAGTCCTCACCATGAGACCATCATTAGTAGTTGCCCCCATAGCAACCAGTTGATCTCGAATTGCCTTTAATCTAATGAGGAAGGGGTCAATTTCCTCTCCCTTGTGCATCTGAAATATTCGTAGTTGGTTCTCCAGAAGCATTTTCCTTTGGACGAAGGTGCCTTGATACTGTAATATCCCCAAATGGGATCTTTCACAAATTTTTCCTAAAGATTGCCAATCCAACATTTAACCATAAAATTACCGAATTAATAAACAAAAAATTGCCATGTAAAATAAAACACATAAGCACTGCAATCCATGAACACATCGAATAGGAAGAATCTTAGCATTTTTATTATAAATAATAACTGGGGTTACAAATACATTTGACCCAAAAGAGCTGAGATGGAGAACTAGCCATCAATATGAACTGCTGCACTGCGTTGGCCTCCAAAACTGAACTGCTGCACTCTCCTTCCGACAATAGCTACCATTGAATCCACTGAAGCAACTATTGAAGATCTGAATGATCCTCACTCCAATATCACTGAAGCTCTGCGAAACTTCTGAATGAAGTCTCCTCAAGGAGAGTTGGATTTCCGTCCAACACTCACAAATCACTCGAGGGTTTCCATCCTGGGGCTACGGCGAAAGTAGAGAACCACGTTCTCAAACCTCACATACACAAGAAAATGATCTACTCTAAAAGATATCCCTCAATGGCCTCCACCCTTTCTTTTATAGATCTCTTGGATCCTTCTAGAGCCTTATTTTATTATTATTTTCTTCATGGAGCACTTTTCCCTTTTATTAAAATATTCCTTTTTAATGTAGAAAAGAGTAATTTGGCTACCACATCTCCTCCGATCACTGAAACTCGTGTCTAACCGTCCCATCATGTAGGTATCCTCGTCTCGGTTCCAATGAGCTATTACACTAAGGTGTTGTATCATGTATTCCTCCCGAGATGCCACCTTGAGCGTTATTAGCTGAGTTAAGCCCAAAAATAACTCAATTTTCTGAAAGTTGTCGGAATGCACTGGAACGAAAGGCAAGCTGTTCGGATGATGGAATACATCAAGCGAATGCCACCGGACCTCATAGAAACTCCTCAAAACTCCTCCAAAAAGCCCCTGAGTCCGCTGATGACACCAACTTGTACCTGTGACCTATCTGCTCCTAACTCTGGAAGTCCAACCTAACCCTGTCATGGGTGACACCAAAAAAGGGAACATTACAGACCTTCTGCCCAAATATTGCTTGCCCTCAAACAATCCAAATATGTGGGCCACTCTGTTGGCTCGCCGCAACTGAGATCCAATGCCCGGATCCCATACAAACCCTATGGTGCTACTATGTGCTTGTGTCAAGCCACCCGGAATAGACCCCTCAATGCCGGGATCCCAAATTGACCTCTCACTGTACTTTTCATCAAACAATCCTTCCGAACCCCAATGCCACCATGGCCAATCATCACCCAAGTCCCATGTCTCGAACTGCGCACTGCATCTGGCTATAGCTGATGCTCTATGAGGTGAAGACCATGACTCTTGTTGTGCTATAGCTGATGCTCTATGAGGTGAAGACCATGACTATGACTGTGTAAGCTGCCCCACCAACTGTGTGCCAACTCATCACCTCTCTCCAATCCAACCCTTGACTCAATCCAATGCTGCTCCTGCTCTCTTGAAACCAGGGTGGAATGCTGAAGAAACGTTGATCTGTGCCCCACTACCAACTAGAATCTGTATCATCTGCCATATCTAAGGGCCCCTTCTCTGCTGTGCTCCCTACTGAGAAAATTATACCATCAAGAGGGTACCAACTCATGATCTCCTACCAATCTATTCTGGAAGAAGAATCCAATGTAGCGACAATTGCATACGGAACACGCCTGGAGTGTTGTCGCCAACCCGTAATCAACTCACGCTGCTCTGTCCTGTCTGCCAACGAGATCTGCCTGCAGAAGAAGGCCCCTCTCTCTATAATGGGCCAAAGTGGGCAAGATATGTTGCAAGCCCCATCGATGTACTCCTGGAGAGTACTACTCCCTGAAAGTACAACAGCTCTGTTCACTGCATGTGCATCTATCTGCACCTCATCAGTGTGTCAGCCCAAAGATGGATGCTCCACCATCTCCAACAACTCCTCCCTCTCCTGATCAGGAATGTAATGCTCCTGCTGTCCACTAGCCCCATGCAGAACTATCCCATCAACCTCCAACATCTCCAACAGATATGGATTTGCAACTGCTGTCACCGTACTCGGTGTCTGTGCATCTAACTGCTCCTCCTCAATCTTTGACCCCAAGGTTAGGCACATATCCATCATAGACTCAATGTGAGCCTCCATCTAGCTCTCCCCCAAAGGACTATCATGCTTGATGCGCATAGTATCCTCCTCTGCTGCTCAGGCTCCATCATATGCTGCTCTGGCTAAATCGTCACAAGTGACTCATCACCCAGAGTATCTCCCGTAGAGTCCCCTGACTGCTCACCCAGCATACTGGAATGCAGCTTCGGCCTACTGCCATCAACTCCCCATGACTGCTCTCGCTCCCCAGAAGCATCCACATTTGATCCCATGGACTCATTTGAAGAAGAGTCCTCACCCTGGCATATAGAAGGAATGCCCTTTTGTTCTTCCTTCGCCGCATCATCTACATCACTCACACATGAGTGATCAGGCCCCCAATGTTCTTTGCAAATGAAGCAAAGTCCCTTCCTCCTTAGCTCTTTTCTGCTGCCTGATCCACCAAACTGGAGTAGCTCCTCCCTGGTCAACTATCTCCTAAAAAGCTCAATGTTCTGCTCAACTAGCCCTTGGGCTAGCTCATAAGCAACAGGTGAGACCAACTGCTCTCTCCTCCAAATGCTCAACAACCTGGTCTGCAACTCTCGGCAAATGGTCTCACGGTCTCTCATACATGACGACAGGATGGACTGCATGTGTGCTATGACGCTGTCAGGATGATGTCTCCTAATGCTGAAGAAGCATTGGAACATCTGCAGAATCAAGTCATCACACTCATGGTCAATCATGATGACATACGTCTCGAATGTAGCCATACTCCCTAAAATCTCAAGCTTCTTCTCGAAGGTAGAGCCTGTACTATTGTCCAAATCCTGAAAAGTTTCTACTATCAATCTCATAATTCTCCTCATAATATCATCACTGTATGGAGCTATAGGTGCGGTCAACTTCATGATGTTACTGAGGCATGATGCAACTGGAAGTCTGACCCCCTCACACGATTCCTCCAAGAATTTGGGTTGTATAAGAGCAAGCATAGCAGGTTTTAGAGCCCAAATCAATTTCTTCCCTTCTTCTTGGCTTATTTTGGACAAAAGTTCATTAAGCTCATCGAGTTTGGACAGAACTCTCCATGTCATCTTCATGTGTTTCAAATCTGTTCCAAGGGCAAGAATTTTGTGACCAATCCCCAATTCTCCCTGCAAATATTTTGGCTGCTCTTTCTGAAGGATGGCATAAATTCCTCTTGAAAAAGGTCTACTGTTTGGTTTTGTTTTCTGGTCTTTTGATGCATGGTGGTTCAAGGAACCAACTTCTGTTATTATTCTTCTCAAGCTATATAGGAATCCCTCCATGGTTCAACCAATGATGTGGTCACTGTTTTTCTGGTATAGATATAGCGGCATTTTCCTCAGAATGGTTGATAGCCTCTTGGACCCTTGTGCCGCAAGAGACTTTAGGCAATTGATCTTTGTTTCTTTTCTTTAAACCTCTGCTACAGCCACGTGCATGCCGTGATACACACAACACCTCAACTATTCAACATAAACTAGCTATTCAGTGATCCATACGCAGGTCACTCAACTACAGTATTACTCTGTTTGCAACAAGACTTCATCAACGATGTAAATATGCCCCCTGTCCACAAGCAACACCCCCTTTACTCTGTGGTTTAGCTGATCATTGTAGACTCACAACTCTTATCACAGACCCTGAATCAGGCGATTCACCACCACTGTGATATAGCTCGCTCTTATGGCCCGATCCTCGTTTGTTGACTCTTCTTCACCCAGGAATGACCCATGGCAACTATGGAACAATGGCGAGCTCCTTGGCACGATTTATCTCAAGCAAATGTCACATTAGCACTAATTTCCTGAGCAAATGTCAGAGGCCCAACCTGTCACTATAGACGCTTCGCAACAATTTTCAACGATCGTCGCCTGAAATTTGCAGCATCTAGCTTCCCTTCAACGCAGCTCAGGAATGGGTACTTTAGGGACTGATATATGCACAACAGTGAAAGCTTCGACCTTTGGTTCGAATCAGCCCAGATTACCCTTGATCGAAAGAGGAAACATGGAATAAACACAACCTGTAATAATTATGAAAATTCAGCTTCTCATCCCGAGATAAAATTGATGGTTTCTCAGACTTTGACCTTGAAAAAATACGACCGGGAATCTAACCACAATCTTCAGAAAATTTGTCGTCACAAATTTTAATCAATTCGTGGCCCTTTTAAAATACTCCTCCAATATATGGTTCGGTCTGCACAACTGAAACATAATTCACTCCAGTAATCAGTTTCAGTATGGCTCTGCTCCTTGCCAGATAATTCACCTTCACTTTCTTAAAAAAAAATGCGCTCCATATCACACGACCCTCTCTTTAAATTTTTGATGGCATTCACGTTCCATTAAATCTAATGGCCCCTTCTTAAACAAGTTGGTCGGCTCCTTCCGAATAAAATTCTCCACGGCCCCCCACCGCTTTGCTTAACACCATAGGGCCACGCTCAGCTCTGAATACTGATTCACTCGATCAGACTTGCGTCCCCCACGTTCTCTAAATTTTCGCTGCTACATGGAGTGCTTTGGCGGCTGGCTAGGATGCGAGGTTAAAACTCTCGACCTATGGATATTAACCATTGGAAATGGTTTACGCTCTCTGCCGGCAGTAATTCCAGAAATGGTGTCTTCACACCTTCGTCACAACTCGACCCAAATGCACATCTTTGACGACAGTCAAAAAGAAATCGAACCTTATACTTGCCAACTTTATTTGAGAAATCATCAACGTTCAAAGAAATCAAACCTTCTATGGCCACTTTAATTTTACAGCTCCACTAAAAATAATATGCCCCTTCTAATAATTCAATGGCCGCGTCTCTTTCAATGTAATAACCAATTTGTCGCAAGTTTATTAATTCGCACACAAATTAGCAAGAATTTGTCTGACACTTGATAAAGTTTTTTTTTTTGTTTTTTTGTAGGATGGTTAAAACAAATTTCTCCAGAGTTGTCAAAATAAGCAAATGACTTGGAGAATTCAGCACACTGCGGAATTATTGCAAATAATCTTGAAACCCTAGAACCATAATAACTGCAACTGAAGACTAGAAACCCGCAGGCTGATCCAAGATTGAAGCTCTGATACAACTGTAATATCCCCAAATGGGATATTTCACAATTTTTTCCTAAAGATTGCTAATCCAACATTTTACTTTAAAATTACCGAATTAATAGACATAAAATTGCCATGTAAAATAAAACACATAAGCATTGCAATCCATGAACACACTGAATAGGAAGAATCTCAGCTTTTTTATTATAAATAATCACTGAGGTTATAGATACATCTGACCCAGAAGAGTTGAGATGGAGAACTGGCCATCAATATGAACTGCTGCACTGCACTGGCCTCCAAAACTGAACTGTTGCACTCTCCCTCCAGCAACAACTACCACTGAATCCACTGAAGCACTCGTTGAAGATCTGAATGATCCTCACTCCAATATCACTGAAACTCTGCGAAACTTCTGAATGAAGTCTCCTCAAGGAGTGTTGGATTTCCGTCCAACACTCACAAGTCACCCGAGTGTTTTCGTCCCAGGGCTACGGCGGAAGTAGAGAACCACGTTCTCAAACCTCACATACACAAGAAAATGATCTACTCCAAAAGATATCCCTCAATGGCCTCCACCCTTTCTTTTAAAGATCTCTTGGATCCTTCTAGCGCCTTATTTTATTATTATTTTATTCATGGAGCACTTTTCCCTTTTATTAAAATATTCCTTTTTAATGCAGAAAAGAGTAAATCGGTTACCATGTCTCCTCCGGTCACTGAAACTTGTGTCCAACCATCCCATCATGTAGGTATCCTCGTCCTGGTTCCAATGAGCTATTACACTAAGGTGTTATATCATGTATTCCTCTCAGAATGCCACCTTGAGTGTAATTAGCTGAGTTAAGCCAAAAAATAACTCAATTTTCCGAAAGTTGTCGGAATGCACCGGAACGAAAGGCAAGCTACTCGGATGATGGAAAACATCAAGCGAATGCCACTGGACCTCATAGAAGCTCCTCAAACTCCTCCAAAAAGCCCTTGAGTCCGCTGATGACACCAACCTATACCTGTGACCTATTTGCTCCTAACTCTATAAGTCCAAGCTAACCCTATCGTAGGTGATACCGAAAAAGGGAATATTATATATACGGCTTGATCAACATTGTCCACATGTCATTTGCCATGTTCTTCTCGGCAATATGTGGGACCACATGATCCTTCACTTCGTCCATAATCAAGCGCTTAGCCCGTGCTTGATTTTCCTCATACTTCTTTAATGGATCAACATCGGTCGGAACGACCACAACCTTCTCGGCATGATCTTTGATGCGATACTCATCCAAGAGAGATAGGATCCTGGCCTTCTAGATGACGAAGTTGGATGCACCATCTAACTTGCCTTGATCCCTCAATCTATGCGATGCCATGTCTGCTAAAAAATGTCGAAACAGATGCTCTTCTCCCTTCTTCTGTTGCTGCTCTCAGCGAGAGACCGGATTTGGGTTTCTTGGCGATAGAAACCCTCTAGAGAATACGCTCCCTCTGACCAGTGATTTCCTTGCCGGAAATCCTCCACCAATTCTATCGAATCAGTCCTCTCCAATCACTCTGCTAATTGGATCTCAGACTTCTTGGCTAGAAAGTCTGTTGAGGAACTGTTTCCCCTTACTTTGTCAACCCTGCTAGACACTGTATTGCACCAGCAGAAACAATGCCCCACCAACAACTTTGAAGAACAAAACTGCACCTCCAGCCACGGCGATTGGCATAACGTCACCCCCTCTCGGACTGTGTCACCCTCTTGGGCTTGCATCAACCTTTGCATGAGCTAGACAGGCTCTATGTCACCCTTCTGGGCCTGCGTCAACTCTGCGTGAGTTAGATAGGCTCTGCATCACCCCTATTGGGTTTCCGCTGCCCCTCTGGTGCTGCGTTACCTCTTTCCGGATCTATGCTGTCTCAACCGCCTTCCTGTAGCGAAAATCTTTGTCACTTTGTTGATGGCTTCAACTCCGCCTTATCTGCAATAGCTCTGATACCATATGAAAATTTCTGAATCCTGATTACAAAAAACCTACTGCGGTATTCTGATTTACTTCTCCTGCTTGTTTGATTTAATTAACAAGTAAATTTCCTGAATTATTCAGTAAAACATCCAAGTAAATACTACTGCAACCTACAAGTACATACAGATCAAGTACTGAAAAATTAAGCACACATGACAAAGGACACATTATTTTTTGGACAAGTGTCCCTGGAAAAAGCCAATGCAGGAAAACTGGTGCTGCATCTCTTGAGGGTTTTATTATTATGCAGAATTCTGAATATAAACAAGGGCACCAGTAGTGGTTTGCCCAACAGAGAAATCCCAGCAGATGTAATATCCCCAAAGGGGAAATAAACAGTAATAAACAGAAATGCACTAATACAGATATAAACTGAACCAGATCACTGAATCATGACACATGTAACACCAAAATCTGAGCCATTTTATTAATCAGAAAGTACATAGAGAGGAGTACAATAAATCAGAGTAAGTGCACCTATCCCTGCCCTAGGCAGGTGGAGACCCTATCAACAGAAAAGTGGCTGCAACAAGGACAGCGTCCTGGCTGCTCTGCAAGCTGAAGATGAACTGCGCTGGGGCTGAAGTCTGCAAACCCTCTCAAATGGAAAACGCTGTCTCTGCCAGTGACAGCGCAGAAACAGATAAAGCACCAAGCCCTCAACTCTCCAGACAGATGAAGCTGCTACAGGATCCTGGAAAACGCCGTTAAGCACTCCTCACAATGATCTGCTCCTCAGATCTGCGTCCCACCTGATGGATCTGAAGCCTCCTATCACAACTGCGTCCTCCCTTTCCTGATCTGCGTCCTCCAAACCCAATCTGCTGCCAAACCCTCAGATCTATACTAGATCTGGAACTATCTCCTCAGATCTACAGCCTCTAGGGCTAGATCTGGTGTTTCCCCTTCAGATCTGGACTAGATCTGTCAATATCTCCTCAGATCTGTCACTCCTCAAGCTGGATCTCCTGCAAAACCCTCAGATCTGCAATATACAAGGCTAGATCTGCAACATACAGGACTAGATCTGTAAGATCTATCCTTCACCAAGCTAGATCTGACAAGAAACCTTCAGATCTGCAACCCTCACCTCCAAGAATGGACAGCGTCCTCACTCTGGGCTTGATCAGCGTCCTTCTGCCCTTCAAACAGCGTTTTCTCTGCCAGTCTGGAACTGCGTCCTCTTGGACAGCGTCCTACTTCTCCTGCAAGGGACAACGTCCTCTCTTCAGATAAAACAGCGTCCTTCTCTTCACAGATTCAGCGTCCTCCCTTCTCTTGCTCTGCGCAGCCACAAGAGGGCTTTCCTCCTCCTCAGATGTGCTTCAGAAATGCTGCTGCTTTGCTACTGAAAAACCTTACTAGGGCGGCACTCGAAGTCCCCCGAAGCTAAGGGTGAAACCAGAAAAACCTTACCAGGGCAGGCACTCGAAGTCCCCCGAGGCTAAGGGTGAGATCTCCGACCGGAGACACTCGTGCACTAAGCAGTGCTGCAGACCGACTAAACAACCGACGTGCTGAAGCAGACAAAGTCTAGCTATCAATAAGAATATCAAAATCATGGATGATCAAATGAGGTGAGAGCCTCTCCTTTTATAGCACCAATCTCCCTCCAAACTCACTCACCCTGGATCTGCGCAGTTGACCTTGGGTTAACTTTATGTCTCCTCCATCACCCACGTGGACCCCCAAGGCCCCCTCTCTAAGTTACAACGTCAAGCTACTAGGAAAAAGAACACTTTATTATAAAGTGAGGTGGCTAAAGTGAGTTGACCCCTCTTATTTCTCACTTTATTTATTATTCCTATCTAAAGCAGCAAAATAACACAAAAATGCAATATTCCACTAGCAAAGCTAATTGGGAATATTACACAAAGATGTACCTATATCTCCGGAGACAGAAAATATGGCTGATCCAGCTGAGAATGAGGAACCACACAGGTGCCTACGCAGTCATTGTGTCACTCTTTAGTGGCTGCGTCACTTTGTCTGATCTGCTGAATACAAGCCCTTTCTGGCCCACTGAAACCCCAAGGTTGCAGCCTCTGGCTCTACGTCAGCCCCTCCTGGCCTGCGTCACCCTCCTCTGACTACGTCAGCCTTTGCGTTGGCTCTGCGTGAGCTTGGCTGGGTCTGCGTCACCCTTGCTGGGCCTACGTTGCCTCTGTGTTACCCTTCGTGCACTGTGCTGCCTCTTTGGTACGGATCTGCCTCTCTGCAATTGTATTCTTGTTCTCGGATTCATAAATCCCTCTGTCGATATGCCCCTCGCTACACTGCAAGCTCACTCGAAAATTCTCAGCAAACCACGTCCCAGAATTTCGACTTAGCTTGAGTGCTATCGCTCTGTGTGTCTTCTCTAACTGACACCAATCCTTCCTTTAATACTTTTTTTGTTGAACAATCAACGGTCGTGATCTAATCTCTAATCAACGACTAAGATTAGAAAAGACTTGATCCATGTTACTTAGAACATTCTCACCCACATGTTTTAATTAATTCACTTTAATTATTTAATTTCCCTAAGTTAGACTTAGGGTCTCCATTAAAATAATTAATTATTTGAATAACTTTCACACCGGGTGGAATTTCTCCAAACAATTTCTAGGTCTTGGAGATCTCATGTGTTCTAGCCCCTCCAGAAAGTTTCAGAGCTGGAGCACATCTGATGCTACCCAAAATATCAACACAACACGCTGACAAACACAAAGTTACAGGACTATGATAACCGGATTGTGTAAGGGCATCACTACAATATAGTGTGAACTATTCATCACTACAGTATAGACATAGTGTTGATATCTCAAGCAAGGATCTAATATAGTCAAAGAAGAAAGAAGACTAGTAGAGACTGAGTTCTTTAGTCTTGGTGCAGAATGATGTAGGAAAGAAGGATCAAATCAAGGAGTCAATGAAGAAGTAGTGACAAGGTCTTGGAGGCATACAAGGGTCAAGGGTGTGTGTCATGGTCATGGTACTTGTCATCTGAAAGTCTATAAGAATAATTTTTTGTGGGTTTTCCTCTCCAAGAGGGAGAGGTTTTGGCCCTGGCTCGAAGAGCCTAAATTTGTGTATCTTGTATTTTGGTAATTGACTTGATGAAAGCCATAATAAACTAAGAAGGGAAGACATAAGTAAAAGAAGTAAGCTCGCAAGTAATTATCAAGAAGAGAATTTGAATTAATCACTGCCCTACCAAATTCTCACCATGGAATCAGAGCTAAGGTGTCGAAGACAAGGGCTACTTCACAAGGAGACACTCAAGGAAGCAAGGATCAAAGTCAAGGTCAAAGTTTGTGTTAAAAAGTCAGATCAGTTTGCAAGGAAGATTCTTCAATATCATTCAAAGGATCCACTTATCAAGCAGATAATATTTTCCATCAAAGATTTATGACATTGAAGACATTGTTGGAAGGCACATCATCAAACTCCATCCTTCAATATCCAACACCTTTGAAGACATCATCATTCTGAAGACATCCTCTATCATTAAGAATCCAACATCTACAATGGAAAATTCAATCTAAGAAGGAGTTCCTACCTACATCTTCATCATCATCAAGGAAGCTGCTAGAAGGAGGAAGTCACCCTATTCAAGTAAGTATCTATGACCTCATCTAAATTTGTCAAAATGACTTATTGCAAAGAGAGAAACAAATTGGTTGGGTCATCAAACTTTAGTGCATGGAAGAAGAGGACAAATTTGAATCTAAATGAAGATGAAGTTATGGGCTACATCAAAGGATCCACAGTTCAACCCTCAAAAGAAGATGCTCCAGCTCTTGCCAAGTACATGAAAGGAGAAATCAGAGCCCAGAGGATTCTCATAGAATCCATTAAGGACTCTCTCATACCCTATGTATCAAAATTGGAAACTGCCAAAGAAATATATGAGAAACTGGTGGAGCTGTTCTATGTGAGTAATGCAGGAGAAGCAATCTTTCTGAGACAAGAACTATACGAGATGAAATTATGAAGAGAGGAAGGAATCACTTCATATTTTATGAGGATTTCTGAAATAAGAGACCAACTACAGGAATTGGAAGAAGTAAAGTCTGATAATGAGATGACTACAGTGGTGTTGAATGCTCTACCGGAAGAATGGGGAAACTTCACTTCAAGCTTGTACTGGAAGAAAGAAACAACACCATTCCACGATCTATGGTCTCTATGTAAAATAGAGGAAACAAGATTAAAAGCCAAAGCTGATACAGGATCAAGTGAAGGGAATCAAGCCCTTGCAGCTATGTCTAGGAAGAAAGGAAGATTTGGTAAATTTGGTCCTCAGAATAAAAGGAGAAATATGGACAAAGTACAATGCTTTGGATGTAATGAATTTGGGCATTATAAAAGGGATTGTCCTAAATCTGGGAAGGACAAGAGGAAAAAGGAAGAAGCCCATGTCACAAATGAAAGGGAAGACCTTGATGCAAAGAAATCTAAGAAAGAAGAAGCGAAAGATCTCTATTATGATTGAGATCATCTTCCTCTTTAAGTGATTTTTGTTGGTTGTAAAATAGTATGATAAGAAGCGATATATATTAATAGCATCATGATAGAAGCATGGAAGGAGCACTTGAAGAAGTAGCTCCTGGAAACCTGACTGATAACAACATTGATGGAAGGCAATCATCAAGATTAAGGGTTATCATTCAATAATCCATATGGAAACAGGTGCTGACATTTTCTAATGGCGTTCTCTATGGATTCACTCGTTAGAAAGAAAGCAAAAGATTTCATCGAGAAATTCTATGTTACAGAATTCTGGGATTAGGATATGATGACATATTGATGAAGCAGGTCAAGGGAATGAAGTTCTTCATTCTAGTAAAATTGTTGTAGGATGACTCAAAAGGAAAAGGATGATGTACATATATCTATATGCTGACATTGGATGTTGTGAATTCATGTCATGTGGTTGCAGGTGATGAACATCTATCTTTAAAAGTATGATCTATGGAAGGAAGATCTCTTTTGGTGCAGGTTGTCACTAACAAATGAAATTATGTCCTCATATGGAATGTGAGGTGATTGTATACAAACAAGGAACTGGATATTGGAAGTTCCTGGGGATGAAGCTGTGTGGAGAAATAATGGAAGGGATCATGAATTGCAACCATGTAAAAAGGCGGTTATCATCTAGAAGCCAAGAAGATGTGACTAGGAGATCTGCTGGGAAGATATGTGGACTATGATAGAAGTATGGTAAAGAAGAAGACCCTTGAAAATACATATCTTTAGGAGATGTGTCAATCTGAATAAAGGATGTCGATGCCTACAGGAACATGGCATGGTGAGAGATCATTGCTAAGGTAACTTTTGATTTAAAAGTTCTTATGTATATGTTTATCTGGATAAGCTTATGCAGGGCTGCCAATCATGTGGAAGGATATAAGATCCTTGGGAGATGGTTCGAAGGAAAGCAACATGGCATAAAGGTGGATAAGATGAGAAAGATTGATGAATCACTTTCAAGTAGATGGCATGACTTTTGGATGAAAGTGATGGATGATCTGTACCCTATGAAGTCAAAAGTTGAAGATTTCTCAATATCGAAATCCATGACATCGAGGGGAGGAATTCTTCATGAGCAACTGGGTATCTCACCATTGCTACTATAGGTCCCTGGTTAAGAGGGAGCCTGGTGGTAAGTTTCTTCCTTGGAAGAAACTTGAAGTATGTCCTTCCTGAGTTAAGAGGGAGTGACGTATAAGATTCTCTAATTCATGTGTCATGCACTAGACCAGGACTAACAGCCGTAAGTCTTAGTGAAGGCCATGAGGAGAGAATGTATAGACACATCATTCTAGTCTTCACCTGGAAGACAAATTGGAGGATTGGGTAATCATCTAGCATCCGATACTCTTTGAGAATGAGATAGGGCATTCAAGACAAGAGTAGTCAGGGACCGATATTCTTTGAGTGCTGGCTACCCAAGAAAAGAATAGTCCAAGAAGGTCATACTTTGGGAACACCTGGGTGGAGTATGTACCTTGGAGAGACAATGACTATGGTGTCTATAATTCATGTGTCTCGCCAACATTGTAGCCCATTATCTCGTTGAGAGATGGGATTGTTAGTCAAGGCCTTGCACTAGGACCAAGGTTACTTGGGAGCAGGAGCGGGAGCGGGGGCAAGAGCGACATTTTCAGAAGCTCCCAGTTCGGGAGCGAATTTTTATGTAATATATATATTTTTAATATTTTGATGCATATATGTTAACAAAAACATGTAGAATGATGAATTAGATATAAAAAAACACAAAAACATAGATTGAACCATATAACATCAATCATCTAGAAGTTATAATCTTCATCAACCACGTCCACAAGTTAGTAACATACAACATATCGAGTCTCATGATTCATCAATTTTAAAGTTTCAAGCTTTCAAAATTCAATAAATAACATTTATCATCATTGATCACCAAAGTTGTTCTTGTAAGCTAAGTGTAACCATTACAACAAAGAATATCTAACATGAAATGAACTGTTATAAAATGAAATGAAATGAAACAACTTTAAGCTTTCACGAAGCATTGTATTCATAATTCATTATCAATAAGTTATAATTGCCAACTTCAAACTTCAAAATTAAATTGTCATATATTTACAAAAAATATCATATTAAATATGAAAGAGTCAATAGTTGTAAAAACTACTAGAAACTGGAAAAGACAAGTAAATATATTATCTATAGCTAATGCTTGGACCTCTTGCTGCCACGAGAAATGTCTAAATTTTGAGTCTTGTTGGAAAATCAAGATCTTTGTCATTAATATCACCCTCTAAGCAGTCGCTACAGGAGCACGCTACGGGAGCGAGTTCAAGGGAGTGTGCTCCGGGAGCGGGTTCGATAGGGGGGAGTCGCTCCCCTGCAACCTTGACTAGGACAATGTTGGTTGATATGATGCTATACCGATGCGATTACCAATCCGATTCTCCTTATGAGATTCTTCAAATTGAAAGTGACCATGTACCGTTATGAATACCTCCCTAGTTAAGACGGAGTGTTGGAAAGTGTAACTAGGATCGGTCTTCATATTGACTATGTAATTATGTATTTATGTAATGAAGAAGACAAAGATAATAAAATATATTTTTGGTATGCTTGCTTCATGGGTTTCATGAGCAAGGTTTTATGATAGGTCAAAAGCCTTCTTCTTGATGTCTTTTAGAGTTTTGTCATCTTGTAATAAATGTACTAATTAAGAGTCATGTTTATGAAAAGTCAAGTCACACTTGCATGCCTCAAGACATTGCCAAATCAAGCTTGAAGACATGGCACAAATAATGCTCAAGATCAGCGTTGGAATACCCCTCAAGTCAGCGTCCAATAAGCTCTACAAGTTGGCCTATAAATCAGTGCTCAAGTCGGCCTCTTTACACATGGACAAGTCGGCTCAATTCCAGGTTGGATCAACTATATATACCCTATATATACTGTGCAGAAAAAGGTGACACAGAAACACAAAGATTTCTATGATTTTCGATAAAATAGTAAGTGATATAAATTGCGGTGAACTCGAGAACAACTCTATGATTTAGTACGGATTTCAAGACAAATAGATGTGGACTTAAAGACTAAAATGTAAGTGCGAGTAAGAAGAAAAAAGCTGCGGATTGAAGATGCTAGAAGGACGTTATATCAACAAAGTGTAAAGACTAAGATTCAGGCATATAATTCCGTGATATATGCTAAGTTGAGTTGCGAGTTTATGATTGTAATCTGATGCGTCGAAAGACCGAGTTTAGTGTGGAAAAAGGGTCAGTGATATAGTGCGAGAAAGGGCTGTGATAAAGTGTGAAGTTTCAACACTATAATAAGTGTGAAGGTACAACACTGTGACAAACACAAAGTTATAGGACTATGATAACCGGATTGTGTAAGGGCATCACTACGATATAGTGTGAACTTTTCATCACTACAGTATAGACATGGTGCTGATATCTCAAGTAAGGATCTAATACAGTCAAAGAAGAAAGAAGACAAGTAGAGATCGAGTTCTCTAGTCTTGGTGCAGAACGGTGCAGGAAAGAAGGATCAACTCATGGAGTCAAGTAAGAAGTAGTGACAAGGTCTTGGAGGCATACAAGGGTCAAGGATTTGTGTCATGGTCATGGTACTTGTCATTTGAAAGTCTATAAGAAGAACTTCTTGCAGTTTTTCCTCTCCAAGAGGGAGAGGTTTTGGCCCTGGCTCGAAGAGCTTAAATTTGTGTCTCTTGTATTTTGGTAATTGACTTGATGAAAGACATAATAAGCTAAGAAGAGAAGACATAAGTAAAAGAAGTAAGCTCACAAGTAATTATCAAGAAGAGAATTTGAATTAATCACTGGTTGATCCATGTGGATATCGGTTGCCACCTGCCTATTCCACTTGGGGCCCCACCATTGTCTCTTTCATTTTTTCAGTTTCGGTAAAACTTACTATTTTTAGCAGTTTTTCGGGTCCTGAACCTCCAGAGCCGTTTTGAGGCCCTAAACGACGTTTTTTGGGCATCGCTTCTCCGACGAATAGGATTTTGTTCCGTTCCGAAATCAATATTCACGTCCGCAGCTGTAGTCCTCAGATAGATCTTTGTAACGATGTATCATGTGCGTCAAACGGAGATAGTATGCCAAAGTTACATCCTCGGGAAGTTGAAACACCAATTTACCCAAACGGGGTCCATAGTTTTGGTGCTTCATCTCCTAGGGTTAGGTTTTTGGATGTTTAGGGTTTCCCATTGTTTCTCAATAATAAATAGGCCCTCGAGCCTCCTTGTAACACAGTTCAGAGGCCTGTAGCTGCCACATCTCTTCTCAGAGATAAGCTACCAGTGCCCTAGCTAGTTTATTTCCATTCTGTCTGTAAGCAAATTTCAGTTCTTTGGTATTAATGAAATGAAGTGTTATTAACGCTGCATCTTTGTATTTATGGTTACATGTGTATTCTGTTGTGTTCCTGCATAAATCCGGATAAGTGGTATTAGAGCGATCTGCTTTTTCTCGATCCTTCTTTGCATCTCCCCAACGAGGTCGGGGTATAAGGAGTTAGGGCTCGATCTGGTTGAACCTTTGCAAGATCAGCCTCGCAAACCCCGATGACCGCCCATGGGGGATGAAAAGAAAGATGAGGGAGCAGGAGATCCTATCAAAATATTGCTCGAGGAGGCTCTCGAAAAACAAAGTTACGCGATGATGGATAACTTTGCTCAGATCCTTTAACGACTGCCGACCGGCGGCGCATCTGCATCCAAAAACCACTTTGGAGGCGCCACTCCCTTTAAGGTACAAGTAAACTTTGACATTCCCATATTTAAGGGTCAAATACATGCAGATGTCATAAATAGATGGTTGAATCAACTAGAAGGATATTTCTCGGTTCATGACTTCTCCGACCGGGAGAAGATTATTTTTGCACTCCTTAAAGCTACCCCCCATGTCAAGGACTGGTAGGAAACCTACTGTGAGAAAAAGGACGGGACAAAACCCTCTTTGTTCTCAGTTGTACCCACTTGGAATTCTTTCCGTGACACCATCAAGGAACAATACTATCTCGTGGAGAGCTATGAGGACAAGTACATACAATGGACCAAGCTCCGGCAACAAAGGGATCAAGATGTGCATGAGATGACGAATCTGTTCCATACCCTGCGCACAAAGTTGGGTATTAAAAATTCAGAGAAACATTTAGTGCTAAAGTATCGCAGTTGTTTGCACAGACACATTCAGGAGGAAATGGAGTTCCTCGACATCTCCTCGCTTGGTACGCCATACAGGTATGCTGCCAAGATTGAGCAGAAATTCAAACAGAAGAAGCGAGACTTTGGATTTGCAAATCAAAAGCAAGGGAAAGGTGCTCCCAAACCACAAAACAAAGGACAAAGCCAAGGCATGGCGGCCCAAGACAACCTGCCAACGCCACAAGCAAAGAACAACACCGCAAAGCCAAAGAAGGACATGGGAAAGTGGTGTGAGTTCCATAAGAGTTCCACTCAGAACACAAGTGAGTGTCGGGCTAAGCAGTCGTTGGTGGCCGAGATGAGAGCTTTTGAATCAGATGCATGCTCCAACTCTGAATCAAAACCTGACAAGGGGAATGACAAAGGGAAACATATTATTGATGTGGAGCCCAATGCCACTGTTGCCACTGCGAAGATTCAAAAGGAGGAACCGGAAGGTCCAGAGGAGGAGGAGCGTCTCTTCCACTCCCAGATGTGGGTAAAGGGTTCCCCGCTACAGTTCATTGACAATGGGAGCCAAAAGAACCTCATTTTAGCAGACGCCGTGAAGTGGTTGGGCTTGCCGACCACAACACACCCACAACCATACACCATTGGGTGGCTTCACCAAGGACGGGATCTCCGCGTCAGCCAGCAGTGCTGTCTTCCCTATAGCATCAAGCCCTTCACAGATGAGGTATTATGTGACATTGCTCCTCTTGATGTTTTTGATGTATTATTAGGCCAACCATACTTGTGGAAGCAACATGCTGTGTATGAATCCTGAGCTTGCGCTGTTATTGTTACTTTGGGAAATAAGCTGTATAGGATATCAGAGGTACCACCGCCTATCGCTATCTCTTTGGTTATTGCAAAACAATGCAGTAAGCTCATTTCCCAAACCAGGAAATTTGTTTTCCTGATGATCTACCCCCAGGGCAAGAAGAAGACTATGGCCACGAACTCCAGACAGGGCTCCTCAGTACGACAACAACAAATGGACAAGGTTGTGGAGGAGTACGGGGACATCTTCACCTCACCCACAGGGGTGCCTTTGCACTGTCAGGTCAAGCACCCCATTGATCTGACCCCAGGTGCACTTCTACCCAATGGACCGATCTATCAACGCTCTATTCTGGAGAATGATGAAATCAAGAGGCAGATTCAGGAGCCGCTGCAGAAAGGTCACATCCGGACAAGTTCATCGCCCTGTGGGAGCCCGATCGTGTTGGTACAGAAGAAGGATGGGAATTGGAGACTCTATATTGACTATCGGGCGCTGAACAAGATCACAGTCTGGAATAGGTACTCGATCCCTCGGATTGATGACCTTCTGGACCAACTCAAAGGGGCGAAATATTTCAGCAAGATCAACTTGAAGTCTGGGTATCACTAGGTACCAATCGAACCCTCCGATGTGTGGAAGACTGCCTTCAAAGCCAAGGAAGGCCTTTTCGAATGGCTGGTCATGCCTTTTGGGTTGACGATGCTCCTACAACCTTCATGAGGTTGATGGACGACATCTTGTGGCCATTTACCAACTCATTTGTAGTGGTGTACTTGGATGACATTCTGATCTTCAGCCAGACTCGGGAAGAGCACCTCCACCACATCTGACAAGTCCTCCAAACACTGCGGCAACACAAGTTGTGTGCCAATTTGGAGAAGTGCACTTTTGGGATGACCCAGGTTCATTATCTGGGATACATTATTGATGAAAGGGGGGTGCATGTGGATCCAACCAAGATCCAAGTCATTCGGGATTGGTCAGCCCCAACCACTCTAATAGAGCTTTGCAACTTTTTGGGTCTTGCTAATTTCTACTGTAGGTTCGTGTTTGGATTCTCTCATATCACTTGGCCCTTGAGTCAAGTCACCAAGGGAGGAGCAAAAGCAAAATTCTTTTGGTCGGAATCTCAACAGAAGGCGTTTGTAGAATTCAAACATTGCCTCTGTTCTGCCCCAGTGCTCACATTACCAGACTTGCAACAACCATTTGAGATCGAGATAAATGCCTCTGACTATGCTATTGGGGCAGTTCTTACTCAACAGGGGCATCCAATGTCATATATCACAGTGAGACATTGTCTGACACAGTTTGCAAGTATCCCACTTATGACAAGGAAATGTATTCCATTGTGCAGGCTTGTCGACAATGGAAGCTTTACATTTTGGGGAAGGAAACAATCATCCACACAGACCACCGACCCCTGCAGTTCATACAGACACAAGAGACGTTGCAGAATGATCGCCATAAGATGTGGTCCCTATATCTGCAACAGTTTCATTTGAACATCAAGTACAAGAAGGGTAGCACCAATAATGTTGCAGACTGCCCGAGCCGACCACCGATCGTGGCGTTAACCACCGTTCTCAACTCTTGTGGGCACGAGACTTCTGATTGGCCGCTTCTCTACAAGAGTGATCCAGAATTCGGCCACACATACAAGGCACTCTTGGGGGGTACGCAAGTTCCAAATTTTCACCTCCAAGATGCACTGTTATGTCACCTGGGACACCTTTGTGTTCCTTCAAGCGAGCGTGCTGGAGTGTAAAAACTCTGGTAAACTTGAATAAGTATATATTATTATTTATAAAATATGAGATATTTTTACAATGGGGAATCACCGAGGCTTTAAATATAGCCTCATGGTGTCCCTTGGTGAAGAGGCATGATCTTTGATCATGCCCTTTCACTTAATAAAACCTAATATAACTATATCTAACTAATAAGTAATAAAATATACATAACATTGCCCCTCTCTTAAAGATGCTTTGTCCTCAAAGCATACGTAATGATGGACAATGCTGACGAACGCCTGGGTTTCTTGAGCGGCGGGCTCTTGCTTCCCACATTTTAAAAATATCGTGGAGCATATTCTCGAGTTCAATATTTTGTTGATGTGGATAGTGAAAAGATCTGATATCGACAGGGTCGGATCCTACCTTGAGTTGTATTGGATGTTTGATTTTCCTATTTGGAGGCACTTTTTCGTTTTTCCAAACTATTCCTTGTTCTTCTGGTGTCTCTTCATGGCTCCTTTTTGAAGATAACATTTCTAACTGATGACATTGTACTGTAGATGCTAGCGCTCCTGTTTGAATCATCTTCGTCATCAAAGATGAAGATACGACTTGATTCCCTGGGACTTGGAATCCATACAACTTGTGTTTCTGCCCTTTCCACTTAAAACTTATAAACTGCTTCTGATGGTTGGCAGAATAAGTACCTAAAGTTTGTAGCCATTGGATTCCTAAGACCACATCTACTCCTCGTAATGGAACGGTGTAGAATGGAGATTCTAAATGAAAGTTTTTTATCTGTAGTTTGACCTTATGGCATTTCCCTACTTTCTCAATCTTCTTACCATTGACCACCATTACCTTCATATTAGGCATGGGGAAGGTAAATATGTCAAGTCTTTTTGCCATGGTTGAATCTAGAAAATTGTGGGTACTGCCAGTGTCGACGAGAACCATTACGTTGTTGTTCTTGATATGTCCTCTTAACCTTAGGGTTTGAGGTTGTGATATGCCTGTCATAGCTGATAATGACACTTGCGGAAAAGTTTCGCCATCCACTTCTGGAGAGAATTCTAAGTTGTTTTCTAATCCTTCTATATATGAATCCTTATTGTTAGCGTCATTAGTTGCTTCACAACTGTATAGATTTTTCGCTTTTCCATTAGCACATCTGTGCTTAGGGTCCCAGTTTTCACCGCAATGCTTGCACTTGCCCTCTCTCATTCTTCGTTTTTCCACATTATATTTTTCTTCTTCACGAACATGGGGTGGGACATATTTTGTGTCATCTACATTTTCAGATTGAGGAAATCTTTGTCTCGAATATACTTTTTCTGGTTTTGATAACCTTTCAAATTTCTTTTCAGCAACTTTTGCTTTTTGCCTTGCTACTTCTACTGATGTAACTTCATGAAGTTCGAGCTCTTCTTGTATATGGATTTTAAGTCCTGAGATGTAAGACTGGATTAGACGAGATTCTGACAATCCCGGTACTCGTGTTTCCAAGGTCTCCCATTCTCTAGTGTACTCATCCACATCTCCTTTTTGGCGTAATTTGATAAACGTTGAAATTTTTTTTTCTTCTTTTATGCCTTGAAACCTTTTGAAGAATGCATCCTTAAATTTCCTCCAACTGATAGCGAGCGTCGTCTTTTTCCACCACATATACCAATTATATGCTTCTCCTTCCATTTTCATGGAAGCATGTTTAATTTTTTCGTCATCACTAGTAATGCCATAAATCTCAAAATATTCTTCCGCTTTATTAAGCCATGCAACTCTATTTTTTTCATTACCATCAAATTTGGGTAGCTCGATTTTGGCTCTTCGCTAATATGCTACTGGTGGAACAAGAAGGGGATATTGATTAGCAAATGCATTCTAGAGCTGCTTATTTTGAAAATCTGCATTACTATCTTCTTGATGATGTGGGGAATCGGTCTTTTCTTGATGCTCTTCTGAGTTTCCTGAATCTGCGGAATTGTTTTGTTGATTTTGTCCCATGTTAGGAAATATTGGGGATTGTGTCTGACTTAACTTATCTATCTTATCATTTAGCTTATTGAAGAGTTTTGTCATATTGTTCATTGCTTCGCTATGCTTTGTCATCTTGTTCATTGCTTCGCTATGCTTTTCTGTGGCCTTGTGATGATTTAGCCACATTTGTCTTTCTATTCGATTTGTCGTATCATGAATCTTTTTGATGTCGTTGGAGTGCCCTGCAACTGTACCTTCAAGATCGACTAATCTTTTTCCGAATTCTTCGGAATTATTAGTGATCTGTTTCTCGAGATCCACCAATTTCTTCTGGAATTCGGCCATTGACATTGATGAAGACATTGAACGTGTATGAGGTGGGGAATATTTTTCTGCTAGTTTTCTCTTTTCCTTCTTTTATTTATTTATTTAATTATTTAATTAATTAAATTAATAATATATATATATATATATATATATATATTTTAAATAATAATAATTTTTTTTTTAAAAATATATAATTATATATATATATATATAATTATTAATTGAAAACTATATAATATATAAATAAATTATATAATTATAAATATATATATAATTATCAATTTGAAAACTATATAATATATAAATAAAGTATATAATTACAATATATATTTATATAATGATCAATTGAAAACTATATAGTATATAGTTTATATAATTTCAAAAAAAAAATTATATAAGCGTTACGGTGAGTCGACGTTTAATTTTTGAGTGGGCACAACCCCCGAACACAATGGTTCAAAAGTCCAAACCACAGAATAAAAAAAAAACGTGCTTTTTCTTTGTCTGTCGTTGTGGGGTCAGCCGACAGCCTTGTTTGCGGCTACGGGAGGAAACAGTAGGTGAGCGAAAAATCGCTGACAGGGCCGGTGGAAGCAAAGGAAGGCGGGGTGGAACGCAGGTTGAGTGCAGGCGGGGAGGGTAGCCGCGAGTGAGGCAAAGACAGTTGGGACGGTTGTGTAGAGAAAAAATGTCGGGGGAGAAGCGCTGATAGGTGAGGGGCAGCGTGAGTGGGAAGTGGACTGTGGACCGCGGGGAGTGGGGGCACGGGTAGGGAGGCGTAGGTTGTGTAGAGTGATGTGGGAAGTAGGTTGTGTGCAGGTGGGAAGGCCGAGGGGAATGGCCCAGAGTGGTAAGGAACAGTGTGGTGGTGAGTGCGAGGGAAATGGGAACAACAGGGTGATGTTGAGCGTTCGGTGGTGAGGGGGTAGAGGGGTAGCGTATGAGCTTGAGAGGGGAAGGTTGTGGGGTGTGAGTGCAGTGAGGAAATGAGCGTGAGAGCGATGGGAGGGAAAAATCTGCAGAATTTTTATTTTTATCTTTTTAAATCAAGGTTGCTGCCCACAAGCACTTGGTAAAAAAAAAATCCGCAATCTGGAATTCTTGTAATTCCTTAATTCTAGGTGATCACATAGATCTCGAAGAGCGATGCGCTCTGATACCAATGGAGTGTAAAAACTCTGGTAAACTTGAATAAGTATATATTATTATTTATAAAAGATGAGATATTTTTACAATGGGGAATCACCGAGGCTTTAAATATAGCCTCATGGTGTCCCTTGGTGAAGAGGCATGATCTTTGATCATGCCCTTTCACTTAATAAAGCCTAATATAACTATATCTAACTAATAATTAATAAATTATACATAACACGTGCCAAGATGATATGGGAAGCACACCACAGTTGAGTTGCTGGGCATTTCGGGGTCGAGAAAACAGTGGCAGTACTGCAGAAGTATTTTTATTGGGCAAACATTCGATAGGATGTCAGGAAGTACATTAGATCATGCAATGCATGCACCATTTCCAAACCGACCATCAAGAAGCAAGGCTTCTATACTCCGCGTCGACCTTGGGAATCCATCTCCATGGATTACATGTCAGGCCTTCCTTCTACTAAGCATGGAAATGACTGTGTTTTCGTGGTCATCGACAAATTCTCGAAGATGGCCATTATGGCGGCCTGCAAGAAGAATATCACAACAGAAGCCATTGCTAAACTCTTCTTTGAATGAGTGTGGGTGCACTTTGGGATCCCACAATCTATCATATCAGATCGGGACAACAGGTTCCTCAGCACCTTTTGGTCCAACCTCTGGTCAATGTTGGACACCAAGCTCACCAAGTCCACAGCTTTCTATCCCCAAACTGATGGCCAGACAGAGGTCATCAATAGGATGATTGTACACATTCTGCGTATGTACAATTCAAAGCATCCACGCACATGGGATGAGAGCCTCCCCTATGTACAACAAAGCTATAATCGGATTCTCCACAGCTCAACTGGCCACATCCCCTTTCAGGTGGGCTTGAGATTCCAGCCACTATGTCCCATTGATGTAGCCACATGTCATTTGCGGCTACTCAGGCCGATTCGACTCATGTCCAGTCTGAAGCTGACAAAGCGAACAGCTTCATTGAGCACATTCAACACATCTGCCAACAGGTTCATGACATATTGGACAGAGCCAATGCTAAGTACAAGCAACGACATGATCAACATTAGGTGCCACACAACTTCCAGGTGGGCGACAAAGTGTGGCTACATTTGCAGAAGGAGCGCTTCACTGGACCCCACCGCAAGCTTAGCCCGCTCTGATATGGGTCGTACACCATCACCAAGGTTGTAGGGAACAATGCCTTCGAGCTCAGTATTCCACCATTCCTTGGTCTGCACCTAGTATTCAATGTGGACCGCCTTCATCCCTACTTCCCACCTCTACTGGACACCTCTGACATTGCAGAACAACTCACACCAACAGAGTTAAACCCAGATTGCATGGAACAGGCCACCACAAATTGTATTATGGACATGCAAATCAAGAACACTCGCCAACAGAAGATCCAACTGTATCGGGTTGTCAAAGCTGGCCAATTCCTGCACCAAGGCAAGTGGTTCATCAGGGACCAAGTTTAGCAGAAGTTTCCTCATCTCATGGAGGAAGTCAACGCAATGGGGACCATTGCTTCTTAAGGGGGGAGGAATGATCCAGGTGGATATTGGTGGCCACCCGCCTATTCCACTTGGGGCCCCACCATTGTCTCTTTCAGTTTTTCAGTTTCGGCACAACTTACTATTTTAAGTAGTTTTTCAAGTCTTGAACTTCCAAAGCCGTTTTGAGGCCCTAAACGACGTTTTTTGGGCATTGCTTCTCCGACAAATATGATTCCATTTCGCAATCATATTCGAGATCGCCAACTATAGTCCTCGGATAGATCTTTCTAACGATGTATCATGTGCATAGGATAGTTTGCAGATATAACAGTTTGTAATTAGCAAGTGGTTGATATATATAGTTGAGGATTGTGATATCAAGATTAAATTAACAAACGCTGAGACAATGATCATAAGGAGAAGCAACATCAATAGTGAGAAGGTAAATCCTTCATTTACCTTCCCACAGTTCAAGCAATTCAAAAACAAACATACACAGAGTGAAGATCGAAGTTCTGCAAGCAAATCTAGGTCTAGGGTCTAAGTCTGGGTCATGGTACTTGTCATTTTGAAGATCGATAAGAAGAATTATTTGCGGGTTTTCCTCTCCAATAGGGAGAGGTTTTGTCCTGGCTCTAGGAGCCTAACCTTTGTGTCTTGTGTTTTGATAATTGACTTGATGAAAGATTAACTTAACTAAAAGAAGAGAAGACATAAGTACCTCAAGTACATTCACAAGTAATTACAAGTAGAGAATTTGTATCGACCTACAGCTTTTAAAATTCTCAACATGGTTTCGGAGCTTTGGTTACAAGAAAGGGCTATAGTGATACAAATCCACTTCAGTTTGGAGGTTACAATCTCAGGTTGGTTACATTGCAGTGCCTATAGCACAAATATTACGAAACATGTCACCTACATCACAAGTTCGATGATACTTCAGTTCGGCATACATATGAGGTTATATTACACAGTCTCGGCATACATACATCCCCACAGTTCGGACTCAATCTGAGATTATTGATGGTATATAAGTTTGAAAAAGGAAGTAGAACTCGGATAGCACAATTTCAGGTATATAAAGATTTCAGTGAGCAAATTACAAATATTACAAGTGACATTCTTAGCATGACAAAATAGACAAGACTCCGGTCATTAGTGCTACCATAGTAATAGAACTATGACACTATCATAACTTGGTATGGATGGTTCAATACTACCACAGCAAGAGTTTGTAATGGTGGTCACAGCCTTGGAAGAATACAGTCTGAAAGTTCAGCTACACGAATGGATGACGTGTGATCTCAAGTATGGAACAACCTAAGAAGAAGATCATTCAAGGAAGAACAAGGTGAAGATCTCTTCACTTGCCAAGTAAGTATCTTTCATTTTCATTTTAATTTTGGTTAAATGACTTCGATTTGCAAGGAGATACTTAAGGTGGTTGTATTATCGAAGATCCTTGCATAGTCATGGTCCCCATAGATAACTGAAGTCATAGATAAGGGTCTCCTTTGAATTCATGGAAAGGAACTCTTAAGGTTCTCTCACATGAACAATGTTGGAGACACAAAAGAAGTTGAAAGAAGATTTATGAGCAGTACAAGAAATTTCACGTCACTGGAGTGGATGGAAAGAGGGAGTAAGAGATCATTCAGATTAGTCTCCCTCATAATAAGTCTCTTTATGGCTCCCAAATCCTACTGAAGATTTGATGCGATGTGACATCATGGAAATATAAGAAACAAGAACTCATATAATCATGAGGGTAACAAAATCATGGGATAAGTAAGTTACCTCACGCATCAACCTAGGGTTTCTATGGAAGAAAACAAGTTGAAGGCAATAGTTTTGCAAAACTCAAACATTTGAAGAAAAGGAAGACCCTGATTCAAAGAAAGTCTAAGAAAGAAAAAGCAAGGGATCTACACTACGATTGAAATCATCTTCTTCTTTAAGTGATTTCTGTTGGTTATATGATAGAAAGTAGTGTAGCATCTTGATGAAAGCATGGTAGGAGCCCTTGGTAAATCAGCTCCGGGAAAACCTCTCTGATAACATTACTAATGCAAAGCAGTCATCAAGAGTAAGGGTCATCATAACAGATTTCTGGGATATTGATGGAGCATGCCAAGAGAATGAAGCTCTTCATTCTTGAGAAATTGCTACAGGATGACTCAAGGGAAAAAGGGTATGAGGTATGTATATATTTATTAGATGTTGTGAAGTCATGTCATATGGTTGCAGGTAATGCACTTTTGTACTTCGAAGTATGATCTATGGAGAAGTATCTCTCAATGCACGAACAAATGAAATGAACATAATTTGTCCTCATGGAATATGAAGTGGTTGTATATGAACGAGAAACTGGAAAACTTATAAGTTCCTGGGAATGAAGAATGTGTAGAGAGGAAGAGATCATGAAATGCAACCATGTCAAGAGGCGGTTATCATCCGGAAGCCAAGAAGATGTGACTAGGAGATCTCCTGGGAGGATATGTAGACTCTGACACAAGTCTGGTAAATAAGAAGACCCTTGACAAAACATATCATTAGGAGATGTGTCAATCTGAATAGAGGATGTCAATGCTTACAGGAAGATGTCATGGTGAAAGATCATCACTGAGGTAAATTTTGTTTTAAAAGGTTCATATGTATATGTTTATCTGGATGAATTTGTGCAGGGCTGCTAATCATGAGAAAGGATGTATGATCCTTGGAGAAGATTCGAAGGATAGCAGCATGACATAACAGTGGACCAGATAAGGAAGTCTGATGAATCACTTTCTGATAGTTGACATGACTTAGGATGAAAGTGATGGATGATTTGTGCCCTATGAAGCTAAAAGTTAGAGATTCCTCAATATCGAAATCCATGACATCGAGGACAAGAATTCTTCATGAGCTGCTGGGTGTCTCACCATTGCTGCTGGAGGTCCCTAGTTAAGAGGGAGCCTGATGATTAGTTTCTTACTTGGAAGAAACTTAGTAATTCCTAAGAATGAGCTTAGGTACATTCCTTGTATAGGAATGAGTACATTCCCTTGTAGAATAGGTCCTTCCTGGTTGAGAGGGAGAGATAGACACATCATTCTAGTCTTGGGAAGATAGAATGGAGGATTGGGTAATCATCTGGCATTCGATACTCTTTGAGAATGTGTTAGGGCATTCAAGATGTTGAAATTTGGTACGGGAGGACAGGTGGTTCCCTAAGGCTTTGATCTTTGGCCTAGGGAAAAGTGTCCAAAAGAATTTAATTTTTCTCCTAAAGTGACTTTATAAAGTTATAAAGTCAAATCTAATTCAAAAGTGACTTTAAGTGATAAAGTTACTAAAGTCTAATTTTAAAGTGACTTTAATAAAGTCAATGTAAAATTAGAAAGGAAAAGTGACTTTGGAAATAAATGACTAAGTGGGTCTTTATTAAAGTGGGGTGAATTAAAAAATAGAAAGTGAGATTTAAATGAGCATTTAATCTCGGCCCTAGATCTCAATCTATCTCAGCCATTGGATTTAGGGATTCCCCAAAAGTCACTTAGGGTTAGGTTAAAGGAGGAAAAGGAGGAAAAGGTCATTCATTCTTTCATGAGCAGATTGAGAGAAGGAGAGCAAGAGAGCAAGGGAGATTTATGGGCAGTGAGGAGAAGGAGGCAGCAGCTTGGCACACATTCCAAGGCAGCGTTTCAGCAAGTCCATACAACAGAGTTTGGCACACATTCCAAGGCAGTTTTTGGCACGATTTTCTAGAAGACTGTACAACAGCCTTTTGGCACGGTTTCCAAGAGGCTGTACAGCAGTTTGGCTCAGTTTTCGAGGCAGCAGGAGCTGTTCTATTTGGCACGAATTTCTAGGCAGGGCGTACAGCAAGTGGCTGTCCTTTTGCACGGAAATCGAGGCAAAATCCGTACAAGTTTTTGCTGTCCTTTTGGCACGAAAATCGAAATCCGTACAACAGCATTTATTGCTGTTTTGCACAGAAATCGAGGTGGCCGTACAACTGCATTTATTGCAGATTTCTGGGCACAAAAATCGAGGAAATCCGTACAACATTTATTGCTGTTCCTGTTTTGTTGTTTGCACATTTTCCGAGGCGGTGGTTAAGCACGGAAAACGAGATAAGTTGTAAAAGTTTGCTTGCTGATTTTTTTGCTGAATATTTCTCTCACTGTAAAAAGCATTTTCCAGAAATAAGAAGGAGCTTTCGAACTGGTTTTCCCCAAGAGTTGTAGGGGGTTTTTCCAGGGTCACCTTGACCAAAAATTACTGTGTTATGATGTGTTGAATGGCTGTTTGTTACTGCTGTTTTTTTATTTCTGCATTTTCCAGCATTCTGAAAAATTTCCAGAATTTGTGTTTTCAGCAAAAATTTATTTTCAGTTGTTGAATGTATGGTTATGGGAAAGGGCATTTAACTATTTTGGAGTAATAAAGGTGGCGAAAGCGAGGTGAAACTATAAATTTCTACCGCAGATAAGAGTGATGGGGACGATATTCTTTGAGAAACTAGCTGCAAGAGAAGAATAGTCCAAGAAGGTCATACTTGGGAACACCGAGGAGGAAGACGAGTAATAACAGCGGGAGAGTCAATAGCGAAGGTGTCGCATAAGTCATGTCTGGCAACATTGTAGCCCATTGTCTCGTTGAGAGATGGGGGAGTACACATTAGTCAAGGCCTTGCACTAGGACAATGCTGGTTGATATGATGCTATACAGATGCGATTCTTCTTATGAGATTCTTCAGTTTGAAAGTAACCATGTACCTGTATGAATACCTCCCTAGTTAAGAGGGAGTGTTGAAAGTGTAACTAGGTCGGTCTTCATGTTGACTATGTCATTATGTATATATGTAAAGAAGGAGTCAAAGATAATAAAATATATTTGGTGTACTTGCTTCATGGGTTTCATGAGCAAGATTTTTATGTAGATAAAATTCTTCTTGATGTCTACTAGGTTTAGGTCTTCTAGGCATAGAATATAATTATGTGTCATGAAGGAATCTGTCTTTAGTATATGCTCCAAATCTTGTCAAAGCCTTGTATTACATCCAAGAAGTTTATGGAAGAAAATGTCCTCAAACCGACCTCTCTCAAATAATGGAAGGAGAAGTTGTTGAAGTCGACCTACAAGACTACATATAGGTCGGCCTAAAAGCTGAGTCATCACATATATATGTTCCTATGTTTATGCGGATAACAGGTACACAATTCAATGTGTATTACTCTGAAAATTGCGGATAAGTTTGAGCCTAAACTATAGGAAGAGACAACAAGGGAATTGCAGACACCACAGCAAAGACAACGTGATACAAAAGGTAGTTGCAGACAAGTATGGTTAGTATTGCGAACTATCTTGAAGAAGAATAATCGAACAAACACAAAAGTTACATTGTGGATGACAGCAAGACGTAAGGATAGATATACCTCAGGAGAACTTTGATTAAACGCTGATATTATAGTGCGGACGCTTGGACAGATCATCCATAGATAGATTTGCGGATGCACCACAGTAACTTAGTGCGGACAAGACAAAGTATTAGTGCAATAAACAAATGCAGATCAAGGTTAACCTATGCATGCGGAATTGAAGGAAGAGGATAGTCTACGGATATCATAGTTTGTAATTAGCAAGTGGTTGATATATGTAGTTGAGGATTGTGATTTCAAGATTAAATTAACAAATGCTGAGACAGTGATCATAAGGAGAAGCAACAACAATAGTGAGGAAGGTAAATCCTTGATTTACCTTCCCACAGTTCAAGAAATTCAAATACAAACATACATAGAGCGAAGATCGAAGTTCTGGAAGCAAATCTAGGTCTAGGGTCTAAGTCTGGGTCATGGTACTTGTCATTTGAAGATCGATAAGAAGAATTATTTGGGGGTTTTCCTCTCCAAGAGGTAGAGGTTTTTCCCTCGCTCTAGGAGCCTAACCTTTGTGTCTTGTGTTTTGATAATTGACTTGATGAAAGATTAACTTAACTAAAAGAAGAAAAGACATAAGTACCTCAAGTACATTCACAAGTAATTATCAAGTAGAGAATTTGTATCAACCTACAGCTTTTAAAATTCTCAACATTTGCTAACAATAAGAGAGATAGTTTACTGATGCGAGGGATTGACCACCAATGCGGGAGCTAGATCACCAAAGCAAGAGAGAGAGAACTCGATGTGTTGCAAATGATGGATTCTCTTCAATATTTAGGAATATTTGAGACAAAA
Source organism: Pinus albicaulis (assembly GCA_034641835.2). Lineage (NCBI taxonomy): Eukaryota > Viridiplantae > Streptophyta > Pinopsida > Pinales > Pinaceae > Pinus > Pinus albicaulis. Next base: position 946,028,050 of record CM076582.1, read on the forward strand.
TCCCTACCTCGAATTAGGTTTTTGGAAGCTCCTAGAGTTTTCAATTTTTGCACATATCAAATCAGATCACTTAAGTGATTTTATTTTGCACATGTCAAAATAACTTTATAAAACAATTTTGAAATAAATTTTGCACTTATAAAATTAATTTGCACTTGAGAAATAATTCACTTCAAGGATGAAAGGGGTTGAATCAAAGTGTTTTTCTAGGGAAATTTCTCCCTTAGTTGTATAAAATTCAACAAGACATGTGTCTGAGAATTGGGACACGATTTTGGCACGTTCCTGACACGAGTTGGACTTGTGTCCCTCATCTCAGACACGAGTCAAATTCGTGTTGGGCACATGTCAGGCTCAAATCTTGTTCAACATGAAGGATTCATGACACATTGGGGGGGGGGGGGGGGCTGTTAGGTGACTTAGGTGATTGTTACCCGCCACTTCGTGGGTGATATCCCTGTGAGAAATTTTTTCTCCATGATGGACCTCAACTGGCAACTAGCATCCCCTTATAGCCCTCAACTAGTTAGTTGTGCCATTTCTCCACCACCTAAGCCAACCATGTTGTCTCACACTCATTTGTATTGATTGTACGTTTAAAGGTGGGCCCCCCAAACCTAAAGGTATGTGTTGTCATTGGGTAATTGAGTATTGGGTTTACTTATCATGGACACTTTTGGGCATGGATTGATGGGGGGATTCCGCAGAAAGTGTGGGTTTAGTCTGTGCTTCTGTTCCCTTTACCTATTTTTGATGTTACCCTTGGATTTTAGTCCCGTGGGCTCTCCTTCACTGACCATTTTGTTTTAGGGTGGTACAACATGGGAAACCCCGACTTTGGTTGTGTGGTACCCCTCCCTTATCCACATATACCACTCCCCTTCCATTCACTATACTCGCATTCATCATCTCTCCCACCTGAGTCCACATTTCCTCACTTGGTCCACATAGGGTTAGCCTCCCCATTCCCTTGCCCCCACCTTGGGTCAGACTTGGAACGATGACCCGGAGGTTGAAGCAAGTGAAAAGAAATTTATAAGCATAAATGACAACATTCAACAGGAAAATGTACCACAATATGCAAAAGATGGCCGAGACAAACATAATTAGCACGTGGGAAAAAGCCAATACATGAGCTCTACCCCATACCCATAACCATCACCCTGGTTCCATAGGTTCTAGATGAGCCTCCTTTATCATTAAGGAACCCATGATTGTCCCAAACCCTGGAGGGTAATGAACCGCCCTACCAAAAAGGGGGTAATCACTGCTATATCTTACACATCATGCTCTTATTCTTTAAGCCTTGAGTAGTTAATCAAAGATAAATCATAAAAGGAAAAAGGCATATAAAGAAAGGTGGAGAAATCAAGGTCGAGTCACCTCATGTACCACAATTGCTCCCTCCTACACCTTATATACCTAGGTGTTTGCTTCTCTTTTTCTAACTACCCTTGTGCTCTGATATGTGGCCCAGGATCGCATTCCCTATTCCATTTCACCTCTTTATCACATGCCACCACTATTTGAGGGATGTACCTTGGACATACTATCCCCTCTAAAGGTAGAAACCACCTAATAGGGTACTTGGCTAATTCCCTTTGGAGCTTGGAGACATTAGCACATGCCAAAGCCCACTACAGAAGGGCATATCATTATGAAGTATCCACTTGTTGTCCATGCCACATGGTTTGTAAGCCATTTTACCCGATTACTTTAATGACTTGTTGTGCTCGAAGGCTAGGGGATGCATTGGATCTTATGCAGGGTTGCAAATGGTGTCCATTTTGGGTTTGGTAACTAGGTCGGTCTTCATAATTATGTACTTATGAAAAGAAGTCAAAATAATAAAATGTATTTTTGTTTTACTTGCTTCATGGGTTTCATAAGCAAGATTTTATTATAGGTCTATAGACTTCTTCTTGATGTCTATTAGGAATTATCTTCTAGATATAAATGAAGTTAAGTGTCATATTCAAGAAGGGTTTAGTCAACAATATGCTCCAAGATCTTGACAATATACCATGAAGAGATGTCTCCCGAAAGATGCAAGAAGATGCTCTCACAAACGCTGAATTACAGTCCTTCATGTCGGCCTATATTCATTGGGAAAGTTGGCCTACAGGTCGGCCTAAAAGCCAGATAGAACACTTTATATAACCCTGTCAACTGTGACTCATTAGCACACAACAACTGCAGCTATCTCTATGATTTTACAATGGAAAATTTGCGGATTGTTCTGAACAAGGTCAACGGTCAAAATAGATACAGATTTGCGGATAGTTTTGAGGTGAAATGCGGATCTGTCTGATGAAGAAGAAGCGGACATCTCCAAGATTACAGTGCGGTTAAAAGGATAGCATTTAGTGCGGATAAGGGACAGTACAAAGTGTGGATCTAAGTCAGAAGTGTAGGAAGAAGATTACGGTGAAAATTGCTGAGAAGAATAAGGTTTAGTTTGTGGATAGTAAGGTACAATTTGCGGATAGTGAAGTACAGGATTGCATACAACAAAGGGACATAATTGCAGATAGATACAACATGATTTTGGATTTGCACATGAAGGGTACAGTATGAATATCTCAGGAGCAGACATAAGAAGATTAAGTTGCTGATATATTATTGTCAATGACAGTTGGTTTAAAGATAGAATTAGCAGAGGTTGAGACAATGATCATAAGGAGAAAAAGGCAGTATAGTGAGGAAGGTAAATCTATGATTTACCTTCCTACAATTCAAGCAATTCAACTACAAGCATATGCAAAGTGAAGATCATGGTCTCTAGTGCTGATACAGAACTAAGCAAATTGGTGAAGAGAAGGATCAGGGTTGAAGAAGCTGGATCAAGGTCTTGGAAGCATATCTAGGTCAAGGGTCTGGGTCATGGTACTTGTCATTCGAAGATCTATAAGAAGAATTCTTTGCGGGTTTTCCTCTCCAAGAGGGAGAGGTTTTGCCCTGACTCTAGGAGCCTAATTTTGTGTCTTGTACATGTTGATAATTAACTTGATGAAAGACTAACTAAGCTAAAGAAGAGAAGACATAAGTAACTCACATAAGCTCACAAGTAATTATCAAGAAGAGAATTTGTATTAATCTCCAGCCCTCCAGATTCTTAACATGGTATCAAAGCTAAGGTGCTAATCTCAAGGGTTGCTTGACAAAGGAGACACTCCAGGAAGCGAAGATCAAAGTTTGGGGTGAAAGGTCAAATTAGTTTGCAAGACTCTCTAGCTACTTCAAGATCTCCTATCTCATTTAAAGGATCAACTCAATCAAGAAAGTAACCTTTTGTCATAAAAGATTCACATTCAAGACATTGTTAGAAGGAGGACTTCAATTTCTGAAGATATACTTCATCATCAAGGATTCAAGAATAGCTACAATGAAGATTTCTATCTTAGAAGAAATTCTTGACTTCATCTTCAAACATCATCGAGGAAGCTACTGAAGGAGAAAGTCACTCTCTCAAGTATCTATGACTTTATCTAAATCTATCAAAATGTCTTCTTTGCAAAGAAAGCCACAAATTGGTTAGGGTTTCAAACTTTCCTGCATGGAAGTCAAGGATAATGAAGTCATGCCAAACACATGAAGGGAGATATAAGAGCCTAAAGGATTCTTACATAATCTATAAAAGACTCTCTCATCTCAGATGTATCAAATCTAAAATCATAATAAAGGAATATATGAGAAATTCGTGGAGCTATTCTCTGTGAGTACTGCAGATCAACTGCAGGAATTAGGAGAAGTAATGTCTGGCACTGAGATGACTACAGTGGTGTTGAATGCTCTGCTAGAAGAATGGGGAAACCTCACTTCAGGATTATACGGGAAGAAAGAAGCCACACCATTCCACGATTTAGGGTCTCAATGTAAAATAGTGGAAACAAGATTGAAAGCCAAAACTGTTACAGGATCAAGTGAAGGGAATCAAGCCTGTGTAGCCATGTCCAGGAAGAAAGGAAGATTCGGTAAGTTTTGGTCCTTAGAGTAAAAGAAGAAATATGGACGAAGCGCGATGCCTTGGATATGATGAACTTCAGCATTATAATAGAAATTGTCCTTAATCTGAAAAGGACAAAAGAAATAGGGAAGAAGCCCATGTCTCTGAAATGAGGAAAGAACCCGATGCGAAGAAATCTAAGAAAGAAGAAGCGAGGGATCTCCACTATGATTGAGATCATCTTCTCCTTTAGGTGATTTCTGTTGGTTGTTTTCGAAGACTGCAGATTGGATAGCTTTATAGGTGAGGCGATCCAAGAGTTTCCAGGTAGGTGGGACAAGTAAACCACTCAGAAGACCAACTGCGACCTTCCATGCTTCTCCACTCAAAGAACCCAGTGTAGCATCCTGATCAAAGCATGGTAGGAGCTCTTGGTGAAACAGCTCTGGGAAAACCTCTCTGATAACATTTCTAATGGAAGGTAGTCATCAAGATCAAGGGTCATCATGGAAACAAAATTATGGGATGTGATGACACACTGATGGAGCAAGTCAAGGGAATGAAGCTCTTCATTCTAGAAAAACTGCTATAGGATGACTCAAGGAAAAAGGTATGAGGTATGTATATATTTATGTGCTGACACTGGATAATGTGAAGTCATGTCATATGGTTGCAGGTAATGGACTTTTGTACTTAGAAGTATGATCTATGGAGGAGTATCTCTCGGTGCACTGACAGTTGAAATCAACATAATATGTCCTCATGAAATATGAGGTGGTTGTATATGAAAGAGAAACTAGAAAATATGTAAGTTCCTGGGAATGGAGAATGTGCAGAAAGGAAGAGATCATGAAATGCAACCATGTCAAGAGGCAATTATCATCCGGAAGGCAAGAAGATGTGACTAGGAGATCTCCTGGGAGGATATGTAGACTTTGATAGAAGTTTGGTAAATAAGAAGACCCTTGACAAAACATATCATTAGGAGATGTGTCAATCTAAATAGAGGATGTCGATGCCTACAGGAAGATGTCATGGTGAAAGATCATTACTGAAGTAACTTTTGTTTTTAAAAGTTCATATGTATATGTTTATCTGGATGAATTTGTGCAGGGTTTCTAATCATGAGAAAGGATGTATGATCCTTGGAGATGATTCGAAGAAAAGGAGCATGGCATAGTAGTGGACTGGATGACACAGACTGATGAATCACTTTCTGATAAGTAGACATGACTCGTGACTAAAAGTGATGGATGATCTGTGCCCTATGAAGCCAAAAGTTGAAGATTCCTCAATATCGAAACCCATGACATCGAGGGGGGAATTCTTCATGAGTAGCTGGATTGCTGCTGTAGGACCCTGGTTGAGAGGAAGCCTGGTGGTAAGTTTGTTACTTGGAAGAAACCTGAAGTATGTCCTTCCTATGTTGAGCGGGAGTGACATGTGATTTTCTATTACATGTTTCATGCACTAGACCAGGATTAACAACCGTAAGTCTTAGTGAAAGCCATGTGAAGAGAATGGATAGACACATCATTTTGATCTTCACCTGGAAGACAGAATGGAGGATTGGGTAATCATCTGGCATTCGATACTCTTTGAGAATGAGATAGGGCATTCAAGATAAGAGTAGTCGTGGACCAATATTCTTTGAGGCTAGCTACCCAAGAGAAGAATAGTCCAAGAAGGTTATACTCTGGGAACACCTAGGTGGGGTATGTACCTTAGAGAGACAATGACTATGGTGTCTATTAGTCATGTGTCTCGCCATCATTGTAGCCCATTGTCTCGTTGAGAGATGGGGCTATTAGTCAAGGCCTTGCACTAGGACGATGCTGGTTAATATGATGCTATACAGATGCGATTACCAATCCGATTCTTATGAGATTCTTTAGTTTGAAAGTGACCATGTACCCATATGAATACCTCCCTAGTTAAGAGGGAGTGTTGAAAAGTGTAACTAGGCCGATCTTAACAATAATGTACTTATGAAAAGAAGAAGTCAAAATAATAAAAAGTATTTTTATTTTTCTTGCTTCATGGGTTTCATGAGCAAGATTTTATTATAGGTCTATAGACTTCTTCTTGATGTCTATTAGGAATTATCTTCTAGATATAAATGAAGTTAAGTGTCATATTCAAGAAGGGTTTAGTCAACAATATGCTCCAAGATCTTGACAATATACCATGAAGAGATGACTCCCGAAATATGCAAGAAGATGGTCTCACAAACGCTAAATTTACAGTCCTTCATGTCGGCCTATATTCATTGGGAAAGTCGGCCTACATGTCAGCCTAAAAGCCAGACATAACACTATATATAACCGAGTCAACTGCGGCTCATTAGCACACAACAATTGCGACTGTCTCTATGATTTTATAGTGGAAAATTTGCGGATTGTTCTGAACAAGGTCAACGGTCAAAATAGATACAGATCTGCAGATAGTTTTGAGGTGAAATACAGATCTGTCTGATGAAGAAGAAGCAGACATCTCCAAGATTACAGTACGGTTAAAAGGATAGCATTTAGTGCGGATAAGGGACAGTACAAAGTGCGGATCTAAGTCAGAAGTGTAGGAAGAAGATTATGATGAAAATTGCTGAGAAGAATAAGGTTCAGTTTGTGGATAGTAAGGTACAGTTTGCGGATAGTGAAGTACATGATTGTGGACAACAAAGGGACAGAATTGCAGATAGATACAACATGATTTTGGATTAGCACATGAAGGGTACAATACGAATATCTCTGATTTTAAGGAGCAGACATAAGAATATTAAGTCGCTGATATATTATTGTTAAGGGCAGTTGGTTTAAAGACAGAATTAGCAGAGGTTGAGACAGTGATCATAAGGAGAAAAAGGCAATATAGTGAGGAAGGTAAATCTATGATTTGCCTTCCTACAATTCAAGCAATTCAACTACAAGCATATGCAAAGTGAAGATCAAGGTCTCTAGTGCTGATAGCCTGATACAAAACTAAGCAAATTGGTGAAGAGAAGGATCAAGGTTGAAGAAGCTGGATCAAGGTCAACAGTCTGAGTCTGGGTAATGGTACTTGTCATCTGCAGATCTATAAGAAGAATTCTTTGCGGGTTTTCCTCTCCAAGAGGGAGAGGTTTTTCCCTGGCTCCAGTAGCCTAATTTTGTGTCTCGTACATGTTGATAATTAACTTGATGAAAGACTAACTAAGCTAAAGAAGAGAAGACATAAGTAACTCATGTAAGCTCACAAGTAATTATCAAGAAGAGAATTTGTATTAATCTCCAACCCTCTAAATTCTCAACAGTCCTAACTGTCTAGAGGGCTACATTGGCACATATAGGGTGCGTGTAGAGAGCCATGGGCCTCCACAACAATAGACAACACTCCATGGATCCCCAGAGATGTTCAGAGATTGCTAGAGATCCACCTTTTGGACGAGGAAGATGCATTTGGTACACTATGCCTAGTTGGCCCCACAAAAGTGCCCCACACACTTGACAAGTGTCCCAGGACTTCTATGATGACATGGCAACATTCATTCGATCATCTGAGCCTTGCAGATAGTCTGCAGGCATCTTCAACTCATATGGAGACCCATGAGGTCATTGGTGTGCCCCCACAACCACTATGAGCACTACAGGTTTATTGTTTGGAGAACAAGGTGCCACCCCCTTGTCCATCACTTTTGAGGATTCTATTCATCATTATGGTACTTATGGACCTCATCAGGCCTCTTGGAGGGCCCTATGACATGCATAGATTATTATTTGACCTCTTGAGAGGCTTATTATTTCATTTGTGAGCTAGTTTGGTGGGCTTGTCACCAAAAGTCAGTTACTTTACACATTAATTTATGTTTAGGGGCTAATGTAGGCCCATTAGGTAATTCAAACTCCTAATTGGTGTATAAGTAGGATTTGGATGGATTCATTTGTATCATCACTTGGATTTGGATCATTTTCTCATTAGAGAAATTCACACTTTTTCCTTGGTGGATATTTTTGGATAATGGATGAATTTTGATGTATGGATTGGGTTCTTTTTATCTTGGAGATTCTTATATTGCAAATTTGTTGATGGTTAGATATATCCTCTTACATGTAAGTGCACTTTTAACGCTATTTTATTTCGTTTTGTTACATACATTAGTTATGAGATTTTCGCTATTTTAGGGCTAATTGTTGCATGCATTTATAACATCAATGTGGAATTATGTTTCTATTTAGCTTATTTCTATGTATGGGCCATGTTTGAAGAATGAATTGTCCCAGAGATCATGTTATCTCAATAAGCCTCTTCCATTTGCAACGAAGTATAAATGCTTTTAAGGTCACTTTTCTTCTCTTCCCCTTAACATTGGACGAAGTCGACTTTGAGAGCCTCCTTGAACAAGAAATGAAGTCCATCTTCATAATTCTCCGTCACTCCATATATCCAAGAGGAATTAGGCACTGATCCATCAAAGGGTGGTCATTTAAACCATATTATTTCACCTTTTTATGCCTCTTCTAGGTCTAACTACCTTGGGCCACGTAGGGCATCAATTTCCCGACAAACTATCCCTAGAAAAATTTCGATCTCCTAGACCCTACTGCGTTGGTGTGTCCTCAAGGTTTCCTTTGAATTTGAAGAGATTCCAACAGTGGGATTCCAAGATATCCCAAGACCTAGGTTCCTCCCATCGGTGAAAATCTGTAAAGAGCAGGGAGTCTTATTTGTGGTGACAGTGGGCTATGTCTCCATCGTTTCCTTTGACCTAGCAGTTGCCTTCTTAGGAGTCCCTTTTAGGTCCCCTGTTGGTTTGAGTGATAACATTTCTGGCGTCGTTGCTGGGGACATGAGACATGTGTTTTGTTCCCCATATGACACATTGACATATCATTATTGGCGACTCCATTGGAAGAACAAATCCCTAGTTCTTCATTGAACTTTAAGGTCGATGCTTATAGGGTGAAGCAAGTATTTTTCTAGGCATCTTCAAATTCACCTCGACGACTCCTACATATTTTTCATGTATATCTCAAATAGGTTTTCCTTTTTTGATAAATTTCTTGCTTTGGACATTTCTAGCATCCCTGGGCACTCTAATCATGTCATAGGAAGGATGGTACGTGGGGTACTCGTGTTTGATGGTGACCCAAGCTTCGCAATTCACCATGTGGAGAGATTTAATGCACATACTTAAAAGGATAAAGTGGTCCACCAGGATGTCCTTATGTTGTTATTCTTTAGCTCCCTATATGGTCATAACTCGTGGTTGCAAAATCACGAACGTAGGAGCATCTCATCTATTGAGGAGTTCGTTGATGGCTTTCTTAGACATTTTCAAGTACGCCCCCCATCGAGCATTCAAGATAAAGCCTTCATCAAGCATCATCAAGACCTTGAGAACCTAAATGATGAATGGGAAGATGAGTCCTCCTTAGGTCCACATGATGAGAAGTATGATTTTGAGAACACGTGTTGGGAAGGATGAGTCCATGGAAAGTGAAGTTGAGACTAATGTTATCTTTCTCAAGGATATTACTCTCGATGAATCTTCTTTTGAGAACCTTGAGGAAGGTGATCCCATTAGCCCCTTCGAAGATAAAATTGAAGATTACTTCCACATTGAAAAGGGTAAATGGGAAATTGTTGGTCCTCAATTTGATTGTGCTCCCATTTATGACACCAACAAGGAAGATGAGGTTGATAGTGATATCCCCTTTCTCTTAGGCATTATTTATGATGACATATCCATTGATACCCTTGAGAAGAAGGATCATTATTTTCCCTGACATGAAAAGGATGATTTTGAGGAGGAAAAAATTGTTGAATATAATACTTCACCCTCCCCTTTGCCTTATCCTCTTGTTCATCACCTCAAGTCTTCCACAAGTGATTCCCTCACCCCTTTTCAAATGATCTTGAGTGACCATGAGCCCTTTCCCCCTTCTAAGTATGGTGTTAAGGAAGAAAAACTCGTTGAATAGACTCTATCTTCTTGGGCATCCCCTCAGGATATGATCAATCTATAATCTCCCCTATTTGGTGTGATCATCATGGGCGACCTGCTTGTGTTTCTCCATCTCTCCGGTCTCCCTTCCCTACTAATCATAACCCTTTTGAGGCAATTAAATATGACATAAATGATAATGGAAATAATATGCCCGAGGTTGCCATCCATCAAAAGTTTATGAACCCAATCATTGACATCTCTATATTTTGGTTAGAAGAGAGGATCTCATGGACTATATTACATCCTTTTCTTACCTCTTCTCACGTGATCATCCATGTGTGTGCATCATATTTTCCCACCTCCCACCCACTTCACCCTCCATATAATTGTATCCTCATTCGCTTTGGGCTTTGCTACATGAGTAATCATACTGGCAGGAAAATTTATATTGATATGTTGATATGTTGGTTTCACTGACTTTATGATTACACTTAGTATTAGCATTGTACTATATGCATGTTAGGGTAGGATGCATTGCATGCTAATTTTCTGCATTAGAAATAACCTCATAATGTTTTTCATGGTAAATTAGTTGCATTTAGATTAAAGCTTGCATAGTTTTATAACTTGTTGATTTTATAGCCTGACATTAAGCATGGGTGATCATAAGACACCGTGAAAAACATGCTACCCCCAGGTAACAGGTCTACGGTGACCAAGAGATTGTTGGAGTTCTCGTGACCTCTCGTTTGAGTAGCTTTACCCACTTCTTCAAGAGATCACGTCCTAGTTGGAGCCAGATGTTTGTAAAGCCCCTAAACCATCAATTTTATTATGAACTTTTCCTATATATTGATTTAAGCATAAATTCAAATAAATGGAGACCAACGGTAAATTTAAGTTTACATAAGTAACTAATTTATGCATAGAAGAATACCTGGAATGAATCTAATGATTTACTGGGCTGTGGTTCTCCTCGTGGATGCAGTGGACAGGTTATCAAATCAACCTTTTCCTCCCAGCCAATCTAGGAAACAATCCTAGACCCAGAAGATACCTCTTCTACCCCAGTGTCCAGAATTCCAAGAACAGTGAGTCTTTCCTTCAAAACAGTTCATACCCCTCACTATTTCCTTAGACAATAGTGCAGAATTAGCAAAGAAAAGCCTCCCCTTCTCCTTCATATTCCTCTCTTTTTATAACTTTCAATCACCTCCTTTCATTTATGGAGTTATTATAGTCATTTATGTAAATATTATAGTCATTTATGTAGATATTGACTAAGTCATTTATGTAGATATTATAGTCATTTATGTAGATATTGACTTTGATTAATTATGTTAAGATTAATTTTATTATTTTTGTTTTTAACTTAATTAATTTAACTTTATAATTTTAATCAAATTATATTATTATTTTATTTGTACACTCACATATAATTTGTACTAAATTATATTTTGCTTTTTCTTGATTAATGCTCTACCATGCATATGCATATAAGAGCGGTATACGTGTTAAGTATCTAGCTTGATATTTCCTTATATTTTGGCATGATAAAATGCATTGTGATATTCAATTCGTTACCCTAACTTGGATATTCTCAATACTAGCAGGTATGTATATTAGTGCGGTGTATGCGATATATGCATGTGTAGCTCTCATATGCATACATCGTATACACGCTAATATTATTTTGCTTATAACTTGGAATGGGTCATTACATACTTCCTCCCTTCGGAAGACTTCATCTTGAAGTTCGGGTTTTATATAATCATATCAATAATTGCGTTTAGAGATTAGGGTGATTGTATAAGGTTTGTACTTTAAGATTGACTTTCTGTTTGAATATGTATGTATTTGTATTATGTAATTTAATTATTACTTTCCATCTTAACTGAGTCTCCAAGCTATTCTAGAATCATCCTATCCTTCATAATCTCTTCCGCTCCCATCCTATTCGTCCTGTACAGGAATATGCCATGGCATTAGTTTTACTGATCCAACCATTCATAGACCTTAAGGGTGTTAGTGTCGATTATGTCGACCTGATTTACTAGTAGGCATCTGAGAGTCATCATCACACGTCTAGGGAAGCGTGACTCGCACAGTTCTCCCATGACTCTAGGTTTTGGAGGATAAATGGTGGGCAACACCTCCACCCCTCCTAGTAGGACCAGGGTCAACACCCTATCATGGAATCTCATGGAGTCTCAACTGTTCTTGGAATTCTATCATCTCGTGATTGATTCGGTAACGATGTGTTCAAAAAGGTAAACACTTGTATACAATCTGTAATGTAAACACTCATACACACATTAAAACATATGCATCCATATATTCAATATAATTTCTCACTAGATAACAACTCCTGTATAGTTCATACATGTTGCCATCTATGATACAATGTATTTAGCCATTTTCAGTCTATATACTAATATGTTTAGCTTGCATATTTAAAATGTAATTACTCTTTGATTTCTATTCCTTCAATCATATTGAGATGTAGAATTGAAACGAATTAATAGATAGCCTTATTTATGACATAATCTACGATCTAGATTTCATATTCTCGCAATGTTAATTTAAATGACATATTGCATATTGGTATCCATGCACTAGTAAAGTTAAGCAAATAGCATATATCCTGTATCAATAGAGTTAAGTAACATCATATCTTTATGGGTATCTATGTACCAGCAAAGTAAAACTCATCCTTACATGATATTTCAAAATAAGGTCTCAAGTATCAAAATAGAGCAGTCATATACATATAAAGTTTCCAGTTTCTCAAAATTTAACATAAGTTGGGGTATTTTTGGCATATGGCCTCAGCATCTTCTCAAGTTGTCGATCCCGGACTATATTTGTCCCACTAGACTTTAACATGGTCAATCAGTCGGTTCCTGAGTTGTCGAACCCTACGTTCCAGTGTATGTAATGGTTCGACCGTAATGGTTCCCTCGTCCGATACCTGCAGTTCCTTCCATTGAAGATTATGAGATTTGTCAGCAATATAGTGTCGTAAGGTAGATACAAGAAATACATTATGAATTTTGTGTAAGTAGGGTGGCAGTGCAAGACAATAGGCGACAGGTTCAACTTTTTCCAAGACTTTGAACGGCCCAATAAATCGGGATGATAATTTTGTCCCCTTCCCAAACCAAATGGTGCTCTTATTTGGCCTGATGTGGTTGAAAACCTGATCTCCAACTACATAGTTTCTATCTGTTCTGTGAGCATCAACATAACTTTTCTGTCTATCCTATGCCTCTTTCAATCGTTGCCTAATCAACTTTACCTGTTCCTCCATCTCTTGGATCAATTCTGACCCGATTATTACCCTGTCTTCTAACCTGTCCCAACTCAACGACGTTCTGTAAGGTCTCCCATATAATGCCTCAAATGGTGGCATCTTGATTGAACTGTGATAACTATTGTTGTATGCAAATTCCACTAAAGGTAAATACTTTTCCCAGCGTGATTGTTGGTTCATAACATACATCCTTAGCATATCTTTTAGTACTTGATTTACCCTTTCTGTGTGCCCGTCAGTCTCAGGATGATAAGTTGTACTCAAATTTAACTGAGTCCCTAAGGCTGATTGCATACAAGTCCAGAATCTCGACGTGAATCGAGAATCTCTATCTAATATGATTTTCTTAGGTACTCCATTAAATCTAATAATTTCATTTATGAATACCTGAGCTACATCAACAACTTCTTAAGTATCTCTTACAGGGATAAAATGGGTGCTTTTTGTTAATTTATCTACCACAACCAGAATGACATTATGTTTTTGTTGTGTAAGGGACAACCCAATGATAAAATTCATAGAAATTATTTCCCACTTGGTCATAGGAATGTCATGAGGTTGTAGGAGACCTGCTGGGTGACAATGATCAACTTTTACCCACTGACATTCAAGACACTTACGACAAATTGGACAATGTCATTTTTCATGCTTGCGCAGAAGAAGAGTCTCTTTGTGTCAGCATGCATTTTCTTTACACCAGGATGTGCACAATACACAGCCTTGTAGGTTTCCTTCAGGATAGTGTTTCGGAGATCTCCACTCTCTGGTATATACATCCTTCCATGAAATCGCAAAATTCCATTTTCTTCCAGATCATATCCTTCGAACTTAGGTTCCTTTGAATGGTTGCTATCAAGCCCCGACCTTACTTTTAAGTACCAACTATCTCTTACGAGATGCTCAAGTACTTGATCTCTTAAGTCCACCTTGATAGGTATGAGGGAAAATATTCGAGGTCTTCTACTTAAAGTATCTGCTACTACATTCTCCTTCCCTTTAATATATGAAATCTCAAAATCATATTCACTTAAGAATTCACTCCATCGCCTTTGTCCAACATTTAAGTCTCTTTGGGTGAATAAATACGGTAAACTTTGGCTGTCACTTTTAAGCACAAAGTTTCTCCCTACCAGGTAATGTCTCCATATCTTTAAAGCTAGAACCACTGCTGCTAACTCTAAATCATGCATAGCATAAAGTTCTTCATGGAGCTTTAATTTTCTTGAAGCATATGCTATTACGCCTCCTTCCTGCATTAATACTACACCTAACCCCTGTTTAGATGCATCGGTACATAGTTAAATCTTTGTTCATATCAGGTACTCACAAAATTGGTGCACTAGTTAATAATATTTTAAGTTTGGAAAATGCTTTATCACATTCCTCAGTCCATTCATACCTAACACCTTTGCGTTGGAGAGTTGTGATCGGCTTTGCAATTTTGGAGAATCCCTCCACAAACCTTCGATAGTAACCTTCTAAACCCATAAAACTACGCATTTCATGTGCATTCTTAGGTATCTGTCACTTCCTGATTGTGTTTACTTTTTCAGGATCTACAAAGATCCCTTTACTTGATATGATATGACCTAAGTAACCAATTTCCTTTTGAAAGAAAGAACATTTGGATACTTTTCCATATAACTTGTGTTCTTTGAGGCAAGATAATACTATCCGAAGATGCTCTTCATGCTCCTTCTCATTCTTAGAGTAAATGAGAATATCGTCTAGGAAGACTTGTACAAATTGATCGAGATATTTGCGGAGAACGCTATTCATAAGGTTCATGAATACCGCAGGTGCATTGGTCAACCCAAATGGTACCACAATGAATTCATAATGCCCGAAACGAGTCCGGAAGGAAGTCTTAGAAACATCACTTTCTTTAATCCCTAGCTAATGATAACTTGATCACAGATCGATCTTTGAAAACACTACAGCTCCTTTCATTTGGTCAAAAAGGTCGTCAATGCGAGGCATTGGATACCTATTCTTTATAGTGGCCCGATTTAAATTTCAATAGTCCACACACAGTCGTAATGAACCATCTTTCTTCTTGACAAAGATTACAGGAGCGCCCCAAGGTGAAATACTGGGTCGAATGTGCCCTATATCTAATAGTTCTTTCTGCTGTATTTGTAATTCCTGAAGTTCAGGTGCTGTCATTCTGTAAGGTGTTTTAGATATTGGTTCCGTACCAGGTTTCAATTCTATTGTGAGGTCTAGCTCTCTTTTAGGAGGCAGTCCTGGTAATTCCTTTGGAAAAACATCCGAAAATTCTGACAGAAACGGATACTGTTCTAAGGATGACCTTTTTTCCTTGCTTACTTTTTGAATTACATATACCTGACAATCTTTCCTTAAGCACCATTTTATTTGCATAGCTGAGATGAAGCGTAAGGATACTTTCTCTTAATACATTGGATTTGGATTGTCTCTCCCTCATCATTTGTGCAAAGTATTGTTTTCTCAAAATAGTCTACCCACGCTTGATGCGACTCTAACCAATCTATTCCTATCACCAGGTCGTAAGTTCCTAGGGCTGTGACATATACTTTTAGTTTGTTCGAACAGACTCCTAGATCAACTTTGCAATCCTCAACACTTGATTCTACAGGTTGAAGTTCTCCTGAAGCCATTTCTACCTGTTTGAAATCGTTTTGCTTGCAAGCTGCCAACCCACATTTATTTAATGTATATGATGAAATAAAACTATTAGTATCACAAGTGTCAAATAAAATTTTGAGTTTTATTCCGTTTATTTTACTTGAAGATTCCATTACGGTGGACTGATGTGCTGCTTGGTTGTTGTTGACGATGGCATGGATTCTATAATTTCCTTGGGTATTTGATGATGGTCCTTTTATTGCTCTCTATGAGATCTCCAGACAATCACATTGAAAATGAGGTCCTCCACACCTCCAACAATCAACTTGGGTCGGCCGCTTTGATTCTGACTGTGAATTTCTAGACCAAGAGCTTTGTCCCCTGGTGTCACTTCCTCTCCTTTTCCTTCCCCGATTACCAGTCCCTCGAGATTTCCAAGGATTGATGTTTGAGGATTCGAATGTTGGTAATACTGAGAGGGGGGTGAATCAGTATTTCTTTTCAATTGTTAATTATTGCCAGTTAGATTCTTCACAATTATATATATATATATATATATATATTAAGAATTAAAGAGAACTTCAATTCCTTTTTAATAATAGTATACAATAGATGAGAGAAGGACACCAACCCTTTTAATGAAACAGGCACCAACTTGTTTGCAAAGCACCAAATTGGACTTTGATGAGGCTCCGACCTCTAGGGCTTCGACCCTATCTTCTCAAGGCACCAACCTTGTGTTTAGGAGCTCCTACTCTAAGGAAACCAATCCTAGTTTTCAAGTGGTTTTACGGCTCCAACCCTAAGGACTCCAATCCTATTTACAGAGAGAACTTGAAAGGATTCAACCGTAGAATAAAAGGTTACCAAAGATTACAGTGTTACCATTTAAAAGCTTCACATCATCTTCACTGGACATTCCTCATCAGCTAGCAATGTTTGTGATGCTGGAGGCTGCTTCAATAGATGTATGATCTTCAATGTCTCAGAGATGCTTTGCAAAGTTCTGAATTATTTCTCTACATCTCCAAAAGTTTTGAACTGTCTCTCCACAACTCAAATTTATGAGTAGAATGATATAACAGGTACGTTTCACTTCAAATCAATTTCTGTGTTGTACACAAATCCATTGAACAATTATTATAGGGTTGAGAATATTATCATAGGTCTGAATCATACGTCCGAGTGGCATCATCACAGGTGTGAGTCAACACATGTCCGAATATGTATCAAGCATCACAAATCCGATCAAGTCTGAGCAGCATCACAGTTCTACGTTTAGCATTACATGTATATATTGAGCACCCGAGTCTGTCACCTTATCACAAATCTTTGTCTAACATTACATATTTGATTACTCCATAGGTGGTCCGAGTATGTGTAAAGTGCATAACCCAAATAGCATTACTCCACAGGTGGTCCGAGTAATGTGTAACGTGAGGAATATATGACCCAGAAAACACTGCTCTTCAAGTCAGTTGATACACGTCCGAATTGCCACCAGAAGACTCGATATTCTCCTCAAGTTCACGAGTTGTGAACCCTTTTCGTGTTCTCTGATGTCTTCTTCTTGTCTTAATCGAAAACTTAATGATCAAATGAAGTGATGGGACATCATACTTATACAGGTTTGATGTTAGAAGAATGTACACATCTTTCTAGATGTAGGCCAACATGAAGGAGCTAGGACAAGTCGTCTCAGAAAAAAATATAATTATTACACAACTTCAGAAAACAATATCTTTCTAACCACGGGGAGGTTTGGGGCATATGAGGGCTCGTTGGAAAGAGGAAGGAGTCCTCTTTAAGATGGTCTAAGTCCCATTGTGATTGGCTGCCTCCAAGATGCCAAAATTCATTTTTCCTTTGTAACTATCCTTATTTTTAGTGTAGAAAATATATAGGACAGAATGCCTTCTCCATTGCTTGGCTTCTTAATCATGGGGTCATAGCGTCATCATGATAGTACCCATCAAGTGCAGTAATATGTCACAGTGCAACCTCTTCTAGTCTTTCAACCTTCATCAAGTGTGTTCATGCATTCAACCTGTTGCCATCAATGACAACTTGGATTAACAATCTCCCCCTTTTTCATTGGATGGCAATATTTTCCTTTTCTCCCCCTTTGACATCAATGGCAAAGTGCTCCCCCTGTCATGCTGCTCCCCCTAACATACTGTACCCCTGACATGTTGTTTGATTTAATGTGATGCAAGAGCAATGACCCCCATCTTTTGGCGAAGATACTCAAATGCTTCTTGTGGAAGGGGTTTTGTAAAGATATCCGCAATTTTCTCTTTTGTATTGATGTATTCCAACCTGATATTGTGTTCAGTAACTTGTTCACGGAGAAAGTGGTATTTGATTGGAATATGTTTGGTTCTTGAGTGCATCACCGGATTTTTTGAAAGACTGATGGCGCTAATATTGTCACAAAAAATAGTAATTGGTTGCTTAGTTTCTATGTTGACATCCTTCAAGGCTTCCTTCATCCATAGAATTTGTGTACAACAATCAGCAGCAACTATATATTCGGCTTCAGCTGTAGAAAGGGATATAGATGATTGCTTTTTGCTGAGCCAAGATACAAGACACTCTCCCATAAAGAATGCATTTCCACTGGTACTTTTTCGATCATCCACGCTTCCAGCCCAATCAGCATCAGAGTAAGATGTCACAATAAGAGTTGAACTCTTAGGATACCAAAGACCGAAAATCGGTCGTTCCTTTTAGATATCTAAGAATTCTTTTCACAGCTGCTAGATGGGATTGTTTAGGACTTGACTGAAATCTTGCTACCATTCCTACTGCTTGCATAATATCTGGTCTTGTAGCAGTTAAGTATAGGAGAGCTCCAATTATTGACCTGTAAAGAGTTGCATCTATGAGAGGGGTATCATCATCTTTGCTTAATTTACAATCTGTGGTCATCGGTGTGCTCATAGATACACAATCTTCCATCCCATATCTTTGAAGCATGTCTTTAAGATATTTTGCCTGAGATATAAACATGCCTGCAGAAGTTTGAGATATTTGCAGCCCAAGAAAGTAAGACAACTCACCAATCATTGACATCTCGAATTTTTTGGACATATTTAGGGAAAATTCATGGCTCATTTCTTCATCATTGCTAGCAAAGATTAGATCATCAACGTAAACAAGAGTGATCAGAAGTTTTCCCTTGTCCATCTTCATGTAGAGATTGCTACCTGCCACTCCCTTTTTGAAACCTTCTTGTTGCAAATAGTGATCCAACTTTGCATACCATGCTCTAGGGGCTTGTTTTAATCCATACAAGGCCTTTTTTAGTTTGTATACAAAGTCTTTTCCTTCAGCAAGATCAAATCCTTCTGATTGCTCCATGTAAACTTTTTCCTTGAGATCTCCATTCAGGAATGCTGATTTTACATCCATTTGATAAACCTTGAATCCTTTTGAGCAAGTAAATGCTAAAAACATTCTTATGGCTTCCATTCGAGCTACTGGTGCAAAGGTTTCTTCGAAGTCAATTCCTTCAATTTGTGAGTATCCTTTGCAAACAAGTTTGGCTTTATTTCTGATGATTTGTCCAGCTTCATTCATCTTGTTTTTGAATACCCATTTTGTTCCAATTATATTTTTATCTTTTGGGTGAGGTACTAGTTCCCAAGTCTCATTTTTTTCGATTTGAGACATTTCTTCTTCCATGGCCTTTATCCAATAAGGATCTTTGCTTGCTTGAGGAAAATTTTCAGGTTCTATTAAAGATAATAGAGCCACATCATCTTTTCTTGGGGTGCTTATCATTCTTCTTCGAGTTTGGATTCCTTCATCTATATTTCCGATGACTTGTTCTTCTGGATGACATCTTTGAACAAACTTGATCTTGGAGGGAGCTTGTGAAGATTCATTTTGAGATTCTTAATTCTCCTCTTCTCTTTCAGGTTCTTCTTCTTCACTTTGTTCAAAGAAAGACTCAACTTCATGATCTTCAATTCTTTTTTCTGGAATGCCTTCATCAATCTTCACATCAATGCTTTCCACTATTCTTCGTATACGATTGTTGTAACATTTGTAAGCTTTGCTCCTGGTGGAGTAACCAAGAAATATTCCTTCGTCAGTTCTAAAATCAAATTTACTTGGTGAGTCATCATTTATTTTTATGAAACATTTTCTTCCAAATATTCTGAAATATTTTACTGAAGCAGGTCTTCCTTACCATAATTCATAAGGAGTCTTTTCATTATTTGGTCTCAGTTGAGTTCGATTTAAGGTATAAACTGCAGTGCCAATTGCTTCTCTCCAGAATTTTGGTTGCAAATCAACTCCTAGTAGCATTGTCCTAGCCATTTCTTGAATGGTTCGGTTCCTTCTTTCAACTACTCCATTTTGCTGGTGTGTCCTAGCAGTAGAAAGTTCTCTTTCGATTCCATGCTCATTGCAGAATTTATCAAACTCTTTTGAAGTGAATTCACCTCCTCTATCCGTTCTAAGACATTTAATCTTAGAATCTTTTTCATTTTCAATGAGAGCTTTAAGATTCTTAAAACACTCAAATGCTTCGGACTTATATTTTATGAAATATATCCACATCATTCTAGTATAGTCATCAACAAATAGAGCAAAGTACCTTTCACCTTGAAGAGTTGGAGTTCTAGTTGGCCCACACAAATCTGCATGAATGATTTCCAAAGGTTTTGATGTGGAGAACTCCTTGGTTTTGTGGCTAGCTCTGGTTTGCTTTCCATGTTGACATGGGCCACAAACAACTTGATTTGGTTTGCACATTTTTGGAATGTCCCTTGTTGCATTATTTTTGCTGATGCTGACTAGGTTGTCAAAACTTGTATGCCCCAATCGCTTGTGCCATAAGCAACTTTCACATGTTTGACTTAAGTAACATTTATCTTCTTGGATTCTACTTAGAATGTAAACATTATCTGGTGTTCTTACTCCTTTCGCCACAAGCTCTCCTGAGGACGAGTCTCTTATTTCACAATTTTTTGTACTAAGGACAACATTATGTCCTTGGTCACAAATCTGGCTGACACTTAAGAGATTGTGTTTGAGCCCTTCTACCAGCAAGGTATTTTGAGCCTTTCCTAGTCCATTGACAAGGGTAGCAGTCCCTTTTCCAATGATTTTAGTAGATCCACTTCCAAAGGATACATTTCCATTTTTCTTGTTCAATGAGATAAACTTCTTTTGGTCACCTGTCATATGTCTCGAGCATCCTCTATCCATGAACCAATGATTTTCTTCACTATGAGCACATAGAGCTAGGCCACATTTATCAGTTTTAAGATTTACTTTTTTAGCTTTTTCCCTTTTGAGAGGGCAATTTTGTTCATTATGATCATAATCATCAAGACGGATCAAACTTAGCCAAAGGATCAAAGGAATTGTAAGTTTTGATTTGTTCTTGCTTTTTAGGCCCACGCAGTTGGTTTGGTTTATTATTCAATCTTGGTGTTTCATTCTTATGAGCCTTGCAATGCTTAGCTTGATGACCAAAGTTTTCACAATTGTAACAATGCCCAAGAAAAATAGTTTGATACCTGTTTTAGTATCCATAGCTTGAATCAACATTCTTCCTTGGAGTTGCTCTTTCAAATCTTGGTTTTGAGATGTGACCTTTTTCCCGAGATGATTTTTCTTCTTTTGGATGGCAAGAGAGTACATCAGCATAACTTCTGGCATTATTTTTCGTACTTGATGATTCTCCTTTGAAACCAAATCCAGACTTGTCATGTTGAGGTCTTTGAGTGTTAAGAATGTTGTCAAGAGCTAGAGAGCTTTGCCAACTCCTTTTGATTTGCTCCAATTCCTTTTTTAGGGACACTATTTCAGCTTCACGTTTTTCACAGATCTCATCCTTCTCTTTTAACTTGATGTTCAGGAAGTCTTCCCTTCTTTTTGCTTCCTCTCTTTCTATTTTGAGAGAAATTATCTTCTTTTGTAGATTCTTATTTTCTTCAATGGCACTCATTAGCAAACTATCCATGTTTCTTTCATCTTCTATTTATGAGTCATCATCATTTGTAAATGCCATGAATAGCGTTTCTTTGCTTCCAACATAATTACTTTCCTCATCTGATTCATCATCGCTTTCTTTGTACTGATGCACATTTCTAGCTGATTTCCTCTTTATGACTACGAATTCATCTTCATCAGACTCATCTTGTTTAGAGAAGAAGTTCTTCTTATTAAACCCATTCTTCTTGTACATCATTCTTTTAGAGTCCTTTTCATCATCACTATCATGTTTATGAGGACATTTTGCAGCGTAATGACCTATTCTTCCACAATTGAAACAAATAAGAGGGTACTTACCTTTTAGCTTTGATCCCCTTTTTAGTCTTCGTACAAATTGAGCTAACTTGTTTTCAGTATCTGATTCATCTCTGTTGTAATTCCATCCTTTTCCTTCTTTTGTAGATTTTGAGGCTTTGAAAGCTGCTTCTTTGAAATTTGGGATCCCTTTCCTCATCTCATAGGCAATAAGAATTCCATGAAGTTCATCCATCTTGAGAGTATCTAGGTCCTTCATTTCTTCTATGGCACTTACTTTGGAGTCGAATCTGTCAAGAAGTGATCTTAGGATTTTTTGAACTATGGTGCTTTCTTCAATATTTTCCCCTAGTCCTTTAAGAGAGTTAACTACTTCAGCTACTCTGAGGAAGTATGATGCAATATCTTCTTCATCATCCATTTTCAGACTCTCGAATTGTCTTCTATAGGTTTGAAGCTTTGCCTTCTTAACTTTGGAGTCTCCATCATATAGCGAAACCAATTTATCACATACTTCTTTGGCTGAGTCACAGTTCATGACTTTCGTAAATTCGGAATTGGTGATTCCACTAGTGATGGAATTTAAAGCTTTGGCATTAGCAATGTAGGCTTTTCTTTCATCTGGATCAGTTGGAAGACTGGCGAGAGCTTTGTATCCATCCAAAACAGGGTGCCATACTTCAGGTCCAAGAGACATTAGATAGTAGGACATCCTCTTTTTCCAGAAACTAAAATTTGTTCCATCAAAGATAGGGAGTTTCCCTGTTGTTTCCATGTTCTTCATTGTGCCTAAGAATCCTTCTTCCAGCTGTTAGGCTGATAATGAAGATGCTGGCTCTGATACCAATTGTTGGAAATACTGAGAGGGGGGTGAATCAATATTTCTTTTCAATTGTTAATTATTTCCAGTTAGATTCTTCACAATTAAAGACATATATATATATATAATAATAATAATAATGATATTAAGAATTAAAGAGAACTTCAATCCCTTTTTAATAATAGTATACAATAGATGAGAGAAGGGCACCAACCCTTTTAATGAAACAGGCACCAACCTGTTTGCCAAGCACCAACTTGGACTTTGATGAGGCTCCGACCTCTAGGGCTTCGACCCTATCTTCTCAAGGCACCAACCTTGTGTTTAGGAGCTCCTACTCCAGGGACACCAATCCTGGTTTTCAAGTGGTTTTACGGCTCCAACCTTAAGGACTCCAATCCTATTTACAGAGAGAACTTGAAAGGATTCAACCCTAGAATAAAAGGTTACCAAAGATTACAGTGTTACCATTTAAAAACTTCACATCATCTTCACTGGACATTCCTCATCAGCTAGCAATGTTTGTGATGCTGGAGGCTGCTTCAATAGATGTATGATCTTCAATGTCTCAGAGATGCTTTGCAAAGTTCTGAATTATTTCTCTACAACTCCAAAAGTTTTGAACTGTCTCTCCACAACTCAAATTTATGAGTAGAATGATATAACAGGTACGTTTCACTTCAAATCAATTTCTGTGTTGTACACAAATCCATTGAACAATTATTACAGGGTTGAGAAGATTATCACAGGTCTGAATCATACGTCCGACTGGCATCATCATAGGTGTGAGTCAACACATGTCCGAATATGTATTAAGCATCACAGATCCGATCAAGTCTGAGCGGCATCACAGTTCCGCGTTTAGCATTACATGTATATATTAAGCACCCGAGTTTGTCACCTTATCACAAATCTTTGTTTAGCATTACATATTTGATTACTCCATAGATGGTCCGAGTATGTGTAAAGTGCATAACCCATATAGCATTACTCCACAGGTGGTCCGAGTAATGTGTAACGTGAGGAATATAGGACCCAGAAAACACTGCTCTTCAAGTCAGTTGATACACGTCCGAATTGCCACCAGAAGACTCGATATTCTCCTCAAGTTCATGAGTTGTGAACCCTTTTCGTGTGCTTTGATGTATTCTTCTTGTCTTAATCGAAAACTTGATGATCAAATGAAGTGATGGGACATCATACTTATACAGGTTTGACGTTAGAAGAATGTACACATCTTTCTAGATGTACGCTGACATGAAGGAGCTAGGACAAGTCGGCTCAGAAAAAAATATAATTACACAACTTCAAAAAACAATATCTTTCTAACCACGGGGAGGTTTGGGGCATATGAGGGCTCGTTGGAAAGAGGAAGGAGTCCTCTTTAAGATGGTCTAAGTCCCATTGTGATTGGTTGCCTCCAAGATGCCAAAATTCATTTTTCCTTTGTAATTGTCCTTATTTTTAGTGCATAAATAATGCCTTCTCCATTGCTTGGCTTCTTAATCATGGGGTCATAGCGTCATCATGATAGTATCCAGCAAGTGCAGTAATATGTCACAATGAAACCTCTTCTAGTCTTTCAACCTTTATCAAGTGTGTTCATTCATTCAACCTGTTGCCATCAATGACAACTATAGTATTAATGGTCATGGGAGCTCCTGCTCCTACTCCTCTTGGGGTAAACCTGTTACCATAAGGAGGTGGTCTCGAGCTACTTCGTCGGAAGAAATTTCGGGGAGTCTTTCCTATAAATCCCTGCTGTGATGGTTCTGCTGGCCTGAAATCCCTTTTAATCCCTAGATGCTCTTTTGCATATCGTGCACATTCAACTGCCTCTGCTATCGCTGATGGCTTCCACATTTTTACCATGGCCTTGATTCGAGGATTTAATCCATATATGAAACGCTCGACTTAATGTTCATCCGTGTCTAGATAAGGAACATATTTTACAAGTTCCATAAACTTTATCTCGTATTCTTCCACGGTCTTACTACCCTGGGTTAGAGTATGGAAGGTTCTGGGTTGCTGTTCTTGAAAGAAAGGTGGTAAGTATTTTGCACAGAATCGGTCTACAAACAACTCCTAAGGAATGATGTTTGAAGTGAGATGTAGTTGTTTTTCTAGATTTCCCCAACAAATCAAAGCATTCCCCCTGAGTTGGAATATAGAAATCTTTGTTTTAGAGGTAGAAGAATATTCTCTTAGTGTGAAGCATCTTATCATCCCTTCTAACCATGCTTCGGCATGTTCTCCAGCTCATCCTCCTGAGAATTCCGAGAGTTTAATCTTTTGCAATTCTCGGGAAATATATTTCCTATGTGGCTTATAGTCATAATCTTTAGGCTTTTCTGAATGTCTTTCCTCTAGATGAGGTCGTTCTTCTTCGCTGCTGGCCGGCTGCGACCTTTTTAATGTTTTCAGAATGGCTTCTAATGAGCGCATTACAGTAGTTAGATCGGGCGCTGGAGCAACTGGTGCTGATGACAATCTAGGTGGTGGCGATGGTGACGGTGTTGGTGACGACGAAGGTGGAGGTGTTAGAGATGGCGATGCATCTCGCTGGCGTTGTCACCTTTGATACGTTCTTACCATCGTGGCTATTCCTAGAATACATAATAAAATTTATGAGAATCGGGTAAATTTTTTAGACTAACTAAATTTAATTTTCGTAAAATTGAGCTTACATATGGGTATAGTTCTTTCGCTATTTTACTATGTTGCCAGGAAACGTGGGTGCGGGTGCGGGGACGGGGACGGGGACGGGGACGACACTTTTTGAAACAGGGTGCGTGGGTTCGTCGGGGGTATATATATATATATATATATATAAACATGCACATCATTGAACATTCAACATTCACATAACGATATATCATATCAGTATTGACTCTAAAGATAAATTAAAATTGATAGTACATTAAAATTTCGAAATTTCGAAATTTCTTAATAGATTAAGATAGATTGAAGAGTGCAATGATTATATGAGTAACCACTGTCACTACTAACAACAATGTATGCCCTAATGATATAGAAAATTACTACTGAAAACACTACAATCATAGTAAGAATGTCTTTGTTACAACATACCCATCAGAAGATGATACTTGCATCATGGTAATGCCATCCAAGTGAAGCTAATATACAAGTAACAAATGACAACATTCTGAAAACTTCCTTTGCAGGACTTTCCCGTTCAGTTAGAATCAACTGAACATGAGCATCTACAATTTCATCAATTTTAAAGACTATAGTGTCAGCAATTATTTTCACTTATAACACTTTAGATATAGAAGGAAGATGAATTAAACACACCCCTTTTGCCTTGTTCCCTGTGCATGTATCCAGTAGTCTAATCTCGAATCAACAACCTTGGTATTTGGGTGCATTAATGTTGTGCCTTCTTTTCTTTCGGAAATACCTAAGCATATGGGGTATTGGTTGTTAGTAAACATTGTCTATTCAACTAAAATTTTCCATGTTGAACCCACTTTTAGTTGCACCTATAACTTTGCAACTACACTTACTAGAAATATGTGCAGTCTTACAGTTTCCTCGAGATTTTGTATTCTTTTATTCCCTTCTCTGATTTCATGAATTTGTCAAGTTCCTCCTTCATCTCTATTAATGAATTCAAGTTGCTCACTTAATAAGTGGGTGAGGTTGCTGCTTGCTGTGCTGAGGGTGAGTTGTTATGCAGACGTTGCTGTGCGGTGAGGTGAGGTAACGATTGCTGTGGGTTGCAGAGTCCGAGTGGGTAAGTTTTATCTTTTTAAGTTTTAACACAAAAAAAAATCGCAATAAGAATAGTCGAGTCATATTTAATTTTAATTTTAATAAAAAAATCTTAAATTTTAATTTTAATAGCAATTAGTAATAGTCAAACTTAATAAAATAAAATAAAAATTTAACCAAACTTGTCGCTGAAGAACCCGAAAAGAACTTGTTTTTGGGGTTCTCCGTCCCCAAATCAGCAAAAGAACCCTGATTCTGTGTGAGAAGTCTCGGGTTCTTCCATGAAGAACCGGGTTCTTTAGGGTGCTTCTGAGAAGAACCCGTCAAGCACTCGATACTTGGGGACGGGAACCCGGTACGGGTTCCGGAAACCTACCCCTGGGTGCGGGAACCCGTGCAACATAGCTATTTTATCTGCAGGTAAGGTCTTACTGGTACCGAGGTTAAGGAGGGTGGCAACGTGACCTCCTTGTCCTATGCAGGATATGCTATGCGTAATAATCCTTCACTGAAATGCAAGGTTCTCGATAGATAATGATGTATTTCATAATATTTTTCTAAGTGAATCTGATCCTAAATATGGTTATAGAGGGGTTGTTTGACCTTAATTCACTTACTGTTGTGTGTAAACTAACAACAGGAAAACATACCCTCTAAAGCAATTTATCAATGAATCATAAAAGATTGTCTCTTCTTGCCTATTCGATACCACTAACTGTTAAAATAATAATGGATCAAAATAATTTTATAGTCAAAAAACCATACTATTACCTTATTACTAAATTTAAAATAAAATGTATTACTATCTCATAATCTTTTATATATACATATATATTACCATTTTTTTTGGACATTTCAATTTAAATTAATGGACATTTTAATTTAAATAAAAGTAATGGACATGAAATTAATTTAATGGACATTTTAATTTAAATATCCACAAAGACTAAAAAATTTTAAACCTAACTTTTAACATTTTATTTATTTGTTTTTTATTTTTATTTTTTTATTCTGTGTAGTGACCGACGAACAGTGAAGTCAACACGTTGTCATGTTCACAACTCAAACCAGTGATTTGAATAATATATAAAAAAATTCGGGTTCACCACCATTAAAATCACTGTCATAGAATAGTGCTAGAATAGTGCAGTTGGTTAGAGCGGTTTGGCTGTGCGGCTATTTGAACGAAGAATCCGAGCTCTAATTCCACTTGCAGACGTGCGTGTAGGGGCTTCAGCTTCGGCTGCGGCTCTCTTCAACTTCGTTGGGCCATGAAGGTTTCAGTCCGCTTGAACCGGGAGAGATTTACCTAGGATTTCTTAGACTATAGTTTTAGACTTACAGTGGCTAACTACGACAAATATCCCTATATCCCCTCTCTGCAAATACGATGCCTTACCGACTGGCTAATAGTCGGCTCATTTTATTTATTTTTATTTTTTATTTTTATGGAAAAACTACTATAAATACAAGCCTAGAAGCTCGCATTTCTCATAAAACAGAACTCGGAATTTAGAGGATCCTCTTTGCTGACCATAGAACAATTCGGATTAAGATTTAAGAGATATATTTTCAGGAATTACAGAGGCTATATTACGGTGATGTCACAAGAAGGTTCTTGGTGCTATCACAGGAGTTCAGACCACAAAGAGGAGGTCTCGGTGTCTCTATAGGAGCACTGAATATATGTTTCAACAATGAGCAAGTTCAGTACTATCTCAGAGAGTATGATGTAGAGATCATTGTTGGAAGGAACTCGGATAAGTGATAATGGAAGGAACTCAGATAAGTGATAGACATGTCTTGATTGAATTATGAAAGACAAGCTCGGCATTACAGTGAAGACCTTTTGTATATTTCAGTGAAGGTGCTATAACAGTATGGAGCTAATCCCTCGGTGTTATCACAATGAGGTGTTATCACATTTTCGGTGCTGTTACATAACACAGTCCCAGTGCAAACTTTGTTTCGGTGTAACCTCAGTGAGAAGAGTTCGATGTAACTACAGTGAGGAGGTCTAGGTATTCCCAACACAACCTTAATCAGATTTGCAGCATAAACTTTTCAATGCAGCTGAATGTGCTCCATAACATCCACAAGTATCACCATGCAATACCCCACCAAAGAATTGGATGCAAGAGCATCATTAACAAGCATACTGTAAAAATGAAATGCCAAAAAAAATCAGTTACATACATCAACCCAACAACAAACAAGACACAAAAGACAATTTCTGAATACAAGTTTTCACATTCTTTGACATAGACCACAACCATATAGCATGTCATAGAGGTAGGCCATTCTCTGGAAAAGGTAGTACCAAGAGATGAAATGGTTCCAACAGGATTTCCAAACAAGACACTATATGTATATTTAGTATTTACAGTTTACAGAGCTTTGACAAATATCACACACGATTTAATTGAGGCAGATTATTGTACACCTAGAATGAAAAGCTTGAAATAATGCTAAAGCTAAACCAACTCAAGTCCTAACAAAATGTACACACTAATAAATGTCTACCATGAAATTCGACATATATAAGAAAGTAAAATTCTCACCATCCCTGATAAGGCAATTCACACAAAACAAAGCCTAAAACCAACTGATTCATTTGACAAATTCTGATAAAAACAGGACATTATTCGTAGTGAAGATATGGCTATAGCATATTGTGGAACATTAACAAAGTTTTTCTAAGGGGCAGTATCCTTAGAAGGGTAGTAAACGTGAGCCTGTAAGGTCCCAAAGGGTTTGAACAATTAGCTCTATGGTTTGAACAATTAGGAAAGGAGATTTAATGGGCCTGAATGGTCCCGAAAGGTTTAAACTAAGCTTTGATAACCATGTATAAAGCCCCTAAACCATCAATTTTATTCTAAACTTTTCCTATATATAGATTTAAGCATAAATTCAAATAAATGGAGACCAGTAGTAAATTTAAGTTTACATAAGTAACATTTATGCATAGAAAATACCTGGAATGAATCTAATGATTTACTGGGCTGTGGTTCTCCTCGTGGATGCAACGGACAAGTTACTGAATCAACCTTTTCCTCCCAGCCAATCTAGGAAACAATCCTAGACCCAGAAGATACCTCTTCTGCCCCTGTGCCCAGAATTCCAAGAACAGTGAGTCTTCCCTTTTTGTAGATGTTCTATGCTTGATGCAACTTACTTTTATTACAGCAATCACACAAATGGTTAAGTAAAATGCTGATAGAACATATCAGTGGATCTTATAGAAGACAAACCAGAAACAGAAAAATGTGATGGTGCGTTACGGCGGTCAACAGGATGCTTCAACCAGCAAAGTCTCCTTGATCAGCCAACCCAGAATGTGTCACAACAATCCTCAAATCAGCTACCGAGTCAACCCAAGTCAACTCCAGAAAAGTCAACGCAGGGCAGCAAGCAAAAAGTCAACGCAGCAACAAGTTCGGTCAACCTTTTGACCTCGATTTCTGTGCCAATGTGCCAATTTCAGCGCTTTCAGACCATGCGTTGACCAAAGTCAATGCTGGTCAAACTTCCTTGAAAACCCTAGCTGCAGAATTTTCGTCCTTCTTCTTGGCCGTACGGATTTGTCCTTCTTCCCACGTGTGAGCTGAAATTGTCTTCCAAGGAGCTCGTACTAAATCAGTTGAGAGAAGAAGATGTGTGTTGAGTTGTTGTCAAATGCTCTCCAACTTTGCCTGTATTTATATCCATCATTGAGGTGTGTGACACATCTGCTGGGGGTGTAAAACCTTAAGGCCGACCTGCACATATAATTTATTATAAATAATAAATTCAAAATAAATGTTTTGCTCATCGGATTAAGATATATTTTATATGGATTTTACACCTCTCTGAAAGAGGAATCCAACAAAAATATCAGTATCTTAATCTGAGCATCACAACATGGAGTTTGGACCTAGTTGTCCAATTTTAACACTCCCTCTCAACTAGGGAGAACTCCATCCATCAGTGCAATCAAACATCGTGCGTCATCCTGCCGTAACTTGCTTTGCTGGCCTCTTTATTTCAGAACAGAAGTGGGTCAGTCACAAAGACATCATCCCCCGACTGACATAATCAGTCCAGAGGTTCCAAACCTCTATCAAACTCATGAAGAGTATCCAACCAACCCAAAGTTGGTTCATCTGACCCGAAGTCAGGCAGAGGTCCCAGACCTCACAAAACTTGATCCCAGATCAAGTGGTTTGACCGTGCCATCCTAGATAGAGAGTACGGCAATCTCTGATGCGTCCATCAGTCTTTGCTAATAGTCTCTAGCTTTTCCCACCTCATTGGCCAAATGAGAGGTACTTCCCATGAGCCCCGAACTCAATGGGTAGGATGCATACGGGGCACAGATAAATGAGAGGCGAACCAGCTCAATAATCACAAGGGTGGGGCAGAAGCATTATGAGTGCTTATAGCTCCGAGAAGCTATCCCCAAAGCCCCCCAGAGCTCCCAGAGCTCATCGTCCAACAGAACCCACATCATAGGGTCTTTCCACGACACCAAGACTCTCACGGAAGGTTAGGAACTTGACCTTCCCCAGGGGCTTAGTGAGAATATCCGCGACCTGCTCATCAGTTCCTATATGATCGAGCCTTACGGCGCCTCGCTGTACCATATCCCGGATAAAGTGGTACTTGATATCAATATGCTTGGATTGGTCGTGGAACACAGGATTCTCAGTCATACGAATCCCACTCTGGTTATCACAGAGTATCACAGTGGTATCTAGCACATGTCCAAACAACTCACTAAAGAGCTTTCGCAACCAAACTGCTTCACAACAGGCCATACTTGCTGCAATGTATTCGGCCTCAGCGGTGCTCAAAGCCACCGACTTCTGCTTCCCGCTCATCCATGAGATCGAAGCAGAACCAAGATTGAAGCAGCATCCCGATGTGCTCTTACGATCCACCACACTGCCAGCCCAATCGGCATCAGTATATCCACGGAGTGTCACATTCCCGGCAGTGTATCTCAGCCCATGGTTTATCGTGCCCCGAAGATATCTCAGAAGATTCTTGGCACCAACCTAGTGAAAATGATGAGGCTCAACCATCTGTTGACTCAAAGTGTTCACTGCAAAACATATATCTGGTCGGGTGTTCACTAAGAACATCAAAGCTCCTATGAGTTGACGATACTCAGCAGGATTGGCCAAGATAGGCCCAGCAGCGCTGCCACTCAACTTCTTGAAGTTGAGTTCCATCGGTGTTGACACGGACTTGCAGTCCACCATACCAAATCTCTCTAGAAGTTTCACAATGTATTTTCCTTGAGAAAGGAAAATCTCTCCAGGTCTCTGCTAGACCTCCAGGCCTAGGAAGTAGTGCATCAGTCCTAGGTCCTTCATCTCGAACTCAGCAGCGAGCTCCCTCTTGCACTGATGAATGAGAGGGTCAGCACCTGTCAGGAAGAGGTCATCCACATACAGCACCAGGATGAGAGGCTTTCCCTTGACAACCTTGAAGTAAAGGTTCGGATCAGCATTACTTCGAGTGAAGCCCAGCTTCATCAAGTAACTATCCATCCTCTCGTACCAAGCTCTGGGTGCTTGCTTTAACCCATAGAAGGCTTTCTTCAACCTGCAGACATGAGTGTCTCGATCCTGAACTTCAAATCCCAGAGGTTGTTCCACATACACCTCTTCCTTTATTGCACCATGCAGAAAAGCGGTCTTGACATCCATCTGATGAAGACTCCATCCTTGCGTAGCAGCAAGGGCTATGATTGATCGAATGATGGTATATCGTGCCACAGGTGCAAATATGTCATCATAGTCTATTCCTTCCTTTTGAGAGAAGCCACGGGCAACAAATCTTGCCTTGAACTTTACAGCACTCCCATCAGATCCATGTTTGATCTTGTAGAGCCATTTCGCGGTGACAACTGATTTGTCCTTCGGCCTCGGAACCACATCCCAGACATCATTCTTCATTATGGACTCATATTCTTCGTGCATAGCATCCTTCCAGACTTGATGCTTTACGGCTTCCTCAAAAGATCCAAGTTCAGATTGTACAATAGTACTCATGGCAGCTAGATACCCTTGGTATCTACACGGCTTCTTGCTTTCTCGGAATGTCCCCCTTGGGGCAGCATGACCCTCAACATCTTCGAGGGTGTCCCTGAGCCATGATGGTCTCTTTCCCAGTGAAGGAGATGGATCAATAGGGTCCATTGGTCCTTCAATATCAGGCATTGTCTCATCCTGCGGTTCTTCCAGATTTCTAGGCCTTTCTTCATGATCTTCTCCAGATCTTGGAAGATCTACTACTTTCTTCAGGGAAGCATCTTTGTCAAAAGTGACATCATGGCTTATCTCTACTTCCCTTTGACCAGGTACATAGACTCTATAGGTCTTAGAAGTCTCACTGTAGCCCACAAACATTCCTTTCTTCCCAGTAGCATCCAGCTTACTTCTCTTTTCTTTCGGCACATGAAGATAGACAGGACATCCAAAAATTCTAAAGTGTGAGACATCAGGTTTCTTACCAGAGAAAACCTCTTCGGGAGTTTTGGAGTCCAAAGCGGAATGAGGGCATCGGTTTTGAATGTACACGGCAGTATTTGCAGCTTCTCCCCACAGAAACTTTGGTAGACCCTGGTCACATAGCATGGCACGGGCAGCTTCCACAATAGTCCTATTCTTGCGTTCAGCAACACCATTCCGTCGTATATATGCGCAGTAGTCTCTCCTCTTACGCGCCTCGCAAAGTCTGGAACTCCATTTCTTTCATATCTTCCGCGCGCTTGTCGGTCCTCAAAATCTTGATCTTCTTTCCGGTCATATTTTCCACCAAGGCTTTGAAGGTACGGAACCACATGAAAGCCTCATCCTTCTTCTTCAAGAAGTATGTCCAGGTTTTGCGAGAGAAGTCATTAGTGAATGTCATGTAGTAAGAACATCCTCCGAGGGATGTCACGGGCAACATACCTGATAGATCAGAATGGACCAGTTGCAAAATATCAGATGTCTTTGTGACACTTGAGGGGAAAGGTCCCCTAGTATGCTTTCCTTCGGCACAGCCCTTACATACACCTTCATGATTATTTCCAAAGTCAGGCATCCCTGTCACCACCTTGTTTCCGGAAGGGCCTTGTAATGAAGGTGTCCAAACCTTCGGTGCCATAGTTCGGTTTGTCGGATAGTATCACATGTGATTGCTCCCAGCGGACTCCCTCCACCCTGGTAGAGTGTGCCAACTCTAAAACCAATCGAGATAGCTTCCTTGAAGCTTTTCTTCCACATGAGCACCTTTCCATCAGAGAATGTTACATTGAACCCTTTGTCTTCCATGGCTGATACAGACACAAGGTTCTTCTTCAATTTTGGTACATAGAGTACATCTTGCAAATGTAGGACTTGTCCTTGAGACAGGTGGAGGGTCACAGTCCCTGTCCCTTTCACGGGATATGTGGCATTATCTCCAAGGATAATTTCTAGATTAGTATCCCTCTCAACCATGTCAGAGAGTGCTTCCTTGAATCCAGTGATGTGTCTTGAGGCACCACTATCGATTAGCTAGACATCCATAGTGTCGGGCGGAGATGTAGCAGAGAGAGCAGATACAAGAATATACTCATTTCTTTTATCAACAGCATTAGACTCCTCATACCTGGAGTTTCTAGACCTTTTAGAAGGTTGATTGTTTCCACCAGAGGGAGCCTTCCTCTTTCCTTTGGATTTGTCGTTTCTTCGATTCCCATTCCTTCGGTTGTTGTTGTTATTATCACTATCGCGAGAATCCTTCTTGAAGGGACATTCTCTAGCATAGTGACTAGGCCTATGACAAGTGAAACACTTGCCCTTCTTTTCTTGGGCCCTTATTCTTCCTTTGTCCTTAGGACCACCAGAGTTCTTCTTTCGAGAATGAGCACCATAGGCAGCATTTCTGTCATTTTCGAATTCCTTCATTCTTGTTTCTTCTTGCATACATCTAGACAGAAGCTCGTCAAAGTTAGGAATGGTATTATTATTGAGAATGGTAGTAGTGAATACTTGCCATTCATATGGGAGTCCTCCAAGTACGGTGAGAACCATCTCACGATCGGCTATTGTCTCCCCAATAGCCAGCAGATTGTTCCTTGTTTCGGTCAATTTCAAAAAGTAAGCTTGAACAGACTCATCCCGGCCCTTCTTCATATTCTTCAATTTATTCTTGAGGAATAGCACTTGGTTTACATTGTTTACCTTAAACATAAGGATCAATTTATCATACATCTCCTTGGATGTGCCTAGCTCAGATATGTAGGCAACCAGACTTTTATGTATGGATTCCCTGATCATCAGCTTTGCTTTGATCTCCCCCTTCTTATACTTGTTTTTGGCAGCAGCGGTAGCATTGGATGGAGGTTCTTGAATCTTACCCAGTACATGATCCAAGAGATCATGGTCTTCCAATTTGAGATCTAATATCATCTTCCAGGCATGGAAGTCATCCCTTCCAGTCAGCTTGTCATTCTCCTTGAATTCAAAACTTGTGGAACCCATATTCTTTGATGGTGATTGCTAGAGATAGGGCTTGTCTTCACCTCAGCTTTGATACCATGTAAATTTTTGTAGATGTTCTATGCTTGAAGCAACTTTACTTTTCTTACAGCAATCACACAAATAGTTAAGTAAAATGCTGATAGAACATATAAGTGGATCTTATAGAAGACAAACCAAAAACAGAAAAATGTGATGGTGCGTTACGGCGGTCAACAGGATGCTTCAACCAGCAAAGTCTCCTTGATCAGCCAACCCAGAATGTGTCACAACAATCCTCAAATCAGCTACCGAGTCAACCCAAGTCAACTCCAGAAAAGTCAACGTTGTCCAGAAAAGTCAACGCAAGGCAGCAAGCTAAAAGTCAACGCAGCAACAAGTTCGGTCAACCTTTTGACCTCGATTTCTGTGCCAATGTGTACGGCCTCCCAAAATCGAAGTCTCCAACAATTTTCAGCCCTTTCGGACCATGCGTTGACCAAAGTCAACGCTGGTCAAACTTCCTTGAAAACCCTAGTTGCAGAATTTTCGTCCTTCTTCTTGGCCGTACGAATTTGTCCTTCTTCCCACGTGTGAGCTGAAATTGTCCTCCAAGGAGCTCGTATTAAATCAGATGAGAGAAGAAGATGTGTGTTGAGTAGTTGTGAAATGCTCTCCAACTTTGCCTGTATTTATATCCATCATTGAGGTGTGTGACACATCTGCTGGGGGTGTAAAACCTTAAGGCCGACCTGCACATATAATTTATTATAAATAATAAATTCAAAATAAATGTTCTGCTCATTAGATTAAGATATATTTTATATGGATTTTACATCTCTCTGAAAGAGGAATCCAACAAAAATATTAGCATCTTAATCTGAGCATCACAACATGGAGTTTGGACCTAGTTGTCCAATTTTAACAACCTTTTCCTCCCAGCCAATCTAGGAAACAATCCTAGACCCAGAAGATACCTCTTCTGCCCCTGTGCCCAGAATTCCAAGAACAGTGAGTCTTCCCTTTAGAATAGTTCATACCCCTCACTATTTTCTTAGACAATAGTGCAGAATTAGCAAAGAAAAGCCTCCCCTTCTCCTTCATATTCCTCTCATTTTATAACTTTCAATCACCTCCTCTCATTTATGTAGATATTATAGCCTTTTATGTAGATACGATAGTCATTTATGTAGATATTGACTAAGTCATTTATGGAGATATTATAGTCATTTATGTAGATATTATAGTCAGTTATGTAGATATTGACTTTGATTAATTATTTTAAGATTAATTTTATTATTTTTGTTTTTAACTTAATTAAATTAACTTTATAATTTTAATCAAATTATATTATTATTTTATTTGTCCACTCACATATAATTTGTACTAAATTATATTTTATTTTTTCTTGATTAATGCTCTACCACGCATACGCATATACGAGCGGTATACGCATTAAGTATCTAGCTTGATATTTCATTATATCTCGAGATAAAATGCACTGTGATATTCAATTCGTTACCTTAACTTAGATATTCTCAATACTAGCAGGTATGTATATTAGTGCGGTGTATGCGATATATGCATGTGTAGCTATCATATGCATACGTCGTATACACGCTAATATTATTTTGCTTATAACTTGGAATGGGTCATTACAATGTTACCCACCACTTCGTGGGTGATATCCCTAGAAGAAATTTTTTCTCCATGATAGACCTCAGCCGGTAGCCAACAACCCCTTGCATCCCTCAAGTAGTTCATTGTGCCATTTCTCCGCTACCTGAGCTAGCCATGTGGTCCCTCACCCATCTGTATTGATCATATGTTTTAAGGTGGACCTCCCGAACCTAAAGGTATATCTTGTCATTGGGTAATTGACTATTGGGTTTAGTTATCATGGACACTTCTAGGCATGGATTAATGGGGGGATTCGTCAGAAGGAGTGGGCTTAGTTTGTGCTTTTGTCCCCTTGACCTCTTTTGGATGTTACCCTTGGATTTTAGTCTTGTGGGATCTCTTTTACTGACCATTTGGTTTTAGGGTGGTACTACTTGGGAAACCCCGACTTTTTGTTGTGTGGTCTCGCTCCCTTATCCACATATTCGACTCCCCTTCCATTCACTATGCCCCCATTCATCATCTCTCCCACTTGGATCCACTTTTTCTCACTGGTCCACATAGGGTTAGCCTCCCCATTCTCGTTCCCCCACCTTGGGTCGGGCTTGGAATGATGACTTGGACGTTGAAGCAGCTGTAAAGAAATTTAAAAGCATAAATGGCCACATTCAACAGAAAAATGTACCACAAGATGCAAAAGATGGTCGAGACAAACATAATTAGCACGTGGGCAGAAGCCAATGCATGAGCTCTACTCCATACACATGGCCATCACCCTAGTTTCATAGGCCCTAAATGAGCCTCCTTTATCATTAAGGAACCCATGATTGTCCCAACCCCTGGAGGGCAATGAACCACCCTACCAAAAATGGGGTAACCACTGCTATATCTTACACATCATGCTCTTATCCTTTAAGCCTCGAGCAGTGAATCAAAGAAAAATCATGAAAGGAAAAAGGCATATAAAGAAGGGTGGAAAAATCAAAGCTGGGCTACCTAATGTACTATGATTGCTCCCTCCTACACTTTATATACCTAGGTGTGGGCTTCCCTTTTTCTAACTACCCTTGTGCCCCGATATGTGGCCCAGGATCGCATTCTCTATTCCATTTCACCTCTTTATCACATGCCACCACTATTTGAGGGATGTACCTTGGACATGCCATCCCCTCTAAAGGTTGAAACCACCTAATAGGTTACTTGGCTAACCCCCTTTGGAGCTTGGAGACATTAGCACATGTCAAAGCCCACTACGGAAGGGCATGCCATTATGAAGTATCCACTTGCTGTCCATGCCACATGGTTTGTAAGCTCTTTTACCCGATTACTTTAATGACTTGTTGTGCTGGAAGGCTAGGGGATGCATTGGATCTTATGCAGGAT
Source organism: Pinus albicaulis (assembly GCA_034641835.2). NCBI lineage: Eukaryota > Viridiplantae > Streptophyta > Pinopsida > Pinales > Pinaceae > Pinus > Pinus albicaulis. Next base: position 946,066,144 of record CM076582.1, read on the forward strand.
TGCAGATGGTGTCCATTTTAGGTTTGGTCTCTCTATACAAGGTCCTAACCTTCCAAAGGGCTATATTGGCACATATATGGTGTGTGTAGAGAGCCATGGGCTTCCACAACAGTAGACAACACTCCATGGATCCCCAAAGATGTTCAGAGATTGCTAGAGATCCACCTTTTGGATGAGGAAGATGCATTTGGTACACTATGCCCAATTGGCCCCACAAACGTGCAACACACACTTGGCAAGTGTCCCAAGACTTGTATGATGACATGGCAACATTCATTCCATCATTTGAGCCTTACATATGGTCTACAGGGATCTTCGACTCATATGAAGACCCATGAGGTCATTGGTGTGCCCCCACACCCACTGGGAGCACCACAAGTTTATTGTTTGGAGAACAAGGGGCCACCCCCGTGTCCATCACTTTTGAGGATTCTATTCATCATTATGGTACTTATGGACCTCATCAGGCCTCTTGGAGGGCGCTACGACATGAATAGATTATTATTTGACCTCTTGAGAGGCTTATTATTTCATTTGTGAGCTAGTTTGGTGGACTTATCACCAAAAGTCAGTTAATTTACACATTATTTTATGTTTAGGGGCTTAGGTAATTCGAACTCCTAATTGGTGTATAAATATGAGTTGGATGGATTTATTTGTATCATCACTTTGATTTGGATCATTCTCTCATTAGAGAACTTCACACTTTTTCCTTGGTGGATTTTTTTGGATAATGGATGAATTTTGATGTATGGATTGGCTTCTTCTTATCTTGTAACTTCTTATATTGCAAATGTGTTGTTGGTTGGATATATTCTCTTACGTGTAAGTGCAATTTTAACGCTATTTTCTTTCATTTTGTTGCACACATTGGTTATGAGATTTTTCGCTATTTTAGGGCTAATTGCCACATGCATTTATGACATCAATGTGGAATTATGTTTCTATTTAGCTTATCTGTATGGGCCATGATTGATGAATGAATTGTCCTAGAGATTGTGTTATCTCAATAAGCCTCTTCCATTTGCAATGAAGTATAAATGCTTTTAAGGTCACTTTTCTTCTCTTCCCCTTAACATTGGATGAAGTCGACTTTGAGAGCCTCCTTGAACAAGAAATGAATTCTATCTTCATAATTCTCCTTGACCCCATATCTCCAAGAGGAATTAGGCACTGATCCATCAAAGGGTGGTCATTTAGACCATATTCTTTCACTTTTTCCTCCCTCTCCTAGGGCCATGTTGGGCTACCTAGGGCATCAATTTTCTGACAAACTAGTCCTAGAATAATTTCGATCTCCTATACCATACTGTGTTGGTGTGTCCTCAAGGTCTCCTCCGAATTTGAATATATTTCAATGGTGGAATTCCAAGATATCCCAAGTCCTAGGTCTATGATCAAAGTTTGCCCTAGTGTTCCCAATGTTAGTACATCATAGGATCAATTTGACATCTTTAGGTGAAAATTCTTGTTTGATCCTTTCCCCTTGGCTTTGTCAGGTTATGAATATCATTGGTTTCTAGATTCCATCCCCTTAACCTGGGTTGGGTCTACTTGGCCTTGTGCGGTCCCATTTCTTATCAAAGACAATTCATCAAGGGCAACTCAGGAATCCAAGTTCTATAAGGATTTTAGGGATTGAGAAACTCCTTTTCAAGTCATATTCCTTTAACCTGACCCTCAAACCCTCACCTCCTTTCCCTAGAAATTCTTGTAAAAGAGCAAGCAAGCTCCATTCTTAATCATATCCTAGGGAAAGGGTCTTTAAGGTCACTTCACATCTAAGAAACCAGATTCGCTGGTCTGGGCCATCGTGTCCTGAATCCAGCAAATCAGACACGATTCTGTGGGATTCGTGTTCAGTGGATCGTGTCCAATCGTGTCTGTACAGGACAAGTCGTGTCCCGATTGTGTCCGATCGTGTCTGTACAGGACACGTTGTGTCCCGATCGTGTCCTGTACGGACAACGCAATCATATCCCGATTCGACTGACACGACTGACAGAGAAAAGCTGAAGCAACAAAACTAGTAGCTTGTTGACTTTAAATTGTAAAATACACAAGATGTATTTGTAATAATAACTTATTATATAAAAATGTATATGTGATAAAATGATAAATGTTACAATGAGGCCCTGCTTATATACCTATGTAGGTGACCTTTCATGACTAGGCATGTCTTTTAGACATGCCTTTTCAATTAAGTAATGACTAGTTAACATAATCCTATTTGACTATTTAGTAATTACATTTATTTTTATTTAAGCTATTTGTTATGAATTATATTCATAACATTGCCCCTTCCTTCAAAAGCTTTGTCCTCAAAGCTATATGTTGGAAATTGTCTTCATCTTGCAGTTGTCATATCGGTGTATGGAACGTGACGTTGCTGATATTTCGGTTTGTATAAATTGCCGGTAATATTATTTTGGGTTAGGTTTTTTTTTGTTTTTTTGAATAATAATAATTTTTTTATCTAATTAAATTAATATATATAACTATATTATATAATATACTATATATTTAATTTTATGTTTCATTAAATATGTTTAATTAAAAAAAATTAACCTCCAACGAAAAAAACCCATGTTTCATCTTAACCCCGACAATTTTTCACTTGGTTGGCGTCATATTATATATATATATATATATATATATATATATATATTTAATTAATTCATTTAATTATATATCTAATTGTATTATTACGGGCTATTATAATATCATTGTTTTTTTTTTCTTTTCTTTGGAGACGTGACTAGAGCTGCAACGTTTGACTAGGACATAAAACAAACTGTGACGGATGCTGTGAGAGCGTGTCCATCTCTTTGTAAGTGAAGATTTGTTCCATAAACGACTACAATCTCCATGAGATCATTGCTTGGCCCATTGCGAAGTATAGTAAATATTTGACTTCCAACACCTTCGTCTAATTCCTGCCCATCTCTACTATTTTCCACAAGCTCATTTTCATTTAATATATTTGTCATTCCTTCTATCTTGTTCATAGGCATATTACACAGCTTAAAAAATCTGATTTGAAAAACCTCTCCAACATACTTTGCTTCCCATGTTTTGTCATCCCATAATCCTGGAACAGAATCTCTTACTCTGGACATCATTTTTGCACAAACCTCAAATTTCTGAGGTAACTAGTCATTGGTGAAAAAAAGAATAACATGATCACATTTACTAAAAGCATCGTTCAGTTTGGCTCTGATGTCTTGGTGAGGACTCCACAACCCTGATTTTGCAGCATATCGTAAAGTATCCACTGGGCAGTTGTTCTTTATCGCAAAATATCTGCTTAGACCAGTCAATGAGATAATTAAATTTCGAAGGTTTTCAAGCGGTCCATTGCCACTTGGCACACCACCATGATGTTGCAAACCCTGTAGATTACTAGAGATGAAGGAATGTGGCCTCCGATGATGTAACAAGGCAACATTATTAACAGGCCTTGGTTGTCCATGTGGTTGCAGAGGTGGTGATGCATTTTGAGAGTGTGGCCAGGCGGGTGGGACTGGTGCATATTTTTGTGGAAAGGGTTCATTCTGAGAGTGTGGCCCAAAGGGTGGGAATGGTGCATATTGTTGTCCTGGTTGGGCATTCTGAAAATGTGGCCTCGAGGGCAGGAATGATGAGTCTTGAAAATGTGGCCCGACAGGCTGGAATGGTGGATTCTGAAAATGTGGTTGTTGTACTCATCGTTGTCGTTGCGGTGGGAGGAGTCGGTGGGCAGCTTTGCGGCGGAAATCGATCAATTCGCCCACAGAAGGTGGAGAACCGCCTCGCCTGACATGGGTGAAGAAACAATTGGGTCCGTTGGGGCAAAAACCCATCTTGTACATGATGCACTCTATTGGGCAATGGTGTCTGTATATGCAATGGCGAGCTCCAGTGGGGCAGGTTTCGTTATTCTGCAAGGAAGGGCACATGGGCATTAGGGAAAGGTCGTATTTATGAATGCCCTTAGTGCAGGTTCTCTGATTCTCTGGGCAGTTGCCCCCTAGCCAATCTATGCATATTGTGACCCTGGGATTATTGGGAGAGACCATCGTGTCGGATATGAGTCTATCACTCTGGATTTCTTGATCAAATATCGCTGAGGGTCTTAACCTCGCAGACTCTATTTGCATAGATTCTTTAGGCTGAATAAATTTGCTAGTAGGCAGCAAAATGAAACTTTTTTTTGAATCTCTGGCCGATATGTTTTCTGTAGCTCCTTCTCGCAATATAGACACATCATGATTTAAAGGTTTTCCATTTTCAGAAACTTCAATGTCTTCTTCAACATCTTCATTGTTATGGTACTGTTCATCTTCTTCTTTTCCTTCTTCCAAATTATCTTCATTTGAATCCTCATCTTGATCTATATTAGCTTCATCATAATCATCTACTTCTTCATCTTCTTCCTTATTATGGATTTCTGCATATCTTTTCTTAAAACAGGTTGTAGCTTCTGCACATGACTTTTCTAATAGCTGAAGCTTTTCTTGAATTTTTCTAATCTTCTCACTTTCTTCAGGATCTACACGTAATGGCACATTGTACGGTAAACAATGTTCATAGGCTCGTATACTACGTTCATAGGCTTGTAAAACTATATTGTGCAACATGGCTTTGATGGCTCCGATACCATTGAAGCAACAAAACTAGTAGCTTGTTGACTTTAAATTGTAAAATACACAAGATGTATTTGTAATAATAATTTATTATATAAAAATGTATATGTGATAAAATGATAAATGTTACAATGAGGCCTTGCTTATATACCTATGTAGGTGACCTTTCATGACTAGGCATGTCTTTTAGACATGCCTTTTTAGTTAACTAATGACTACTTAACATAATCATATTTGACTATTTAGTAATTACATTTATTTTTATTTAAGCTATTTGTTATGAATTATATTCATAACAAAAGCCCTCCACAACTTTTAAAAAGGTCGTTTGGCCTCTCATTTCTCACTTTGTGCATGCTTGAGGCAGCTCTGCTTGCCCATAAACATGGAACAAAAATGCTCTAGATGTATTAACAAATATACAACAAAAAATTTCAAACTTGCATTAGTGAAATGTTTGAACTAAAAACAAAGGCACAACCTGTACAACACCTCACTACACATGGCCCATGGGGTGTGTCACTTTGTTGAGAATCTGCACCTGCAAAAGTACATTCAGTTTTCTCTATTTTCAATGAGAAAAATAGACCCTTTGAATAGAATACTATTAGTCTTTTAAACATAGATAGAGGTTGGAGTTACTAGAATACCAATTGCACGTCATTAAACAGAAGAAAAGTCTTCACTGTATTCGGGACACATGGCCCCATGTGTATCAATGTATTATGTATCTTAAATCTTTGTAAAACTTACATTTAGATGAAGATCTATGTTTGAATCAATGAATTTGTGATAGAAATATCTAATTTTTAATATATATATATATATATATATATATATATATATATATATATATATATAATGTGTCCGGACGTGTCCTATTCTAGGGGTCACTGTGTCTCGAATCCGACACTCGAATCTGCGTGTCCATCGTGTCCCCGTGTCAGGTGACTTAGCTTCACATCCAAGGTTACTTGGGAGCGGGAGCGAAAACGCGGAGCCGGAGCGGGAGCGCGATTTTTAGAAGCTTCCGGTCCAGAGCGTTTTCGGGAGCGTTTATATATATATATATATATATATATATATATATATATATGATGATTGATGATATATATAACTTCTAGATGATTGATGTTATATGATTCAATCTATGTTTTTATGTTTTTTATGTCTAATTCATCATTCTACATGTTTTTGTTGACATATATGCATCAAAATATAATATATGATGATATATATAACTTCTAGATGATTGATGTTATATGATTCAATCTATGTTTTTATGTTTTTTATGTCTAATTCATCATTCTACACAGGGTTGCGGGGAAGCTTCAAACCCCCTTCGCTCCCGCTTCCGAAACTCGCTCCGTGCGGGAGCGTTTCGGAAATGCTCGGAAACGCGCTCCCGAAAACGCTTCCTGACGGGAGCGTTTTCGAGAGCGCGTTTCCGACCCTGTAAAAACGCTCCCTGTTTTTGCGGGAGCGTTTCAGGAAGCGCTCGGGAGCGAACGCTCCCTGAGCGCTTCCGACGTTTAAAAAACGCTTCGGGAGCGTTTTTTAAACGCGGGAAGCGTTCGCTCCCGAACGCTCCCCGGCAAAAAAAACGTTTCCCGCCGCGCGGAAATTTTTTTATGAAAAAAATCGATTTTTTTAAAAGGGGGGGGGGTTTCATTTTCATTTCATTGTTTGTTATTGTTTGTTGAGTTGAGAGAGAGCAAGAAGGAGCGCCGAGAGCGCAAGGACCGGTTGACAGGAGAGCAAGGAGCAAAGCTGACAGGAGAGCAAGGAGCAAGGCTGACAGGAGGATTGCAAGAAAGAGGTAGGCCTTCTAATCCAATTTTGTATTTTCTAGGATGAATTTGTAGATTGTTAAATTGTTTGAAAATGAAAACTTGAATTTTTCTTGTATGTTGCATTTTATTGGATTTAAAACTTTAAAAATGAATTGTTTTTTTCCTATGTTGCATTTCCTATTCCCATTTGGCATTTTTCCATTTGTTTTGCAGGCTAGATTCTAGAAACTTGAAACTTGTTTCCATCATGGCTATATGGCTAGGAATTTTCCTCATGTTGGTTCCTTTCTTTGTGATAATGGTGTTGGAGAGTGCTAGAAGAAAGAGGCAAATCATAGAAGAGGAGGATGAAGAGGAGGGTTATGGTGGATCTGAAGAAAATCCTGAAGAGGAGGAGGATTATGCTGAGGAGGAAGTGGGGAGTGGAGACCCTGAGAACATAGAATCCCCAACTAAACAAGACCAATATCCTTTGTGGAAATATGTTCAGAAACAAGAAGGAGGGAAAGGTGGTGAAACCACTAAATTTATTTGCCCCCATTGCAATAAACAATACCATGGTTCATACACCCGTCTGAGAAGGCACCTTTGTGGGATAATGCCAGGAGATGGAACTAAAAATCTTGGAATCAAAGTTTGTACTTATGTGCCAGCACCACAGAGAGAGAGATATAGGAAGGAAGAGGGGGTTGCCCTACAGAGATCATCTAAAAGATCTAGGGGTTTCGTTGATTCAGGCCCAACACGTCATGGACAAACAAGTTCAACTTCCACCCATGCCAGTGGTTTTGGAGGCAGTGGCACTGGATTAAGGCGTAGAACCATATCCGATTTCCTAGACGAAGGGTGTAGGAATGATGTGGATTCAAAAGTTTACCGGTTTCTCTATGCATGTGGGGTGCCATTCAATGTTCTTCGCTCACCTTATTGGCATGAAATGGTTTCTGCCATTAATGATGCCCCCAAAGGATACAAAAGCCCTGGGTATGACAAGGCCAGAATCGTGGGTCTTGATCATGAAAGAGCTAAAATAAACAATTCTTTGGCTAGAATGACAGGTTCGTGGAATGAGCATGGGTTGTCCATTGTCTCTGATGGATGGACCAATGTAAAAGGAAAACCATTGATAAATGTTTTGGCTGTGTCGGTTAGTGGTGCAGTGTTCCTGGCAGCTTATGATTATTCAGATAAATTCAAAACCGGCATTAACATTGCAGAACCATTACTTGATATAATTGAAAAGATTGGGCCATACAATGTGATATAGGTCATCACTGATAATGCTGCTAACTGTAAGGCAGCAGGAGCAATTGTTGAGGATAAATACCCCAACATTTTTTGGTCTGGGTGTTTGGTTCACACAATGAACCTTTTGCTGCATGATATCATCAAAAACAAACAACCTCAATTCAAATGGCTTGGTGATTTGTACAAGAGAGGTAAAAAAATGATCAAATTTATTACAAATCATAGCAATACCCATGGGCTTTTCCGTACTCACTCCAAATTGGAGTTGTTGATAGGAAAAACTAGATTTGCTAGCTATTACCTCACCTTCAGGCGCCTTTTGAAGGTAAGAGAGTCATTGGCTGCAATGGTATCAAGCCCACACTGGCAGCTATTAAAGGACAGGGCGGCAACAATAGTTGACAGCAAGGTTTCGAACATGTGGAGGAGACCGCCCTTGACCCTCAGTTTTGGGCACGTATGAGGGAAATTGTGAGTTTTACCAAGCCCATTTATAACATGATTCGCTTTGCAGATACTGATAAACCAGTGATTGGATAGGTTTATGAGCAGATGGATAGCATGTTGGGGCAAATAAAAGATATTGTTAAGGATAATGATCCCAACTTGTATGCTATGATTCATGACTGTGTGTGTGTGCACGGTGGAATAAACTCAATGTTCCACTACATGCTTTGGCATATATCCTTACGCCAAAATATTACTCTCCATCTTGGTTGGGCCAACCTGCACCTGGAGGTGGGGTTAGGGTGAAACCTCACACAGATCCGGAGGTACAAGAAGGGTACATGAAGGCATTGGACAAATTGGTACCTGACAGGGAAGAGTGTGCTAGATTGCGCCTTGAATTAGGCAAATACTTCAGTTGCACTGTTAACTTTGGTTCTTTCCATGCAATGGAAGACAGGGACAGATTTGATGCTCTCACATGGTGGGAAGCATATGGCGGCATGGGACTTTTGCCAAAGTTGGCTAAAAAAGTTCTCTCACAAGTTGTGAACACTTCTTCTGCAGAGAGGTGTTGGAGCACCTACAGCGTTATACACAATGTGAGAAGAAACAAGCTGAATGAAAACCGAGCCGAAATCTTGGTTTATGTGCATTATAACTTGAGGTTGTTGAGCCATTACTGTGATCGGGCAAATGAGGATCAATCATACAGAGTCTGGGACAACAACCCAGAGGATGATAATTTGGAGGACGGCACGTTACATCTAGAAGAATTGGTAGAAGAATTGGAAGCAGAACTTTATAGGGATGATGATGAAGCATCAGCAGCACCGCCAAACACAGGGCCAGTCCCACCATCTACTGGTAGCAGTGCGGGTGCCAAGTGTCAAAGGCTAATTTATTATCACATTGTTCTCGTGCATCCAAATTCTCCACCTTCTCATTGTCATGGTACTCTGAGTACTAGAAGACCAATGATTTCCTCATATTCTCATACAAAATTAGACATTTCATGGGTGGCACACAGCTGTAAAATATATTTGTTGGTTAATATTTCTATTTGTTGTTGTGATGTTGAACAGTTTGAAACTTGACTCTTTCGATGTCCATATATTTGGGCTCTTTTGTCACGACAATTTAAGTTTGAAGTTTGAATTTGAAAGGTGAAACTTTGAAGTTGGCATTTATAAGTTTACCGTTTACAAGTCATTATGAATTATGAATATGATGCTTCATGAAAGTTATATGGTGATCAATGAATCAATGATGATAAATGTTATATAATATCAATGATGATAAATGTTATATATTGAATTTTGAAATCAATGAATCAATGATGATAAATGTTATATATCAATGATGATAAATGTATATTGAATTTTGAAATCAATGAATATATGATGATAAATGTTAGATATTGAAATTTGAAATCAATGATGATAAATGTTATATATTGAATTTTGAAAGCTTGAAACCTTCAGATTGATGATTTGCGAGACTCAAGAGTCAATATGTTGTCTGCTTCCAACTCGTGGGCGTGGTTGATGAAGATTATAACTTCTAGATGATTGATGTTATATGATTCAATCTATGTTTTTATGTTTTTTATGTTTAATTCATCATTCTACATGTTTTTGTTGACATATATGCATCAAAATATAAAAAATATTATATATATATATATAAACGCTCCTGAAAACGCTCCGGACCCGGAAACTTTTAAAAATGGCGCTCCGCGCTTCGCTCCCGCTCCCGCGCTACTAATCTTTTTGATTTCACATAAAGCGAGTGATATATATGTATCAAAATATATATATATATATATATATATATATATATATATATATATTTTTTGATGTGCATACATGTTAACAAAAACATAGAGAACAGAATTAGACATAAAAAATATAAAAACATAGATTGAATCATATAACATCAATCATCTAGAAGTTATAATCTTCATCAACCACGCCTAACATGTTGGAAGTTATTACAAATATATTGACTCTTGAGTCTCGCAAATCATCAATATAAAGGTTTCATCATTCTGTTCATGTTTTTGCTGACATATATGCATCAAAAAATATAAAATATATATATATATATATATATATATATATATATTATTTTGATGCATATATGTCAACAAAAACATGTAGAATGATGAATTAGACATAAAAAACATAAAAACATAGATTGAATAATATAACATCAATCATCTAAAAGTTATAATCTTCATCAACCACGCCCACAAGTTGGAAGCATACAACATATTGACTCTTGAGTCTCGTAAATCATCAATCTAAAGGTTTCAAGCTTTCAAAATTCAATATATAACATTTATCATCATTGATATATAACATTTATCATCATTGATTTCAAATTTCAATATCTAACATTTATCATCATTGATTCATTGATTTCAAAATTCAATATACATATATCATCATTGATATATAACATTTATCTTCATTGATTCATTGATTTCAAATTTCAATATATAACATTTATTATCATTGATATATATCATTTATCATCATTGATTCATTGATTTCAAAATTCAATATATAACATTTATCATCATTGATATTATATAACATTTATCATCATTGATTCATTGATTCATTGATCACCATATTGTTGACACCTAATCCTTAGGGTTGGGTGAGAATATTCAATATTATATATTATTTAATATTAAGAAATAAGGAAGGCCAAGAGTCATTGGGAGATGAATCCCAATAACCTCACCTCCATGTATAAATACATGTACATTCTTCATCTAATACACATTCTGATTTGCGGAGTTACCTCCTGGTTTGACATGGTATCAGTACCAGTCCCACTATTGGCATTTTTGCCAGTGGTGTAACTCCCTCATTCCTTTGCTCAGTCAGTTTTTATGTTTAGTTTTTGCTGCTCTATTAGATTGCTGTACTGTAATTCTGCATTTTTTTTATCTGCAATTTTTGCCAAGTTTTGAGTTTTGCAGCTCCTGAAGATTCTGCAATTTGCAGTCCCTGAAATTCTGCAATTTGTAGTTCCAGCAGATACCTGCCATCTCTGCCATTCCTAAATTTTCTTTTGGCCTCTCGGCCTCCCCTCTTTCCACCCGTACCCTCTTTCCTGGCCTTACGGCCCACCTCTTCCCCAACACCCACGACATCTACCTCATTCCCTCGATTACCGTTCAATTCCTGGCAGCATCATAGAGCAGTGCCAGACTCCCTTGAAGCACTGCACCTGAAGCATTCCATCCTACTGGCGAAGTTGTGCTCATTACATCCTGACCTGCCACAAATCCAATCACCAGATTTCCAACCGGAATGCGCGCCAGAACCACTGTTAAAAGAAGCAAATCCTCTGGAACCTCAACCTCCGGAGGTTTCATACCCAGAACCTCCACTGCCAGATTTCTCCTTATATGCCCCGCACTTGAAACAACTGGAGCGACTAGCAAAATTGTGAGCGCCACACCCGCCTGAAGAGCAATACCAGTGGCCGGGTCTCACATCTGTTCCTCCCTACCTACACACCTTACCCCCTCCTGCGCTACCTCATCTACTCCCCCTCTACCCGCGAGCTCCCTCTCCACGCATACACTCCCTACGCCCCCTCCATTTTAAACGACTCCTCTCCATTTTAAACGCCTCCCCGCCTGCGCATTCCCTGTGGCCTTTCGGCCCTCCTCGCCCTTTCTGTCTGTCCCATCTAATAACATCGCCTGTCATTCACTCCATTGTATATTCTAACGCGCTATCTCCATTTCTCCAACGCTGTCATTCATATCAATTACGCTCCTCCACCACTCTATATTACCTTCTGTCCCATTCCATTTACAAAACCATTTCATAATACCGCCCCTCTATACTCATATATAATATTACCGCCCCATTCATATATTCAATACCGCCTCCATCATATATATAACACAATACCCATATAAATTTTCTTTCTTCAAACACAAAAAAAAATATTTTTTTTTTTGGTGCAGAATTCAGTAATTTTAGCAAAGTGTTTTTGTCCCCTTCAATTGAGTATATTTTTAGAATTGAAGATTTTTTCCCCTCAAAAGAATTTTTTTCCAGCAAAGTAATTATTTTTTCCCTTCAGAAGAATGCATTCTCTCATATCTATTGTAGGGGTGGTTCTCTCCGGCAAAGAGAACTATCTTGAATGGTCTCGGAAAATCAAGCACACTCTCATTTTTAATGAGTTGTGGAAAGGAATCTGTGAAGGACAAGAAGGAAATCCACCAGCAAAGCCCACTTCAGACAAGGAGCTCACCATTTGGGAAAATAAGAATTGCAAGGCCTATGCCTTGATTGCAGCTTCCGTAAATGAAGAGGTGAGTTGCCATATTTCATCATTCTCAAATTCTTATGAAGCCTTGAGCAAGCTAAAGGAACTCTATGACTCATATTCAGAACTAGAAATTGTTCAATTGATGATTAAGCTGTTCAGTCTTGAAATGAAGAATGATGATCCCCTTGCTTTAGCTTCAGAAGTTAGATCTATCATGCATGATATTGACAGCACTGGTGTAAAAATTGACGTACCTCTCATAGCATATGTTAAGGCATTATATCCGACTTACTCACATTATCTTGAGTCTTTGCAAGCAAGTGGGAACCTTGAGCATATCACCTTTGATACCCTTGAGAAAAAGTTTGCAGAAAGAGAGAAAGCTTTCGGAAAGATGACAGTCCCTTCGTCTTCTGAAGAGGCTGCATACTTGGCACATAGAGAAAAGAATCATGCTCTAGATTCATCTAGAGGAAGAGATGGCAGAAGAGGAAGAGGAAGAAGAAACTTCAGAGAAAAGGGGGGCAGACAATCTGACAAATCCGATCTTCATTGCACACGTTGCAATAAAGATGGACATGATGCATCCAAATGCAGGACTCCTTGGGATAAAATTGAGCAGTGAAGAAATCAAGACAAAGGTAAAACTAATGACAAAGACAAAGGTAAAGCACCTGAATCCGCTCATTATGTTTTAGCACATTGTAATAATGGAGTAACTGAAGACTTGTTTGATGTTTCATTTACTTCATGGAGAGATGATTGGTTGCTAGATTTAGGAGCAACATGTCACATGACATTTAGAAAAGATTTTTTTGAAGAATTTACTGACAAAGTTGATGGAGCAGTATATTTCGCAGATAAATTCAAACTCAAGCCATCAGGGCTTGGCACAGTCAGGCTTAAGTTGCCTGGTCTTCGAGATCATATTCTACACGAGGTTCTATACCTCCCTGAGTTGAGGAGAAACTTGCTGTCCCTGGTCCAAATCCGCCAGCAAGGACACTCCATTCACTTGTTTGATGGCAAGGCAGAGGTCAGAAAAACATCAGATCACTCACTTTTCATGGAGGGAATAGAAGAAGGGAGACTCTTGAAGTTGAAAGGTTCATCTACTCATGCTCAAAACTTTGCATTCAGTTCACATCATGATGAAGGTACATTCCCATCAAGTCTTTTATGGCATGCTAGATTTGGACACTTAAACTATGAAAGCCTTCGTTTGCTGAAGAAAAATGGTGTTAATGGACTGCCTACAATTCCTAAAAAACCTAAGGAATGTGATGCTTGTATTCTAGGAAAGCATAGCAAACAACCATTTCATGATTCACACTCCAGAGCACATAGAAAACTTGAGCTTGTTCATTCAGATTTATGTGGCCCTATGCCTGTTGCTTCTGCAAATGGAAATAAATACATGATGACATTTATTGATGACTACACCAGAATGTGTTGGATTTACTTATTGAAGAACAAGTCTGATGCTTTTCAAACTTTCAAGAATTTTCATGCATGGATTGAAAATGATGCACAAACACATATTGGCTCTCTACGTACTGATAATGGAAAAGAATACACTTCAAATGAATTTGAAAATTATCTTCGTCAACATGGAATCAAACATCAAACAACTGTGCCATATAATCCCCAACAGAACGGTGTAGCTAAAAGAATGAACAAAACTATTTTAAATATGGTTCGCTCCATGTTATTTTTCAAGAATGTAAAATTGATGTTTTGGGCTGATGCAATTCTATGTGCTGTTTACATAAAGAATAGGTGTCCTTCAAGTTCAATTAGAAACAAAACTCCTTTTGAAATGTGGCATGGCCACATTCCTTCGGTAAAGCATTTCAGGGTCTTTGGGTCCACCTGTTATGTCTTGATACTCAAGGGTCAAAGGAATAAACTTGGTGCTAGAAGTTGAAATTGTATCTTCTTGGGTTACTCCAATACCTCCAAAGGATATCGTCTCTATGATGAAGCAAATAGGAAGTTTGTAATAGCAAGAGATGTCATATTCCTTGAATCTTCCAAGAGTGACAAGGTTGTTGAGCGGCAACTTGATCACCTGGATAGATTCACACATGCAAAGTCTTTCCAAGAATTTGATAATCAGATTCCACATCTTGAAGGGGGGATTCCTATATTGAATCAAACTGTGGAATCATTTCCTGAAGCACTTTCTCCCCCACATGAAGAAACAACCACGGATGACACATTGAATGATGTGATTGATAGAATTGGGAGATTGAATCTTGAATCAATCCCAACTCAGTCAAATGAGCAGCCTGGGCCATCTCAGAAAGGTCCTCCCAAATGGCTGACAAAGACACTGGAGAATGTTCATCCCGATGAGGTTGGAAAAACAGGAACAAGAAGTTCCACTAAACAAAACGAAGGTGATGTAGATAATTCTGATTCTCCTGTTGATATGGATATTGCTTATAACTGTGAATTGAGTTTGTCTACAGATCATGAACCAACTTCCTTCAAAGAATCCGCTTCTCATGATGAATGGAAAGAAGCGATGCAAAAGGATTATGATGCCTTGATAAAGAATGGCACTTGGAAGCTGGTTGATCCGCCTTTGGGAACAAAACCAATTGGCTGTAAGTGGGTCTACAAGAACAAGTATAAAGCAGATGTCTCACTTGACAAGCACAAGGCCAGGCTTGTGGCAAAAGGTTTTGCACAAAAAGAAGGAATCGATTATGAAGAAACTTTTGCTCCCACAGCAAAATGGACCACCATCTGGACTCTCTTTGCCCTAGCAACTCAGAATGGATGGAAAGTCCATCAGATGGATGTAAAAACCGCCTTTTTGAATGGAGATCTAAAAGAGAAAGTTTATATGTCCCAGCCAAAAGGATTTGTTGTAAAGGGTCAAGAACACAAAGTTTGCAAGCTTATAAAATCCTTGTATGGCCTCAAGCAAGCACCACGAGCCTGGTATGAGAAATTAACCGAGCATCTTCTGAAACTTGACTTCAAACATTTTGATCTTGATGATGCAACTTTGTTTGTTAAGAAAGTTGGAAAAAAAGTTGTATATCTTGTGCTATATGTAGATGATCTTTTGATAACAGGGAACAATGAGAGCTATATTGCATCCATGAAGAAAGAATTGAAGAAAGGTTTTGAAATGAATGATTTGGGTCATGTTCATTACTATCTGGGTATTGAAGTAATTCAACATCCTAAATATATATTTCTTTCTCAAAATAAGTACATTAGAGATCTTTTGAACAAGTTTGGCATGGATGAATGCAATCCCTTAACCACTCCAATGGAACAAAACTTGAAGCTCACATCTATTGAAGGGAAGGAATTCGAGGATGCAACTAAGTATAGACAGCTTATAGGAAGTCTTATCTACTTGACCACCACCAGACCTGACATTTCATTTGCTGTTGGAATACTCTCAAGGTTTATGCAAAAACCTTGTGAAGGACATTGGTCTGCTGCAAAAAGAGTGTTAAGGTACTTGAAGGGGACTCAAGACTTTGGACTCAAATATACACAAGTAGGCGACTTCAGCTTGATCGGATACTCTGATTCAGACTTTGATGGGGACAAAGAAACAGGGGTGTCTACTACAGGTTACACCATGAGTCTTGGATCAGGAGCTGTCTCATGGAGATCACGCAAACAGTCAGTTCCAGCAGATTCCACGACCGAGGCAGAATATGTGGCAGCAGCTGAAGCAACAAAGGAAATTGTGTGGCTCCGGAAGATCCTGGAAGATTTGCGGATGAAACAAATGTATTCCACTCCACTCATGATCGACAACACTTCTGCAATAAAGTTGGCCAAGAACCCAAAGTTCCATGATCGAACAAAGCACATCAATACAAAGTACCATCTAATTCGACATCATGTTCGGGCCAAAACCATCCATCTACATCATTGTTCCACAAATGAGAAAACTGCTGATATCTTCACCAAAGCACTTGGAAGAGAAAAGTTTGAAAAGTTCAGATCGATGCTTGGGCTCACCAACATCCCTTCGGATTAAAGGGGGGAATGTTGACACCTAATCCTAAGGGTTGGGTGAGAATATTCAATATTGTATATTATTTAATATTAGGAAATAAGGAAGGCCAAGAGTCATTGGGAGATGAATCCCAATAGCCTCACCTCCATGTATAACTACATGTACATTCTTCATCTAATACACATTCTGATTTGCGGAGTTACCTCCTAGTTTGACACATATAACTTTCATGAAGCATCATATTCATAATTCATAATGACTTGTAAACTTATAAATGCCAACTTCAAAGTTTCACCTTTCAAATTCAAACTTCAAACTTAAATTGTCATTAAATATATGAAAGAGTCAAGTTTCAACTGTTCAACTATCAACAACAAATAGAAAAGACTAGTAAACAACAAATCTATTTTATCTACTAGTTGGCCCCTTGCCACGCCCACGAGAAATGTCTAATTTGTGCGAGCCACGAGGAAATGGTGGTCTTCTAGTAGTCTCAGGAGTACCACGACCATGACTAGAAGGTGGAGGCTGGATCTGCAAAGGAACAATAGTGTGATATCGAGAACCGACACTAGCACTGGCACCCGCACCCGCACTACTACCAGTAGATGGTGGGACTGGCCCTGTGTGTGGCGGTGTTGCTGATGCTTCATCATCATCCCTAAAAAGTTTTGCTTCTAGTTCTTCCATATGTACCGTGTTGTCCTCCAAATTATCATCCTCTGGGTTGTTGTCCTAGACTCTATATGATTGATCCTCATTTGCCCAATCACAGTAATGGCTCAACAACCTCAAGTTGTAATGCACATAAACCAAGCTTTCAACTCGGTTTTCATTTAGCCAGTTTCTTCTCACATTGTGTATGAAGCTGTAGGTGCTCCAACACCTCTCTGTAGAAGAAGTGTTCACAACCTGTGAGAGAACTTTTTTAGCCAACTTTGGCAAAAGTTCCATGCCGCCATATGCTTCCCACCATGTGAGAGCATCAGATCTGTCCCTGTCTTCCATTGCATGGAAAGAACCAAAGTTAGCAGTGTAACTGAAGTATTTGCCTAATTCAAAGCGCAATCTAGCACACTCCTCCCTGTCAGGTACCAACTTGCCCAATGCCTTCATGTACCCCTCTTGTACCTCTGGATCTGTGTGAGCATAGTTATTAAAACTGGAACCGGTGACTGGACTGGTGGACCTAATGAACCGGGTTTCTAACCGGAACCTGTCTAACCGGGAGCAGTCAGATCTCAATGAACTGGTTTTAAAAAAAATACATCAAATAATTATTTTTTAATAAAAAAAAACTATTTTTAAGATTTGCAACCATGATTCCAAGCCAATAGAGACAAAATATGCAAAGTTTGCTCATTTATATACCATGCAAAGGTGAATATATCAAAATGGCACCAAGTGCAATACATATCATCGAAAAATACATAAGCAATGAGGCTCCAAATGGCCCATAAAGTCCAAAAACAATGCTACAAGCTATGAGGCCATTAGCCTAATACAAGACTACATATTAGTGATCAACAACATGATCACTCCTCATCATGATCAAAATTATCACCACTACTAGACAAGGGATCATCAACATGAGCTACATAAATAATATGGCTCAAAGTTTGAGGACTTCTACAACTTTAGTAGTAGTAGTAGTAGCAAAAATAGACATCAAAACTACAAATCACTGAGCAACATGGTCTCTCATGAAACTCATCATTGATTCATCGCTACTAGAAATGGGATCATCAACAAGAGATACATAAACATCATCTAGCTCAAAGTCTTCGGACTTGGATTGTTCAACCTTATAACATGATAGAAATTGAAAAAGTTTAACATGCCTAACCAATGATTTTGGTTTGAGTGAAGGGTTCATCTCCTCAACCTTAAAATGCGGTAGAAAAAGATTAGCATGCCTAACTAGTTGTTTTCCTTTGATTGAAGGGTACATCAAGGTTCTTAAAGAACTTCATGCTCTTGATCAAATGCCAATATCATACCCTTACACATGATAGAATCAAATGGAAACATTGCAAATTCCCAAACCATAAAACCCTGAAAACCATTAAGTCTGCTGAATTTTGAGTGAAACCTAAAATTCTAGTTTCTCCATATGAAATCCAATGAAGTCGAAACCACTCTTAAACATCCTGAGTCATTTCATGGTAATGTTAAAAATTTAAGTAAAAGGATGAAAATGAAAAATAAAGGAAATGTCACTTTTACTTTAAGAATTTAAAGGAAATGTCACTTTTACTTTAAGAATTTAACATTACCATGAAATGTCAATGCTTCCCTTACCTCCACATCAGCCCTAAAACCCATTTCTGGCCGTTTTTGTTCTAGGGAGCGTTCAAGAGCGAACGCTCTCCGATCGCTTCCGGCGTTTAAAAAACACTCCCGAAGCGTTTTTTAAATGCCAGAAGCGCTCAGGAAGCATTTGCTCCCGAACGTTTCCGAAAACGCTCCCAAAAAGGCAAGGAACGTTTTAACAGGTTCGGAAACGCGCTTCTGAAAACGCTCCCCTCAAGAAGCGTTTTCGGGAGCGTGTTTCCAAATGCTCCCGCACGGAGCGCTTTTCGGGAGCGGGAATGGGGGGGGGGGAAGCTTCCCCGCAACTCTGTTCACATCTATTTGTTGATCCATCCTTTTATAAGTGACTTCCTAATTACTGGGTCTCCTCCCATTGGTGAAAGTCCGTAAAGAGTAGGGAGTCTTAGCTGTGGTGACAGTGGGCTAAGTCTCCATTGTTTCCGTTGACCTAGCAGTTGCCTTCTTAGGAGTCCCTTTTAGGTCCCTTGCTGGTTTGAGCAGTAACAATGATCACATAACATATGTAGCTAAAATTGTTGAACTCTCCAGACTTAAGAAATATTTGTCCCTTCCTATTCTCTTTAGAGCCATAATCATTACCATTTCCAGACAATCTTCAGTGTTTATGGGCCACCACAAGTGTTTGGTCATTTTTTTTTCTAACAATTACTAGATTTCTAACCACTTACGATGTTTTCCAACAATTCCATTATGCTTACTATTACTGCCCAAATTGTAGGTGTGTGATAAAGGCCCCAATCCACAAGGCAAATTTTGATGTGAATGTTTTAGGAATGTCACTCACTATCACCTCAAAAACCTGTCCTCCCACTGTAGGCTGGCTCTCCTTCAACTTAAAGGTGTTGGAAATACCAAGAGGCGGGTGAATCTGTATTTCACATCAATTCGTTGATTTTAACTTCACTGAGCATTAATTACCATTTGCATCAAATCAATACAAAAATCAACAACACCATTCAACAATGCACAACATCCAAGACAATACACAAGAGGTTTTAGGTGGAAACCCTTTCGGGAGAAAAACCACCAACCTCTTTTAATATAGGTCTTTAATGGTTACATCAACAAAAACTCCAACTTCCAAGATTCTCCAACAACCACTAGAATGAGGCTCTAAGTCCCTGATTTATCAGCGCCAACTGAAAGAATGCTCCAACAGCTTCATTTACCAACTCCAATTGAAAGGATGCTCCAACACCTTCATTTACTAGCTCCAACTAGTAGGACGCTCCAATGCCATGCAAGCTCCAAGTTTGAAGCTCCAACCTGAAGGAGACTCCACTCTCCGTTTTGCACTACCCTGTAGCCCTACTCAACAAGCCACCACTTGCCCTGAACGCTCTAACCTCCAATTCACCACAGTGGACCGCGATTTCATCTCATTTTCAGATTGGATCCACCTCTGCTTAATATCAACTTAAAATCATTTTGCTGTCTTTGTCAATCAATATCATCAGCTGCAATATCACTTGATTTTGCTAGGCTTTGCATAAATAACTCCTTTCTCAACACCCTTATTCAAGAGTTATAAATGCCTTTGTCAAACCCTAGAAATATTCAAGTCAACAATGATTCAAGATACTAGTTAATTTTCATAATGTTCTATGCTGATATAATCACTTAAAAGTTAAAACAATTTATTCCAAATTCAATCACCCCAATAGTAGCTAAGCAATTATAGATAGAACAATAAATAGTAAATGCACAATAGAAGATAGCCAAGCACAATGAGACATAGAGATTTTGGTCAAAGGCCAAAGAAAAACCCCACAAGGGGGAAAACCCTTAATCAATTCTTCTTGTTTTATTAGTAAATCAATGTTCAGCACAAGATACATAGTCCAATTGTACATCCATAAACCAGAGATAGTCAAACTTTGACTTTCCCAAATCAAACAATCCAAAAGTAATCAATGGTAAGAGAGAAAGTCAAATTTGGTCAAAATATTAGTCTGCAATTTTTGGCCTGTGGAGGTATAGTCAACAACAGCCAATGGTCTGCAATAATCAGTCAAAGTCACTGTCAAACTGCCCGAAAAAATTCGGTCAACCCAACATTAAATTCAGCCTTCCTTCCTCAGTCAAACTTGGTCAAGACTCAAAACAAAGATAAATTCTTTCTGCAATTCGGTCAAAATTCAGCAGTCAACATGCAGTCAAAGCTCAAAGTGCCCAGAATAGTTCGGTCAAAGTCTCCTTCAATTCGGCTTCCAAGGCAGATAAAAAATTCAGTCAAATAAGATCCAATCAACCCAAGTAAAAGAGAGTCAAAGTTGGTCAATGCCAAAACAGAAAAAGCTAATGCAGATCAAAATCCTTTTTCACCTCCTTCGCACGTGTGGAATGTCTCCTGCAATTTCAGAGATGATTGAACTTGTTTGTGATGTGTGGTGATGTCCAAATGAACTCCAACATAAGGTCTATTTATATGTGGTCTTGGAGGGTCAATTTCACTTGGTGGGGCCGACTTGTCTTCTTTAGGTTGACTTTGTCAAGGGTAAAAACTATGACTTTTCTTTATTGATTCGGTGATGAAATTTTGACCGTAGCCACTCAATTTTCAACAATACTTTTACTACTCAATAGTGCATCAAACCTTAGCTTAGCCCAACACTGGCAAATCGTAACATGAAAGCTTATTCTGACCTATAGGACTCAACATACCCTACTCATGAACATCAACAATGTAATCTATCTGCTCTGGAACTTGGCAAGTACATTCCTTGTTATTTGATATACACATTCAAACATTCAGCTAGGTCAGCCAACATAACATACTGACTGTCAATTAATTCTAGTTTTCAATAGCTCAGCTACAACATCAAATACTGCCATCATACAACGAATGCCTCAACATATTGATAATGACATTAGTAATATATGTCCTTACTGCTGATGTATGCTTCAGATATGCAATGATGAGCCCAAGGATTATATCAAAATTTCAGAACTATTTCTGTTGTTGGTGTAACAGTGATACTTATGGTTGCAGTGCTTGATACTGAAGCATTCAACAAGCTTCAACCCTACTTCAAATTTCAAATTCCAATCAAATCATAAATGCTTCTCTTTAATCAATTCATACCTTTGTTGCAATGCTTGATGTTGACGTCTTCAACAAGCTTCTGTTGAGAAATCTAGGGCAGCTAGATTAGGTGATTTCTCTTACTTTGATAACTGCTTGGGATGTATTTTTACTTTTTTTTTCCACGGAAAAAAAATCGGACTTTCTATATATATTAGAGAGTCATAGAGCATATGCATTGCATTACAAATCAACTCCCAATCTCCTTCAGGTGAGGGAGAAAAGCAGTCACGGCTTCCTTGGGCACCCATCAGTATCCCTAAGGCTGCCAGAGCAGAAAGAAAATCTTGACAAAAAGAAAGCACTTCCAATCTTTCATATCTCCCGGCATAACACCGAAACAGAGATAAAGAAGAGACAGAAGCATGCCTTCAACATCTGAAGTAAAACCAGACATATCAAAAATAAAAACCTGCAGAGACCGGCAGTAGGCACTATTCCGGTCTCAATGTTTCTCGTATGAAAACAAAAACGAAAATGTTTTTTGTGTAAACTGTGTCAACAGGCCTCCTCGGAAGAGGAAAACAGCCCACAGGAAAGTTTAAAATAAAAGTTCTGTTTCATAGTTTTTGAAGATAGACATAAACGAAAATATGAAGTTCGAAATAACAATAAAATAACAGCAGCAGCATGATAATAAGTAGAACATCAAAGCAGAACAATGTCATCCAAAGAGTGGCTGGTCAATAGGAATGATCACCCCCTTGTCCATCTCTGTTACTGACCAGGTCCCCAAATCTTGTTGTACACCTGTTTTAGATAAGTTATCTGCCTCCTGGTTTCTTTCCCTGTAAATGTGGCAAACAGTGATATCATTAAAAAAGCTTTTGATATGCAAAATCTCATTAAGCAAAGGAAGCAAAATATAATTTCTGCAATGTTGAGTCCTGTTGAACCAATTCACAACATTCTTTGAGTCACTGAAGATCTGAACCTGTCTCAACTGTTTCAAGGATAGCCAGCATAGAAGGTGATATAAGGCCTTGAGCTCAGCAAAGTTATTAGTCCCCTGCCCAAGGCCAATTGAGGCTCGAAAAGATTTTTCACGAGTAACATGAATGACCAAACCTGCTCCGCATCGTCCATTTAAGTCTGCAGCCCCGTCAAAGTAGGCCCACGGAACAGATTCCCTAATAGATTCAGTCTGAATAGAGCGGTGGATGGAATGTCCAGATGAGGATGGAATGCTGTCGTATATTGCTGCCCCTTCCACAGCCAATTTTCCAATAGGGAAAGGAAGGTCTTTGAAAATTACTTGGTTCCTTGCTAGCCAAGTGCCCCAGGCTATCAGAAGAGGGATGGAGCGGACTTTGTCATCAGAGGCCTCCTGCCACCACCGGAACCATGCTTGCTGGATACTATCTCCTTCCCACCTGAGAGGAGAATTAATGAGTCTCAAGGATTCAGCCCAAAGGCTGACATTGAAAGGGCATGTGAGAAATAAATGCATTGTTGATTCCTCATTTGCTTTGCAAAGAGAGCACCATCCTGGGCCTATTTTCCCCCTTTTCTGCAAGAAATCCCATGTTGGCACTTTTTTCTGAAGGATGCACCAGAAGAAGAGTCTAGTTTTTGCAGGGCATTTCAACTTCCAGAGAAGTTTGGACCACCATGCAGGGTCTTCCCAACCTTGTTGGGACATCAACCATTTGTAGCCCATCTTAGGTGAGTAACTTCCTGTCTGTGCATGGACCCAAACTAGCTCATCCCTTGCTTCTGAAATCCGGACAGAGGAGTTTTGAAGGTCCAACACAAAGAGGCTCCATTCCTCCCTCCATCTCTCCTCCAAATGAAGATCAGCTTCTGTCAACCACCCTTGTCTCCAGATGGTAGTAGTCCTAGGATTGGCCACCTGGTTCAGAAAAAGATATCCCCGTTCAGTTAAAATTAATTTCAGATCATGTGATAAGGCATATCTTCCCGAGCACCCAACCCACGGGTCACATCCAATCCTCACCCTAGTACCATCCCCCACTTTCCATGCAAGTCCTTGTTCAATAATGTGAGCCGAAGCAACTACTGCCTTCCAGACCACCGAGGTGTTTTTGGAGGACTTAACAGGATTGCGAACCCATTCAATAGCTGTGGCCGGGGCTATGTACTTTCTTTTTGTAACAGTAGACCATAGAGAATCGGTCGATATAAATCTCCATGCCAGCTTGGCTGCTAAGGATTTTGAAAAAAAAAACAAATGCTTAATTCCCCATCCTCCCCATTCTTTCGGTCTCGAAATCTTATCCCATGCAACCCAAGGAGTCACATGTTCAACTTTAGATCCAGCCCATAAGAATCTGCTACATAGTTTATCTATGGAGGCTAATATACCTTTAGGTACCCACATGAGACTGGCCCAGTAAACAGGAATTGCCATCAGAACTGACTTTATTAGGACTAGCCTCCCTGCTCTAGACAACCATTTATGACTCCACAAGTTGAGTTTCTTTTCTATTTTTATCGGGAGCCATTTCCAATCCTGTACCTGGTAAGTGTCAGGTTTCAGCAGGAATCCCAAATATTTAAAGCTTTCCTGCAGAGTTTTGATTTCAAATGGAAGAAGAGCCCCTACTCTGCCACTCTCCTCCAAAGACATTCCTGAAATTGTAAGGGTCGATTTCTGCTCATTGATTTTAAGACCTGTGGCTTTAAGAAAAAGGTCCAGAATGTTCTTTAGAGCTCTACAGTCCTCGACACTTCCATTGCTGAATAAAATGATGTCATCTACAAAGAGCAGATGGGTTACCCACATATTTACAGCCACTTCAATTCCTCGGATCTCTCCTTGTCTTTTTGCCCTACTTATCATCAGACTAATCCCCTCAGCAGCCAACAAGAAAAGTAGGGGGGACAAAGGGCATCCTTGTCTCAGCCCTCTCTCCGGATTGAAAAAATTGGAAGCTGCTCCATTGATTAATAAGGAGATAGAGGATGAAGTAATGCAGCTCATAATCCATCTTACAAAATCGAATCTGAAACCAAGGTGAGTCAACATTAGGCGCAAGTACATCCAACTTATTCTGTCGTAGGCCTTTGATAAGTCAATTTTAACAATTGCCCCTTTCTTACCATTCCTCTTTAAGCTGTGCAGGGTTTCTTGAGCAATTCCCACTGCTTCATGAATCTGTCTTCCATCCAGGAAGCCGAACTGCTCTGGAGAGATGTGCCTAGATAAGAAAGGTTTCAGCGTTGAAGCAATGATTTTGGCAATAATTTTATAGACACAGGTGCATAGGGAAATAGGCCGAAAGTCATCGAAAGAGGCTGGCTGATCAGATTTGGGGATTAGAGCCAGAAAGGTTGAATTGAAGGGTTGATAGATAGATCCAGAGGATCTCGATTCATCCACCACCGCAACCAGATCATCCCCCAGGAATTCAAAGAAATGAAGGAAAAATTCCAATGTCCACCCATCTGGCCCAGGACTTTTATCCTTCTGCATATCCTTGAGGATGTCCTCCACTTCCTGTTTAGAGACAGCTTCCATGATAGAGTCATTGTCTTCTTCCTCAACATATCTTGGAAAGAATTGGGCAACTCTGATGACCTCCGCTATGGATACTTCCTCCGGGGCTTTGAAAAGATTCTTGAAGTGGTTTACACCTAGAGAAGCCAATTCTTCAAAGGATTTTGCCATTTCCCCATCCTCTTTTTTCAACTCCCAAATTGTATTAGCAATCTTTCGGCCCTTTGCATAATTCTGGAAGAACTTAGAGTTTTCGTCTCTCGCTTGCAGCCAAATGGCTCTACTTTTCAATCTCCAGCTTTCTTCCCTTAACTGGAGAAGTTTTCTCCTAGAAGCTTCCAATTCTTTAATTCTGTTTCTTGAATCCAAGGACTCATAACCAGTTCCATCCGAATTTTCCAACAGATCTAACTCGAAGTTTATACTTTTGAGCTCCTCTTCTTCCTTCAGTTTCTTCTGATGCGCCCATTCTTTTGTCGCTTGCTTCATTCTCTTAAGATTGTTCGAAAAGTGGGTGCGTCTACTTCCCTCTTCATTATGATTGTCCTTTCTCCATGTATCATGGAAAAGAGCTTCGAAGGAAACATCCTTCAACCAGGATGAGTTGAATTTAAACGGGGTTCCAGGTTTTTTTACATCTCCTTTCAATTCCAGGAGGACTGGGAAATGATTAGAGTGACCCCCTTCCCCGACCCAGTGTCTAAAGACTGAAAGAAAATCCACCAGAGGCTCACAGAGAAGGAAGCGGTCAAGTCTTTTGCCCACCCAATCGACTCCGAGGCGTCTGTTTCTCCATGTAGGGCGCAATTTGATCAAAGGGGCATCCACCAGGTGGGAGGAAGCAATTTTATTCCTGAAAAAAACAAAGAGGGGGTCCGAGTGGGCATTAGCACCCCAAGATTCCAAATCCCCCAAAGAGAAATTCAGGTCACCTCCAATGATGAGGTAAGGATGTGAGAGACAAGAGAGGCTGAAAAAAGAGTTCCAGAAACGTTCCCTCTCCAAACAGAGCCCATAGACATTCAGGATAAGGAAGGATATACACAACTCTCCAGAGTAGAGTTCCAATGCCAAACAGTTTTCAGAACCCCAAGAGGAGACTTCCTTGAGTTTCCTCATATTGTAACCTGTAGCTACACCCCCCGACCTGCCTGCGGCGTCGAGAGCTGAGAAGGCCCACCCAGGCAAAAGCTTTTGAAGAGAACAGATAACATCGTCACTTTTTCCCATAGTTTCTTGGAGGAGAATAACATCAGGGTTATAGGATTGCACAAGGTTTTTGAAGGCTAGCTTTTTCGGCTGGCTAGCTAAGCCTCTGCAGTTAAAAGAAAGAAGGATCATCAGGGAACAGGGGGGGGTGGTGGCTCCGCTCTAAGCACCCCAGGAAAAGTTTTCTGCTTCCCGTCGGCAATGTCAATGACAGCTTTAAACTGGGCTTTTGAGAGTAAAGATTTTCTTCCCCTTAACTTCCTTGGCCCAATTACAACTGGGTCCAAGGCAATACCTCCTACAGCCTGTCCCTTACCTTTTCTGTTGGCCAAAGGGCGGAGATTATAAGGTGGGTTTTCCAAGGTATGAACACAGGAATCAGCAGCAGAAATAGCAATCTCATAGGATTCAACAGGAGTGAAAGTGGTCTCAGAGGTAGGTAGAGCATCAACAGAAGGAAGAGAGACCGAGATAATAAGACTATCAGAGGAGGCTTTAGATAAATTCAGCGCAGAGAAATCATTTAAAATCTGCCTAGAGGGACCAGGCCTTTCTGAGAGAGACTGTAAAGAGATTACTGAAGAAACATCACAAAAGGGAGGAAAAGAAGACGTACCCGCCATGGACGCCCCAAGAAGCTCATCAGGTAAGGGAGCCAGGGTGGCCGGCGGAGTAATCTGAGCGGCAAATGCCATTTTGCCATCCAAGTGATGATCCTGCTCCATTAAGTCGATTATTTCTGGAGCCCTCGACTGTTCTACTGAGTGCACTGAAACCTTCTGCTGAGCCCCCCCAGCTTCCTGTGCAGGAACCCCCTAAGGACGGAAGGGTTTCATCTGACGGCGACGACGACGATGTCCCAATGGACATTCCTTAGCAAGATGACCACACTTATGACACCGAAGGCAGCGGAAAGGGAGGTTTTCATAGTCCAGAATTTGAAGGAATTCAAGGTCCCTGTATTTTAACGTCATTGCGTCCGCCAAACCCTCCCTTGGATTTAGGCTTACGAGCACTCGAGCCATACTCCTGTCCTTGGTTATGATGTAAGAGTTATCATAATCCAGAAATTTACCCAAGGTATTGCCAATGGAGACAAAACAGATTCCATCCAGAATTGTAAGGGGAGTCCAGGGAGCTTTACCCAGACAGGGGACTCCGCCAATTTCTCCTTCTGCGCATCAAATAATGGAGTCCATCTGCGAAAAAGAATGGGACGCTTCCCAAAACTCCAGTTCCGTTCAAAAACCCAGTCCGCATGTGTTTTGCTGTCAAAGTGAATACTGAACCAACCCCTTTCCAAGACAAGAATCTCTAAAGGCTTGCCCGGGGCTTCTTTCCACTCAGAATTGACCCAATCCGCTATGTATTCGGCCGAGTACTTCCTTCCTCTTACACGGCCAACCAAAATAGTCTCAGTTGCATCCATTGTTTGTTCTATGCTGATATCTGCTCCCAACAGACAGCACGGGCGAAGCTCTTTCTTCTTGATGGACTTCGGTTTCTGTCTCTTTTCCCCCACGACTTCCTTGAAGTCCCCGTTCGTTCCCTCAGCATTTGGAACAGGAGCATCCGGCGCAACCGAAAATGGCGGCCCTTGACCCTCTCCTTCAGGCACAGAAGGGACTTCTACTTCCTCCGACGACCTCTGCTGATTTCCTTCGGCAGTCCCAACCTCCTTTGCGCATGCAACAACCTGAGGGATCAATGTAGAAGTCGAGGCCCTAGGGTTTCTGTCAACCCCTCCGCAAGATGTGGCCCAAGGCAGTCGATTTATACATGCGGCGGCCTGAGGGAATCTTAAAGAAGGTCCTCCGCCACCTTGTGAGGCTTCTTGACCTTGGGGTGCGAAAAGCAGGGGAGAACCTTGCCAGGGGCAAGCTTGACCTTGCGGGACTCCACCGACAAGAGTCACTTCTCCTACAGATTTGGAACTTGAAAAACCTTGCAAACCATAACTTCCTACAATATCTTCCAAGCCACCAGAGAGCTTAGGTCGTGAAGAGTTACCTTGGTCCTTGTTTGAAGAGATAATGAGAAATGCTTCAAAAATTCCGCCCGGTCTTCTACTGCTCGCAGCTGCTCTTGGTTCTCCACAGGAGTAGCGCCCGCCCGCCAAAACCCATTCCAGGGGTTCAGGAGGTTCTCGTCTCGTCGGCTTGCCCCATATTGAGAGCTTCCCGCAATCACCTCTTTACTGGGACCCTGGATGTCTATATTCTTTGGGAAGAACAAATCAAGGTTCTTGGAAGAGACCTCGTGGCCCCAGCACGTCAAAAGGTCCTCCGGCGCAGGCTCGAGCTCAAGAAATTCACTATCAAACCCCATCCCTGCCGCGCCCTAACAAAACTTAAACTGACACAGCGTGAAAACCGCGACCGTCTCAAAACCCTAGTTGTCAAAACGCTTTGCAGTAAACAAAGTCGGTTAAAATGGAATAACCCCATCCTATGGTTGTAAAACTAATGGTCCGAGTTCCAACCTCGCCACAGATACCTCGGGGCCAGAAAAACGTTTGACATTTTTGGTTACCGGACGATCTTGACATTTTTACATTCGCCGCATGTAATATCCCCAAAGGGAAATAACCAGTAATACACAGAAATATGCCAGACAGATATAGAAAATACAATGATGGAACCAGATCATGGAACAAGTACATATAGAATGCCAGAAAACTAAGCCATTTTATTAATGTGAGAATACATAGAGAGGAGTACAAAATAATCAGAATGAGTGCACCTATCCTTGCCCTAGGCAAGTGGAGACCCTCTCAAATAGATAATGGCTGCAAATAAGGACAGCGTCCTAGCTGGCTGAAGATCTGCTATGAAGAGCTGCTGCTGGAATGCAATGGAACTGTGAACTGAAGACTAGAAGATGGCTGATCTCAATCCTCCAAACCCTCACCAATAAAAACGCTGTCTCTGCTAGTGACAGCACAGAAGAAAAATGAAATGCTGGCCACAGAACCTCCAGATGGCAAGATCAACTCCTCAAGGCTGGGACCACTGAAAAACGCTGCCAAATCTCACACACCAGACTCTGCTCATCAGATCAGCGTCCCTCCTGACTGGATCTGCGTTCTCTCTCCCTCAGATCTGCTATATCTGAATCCTCCTTTCCAGATCTGTGTCCTATCACTCCAGTTCTGCGTCCTCTAAGGCCAGATCTGCTGCTATTTCTTCAGATCTAGGCTGGATCTGACAATATCTCCTCAGATCTAGGCTTCCTTCTCTCCAAATCTCCACCAAGAAACTGCTGCTGACTACCACTGAAACTGAAGGATGTTACTCAGAAAATTACCTTACTAGGGCAGGCACTCGAAGTCCCCCGAAGCTAAGGGTGATACAGAAAATAACCTTACCAGGGCAGGCACTCGAAGTCCCCCGAGGCTAAGGGTGAGATCTCCGAACGGAGACACTTGGTTGCACTAAACAGTGCTGCAGACCGACTAAACAACCGGCGTGCTGAAGCAGACAGAAGTCTAGCTCTCAATATCAATATCAAATCATGCATGCCAAAATGAGGTGAGAGCCCCACCTTTTATAGTGCTAAACTCCCTCCAAAACCTTGACTGCGTCCTTCACTCTCCTTGGCCTGCGCAGTTACCCTTGGGTCAGCATGAGGCCTCCCCTCATATCCATGTGGACCCCCAAGGCCCCCTCTCTAAGTTATAACGTTAATCAACTAGGAAAACACTTTATTTTATAAAGTGAGGTGACTAAAGTGAGGTGACCCCTCTTATTTCTCACTTTATTTATTATTTCTAGCTAAAGTGGAAAAATTAAACAAAAATGAAATATTCCAATTAGCAAGGCTAATTGGGAATATTACACCGCATTCAATGATGTGCCAGGGTCATGAGACCTAGGGCCGAGGCCTGAAACCCTTGGTCACCATCGCTCG
The DNA here is from genome assembly GCA_034641835.2 of Pinus albicaulis. Taxonomy (NCBI): domain Eukaryota; kingdom Viridiplantae; phylum Streptophyta; class Pinopsida; order Pinales; family Pinaceae; genus Pinus; species Pinus albicaulis. The sequence goes on from CM076582.1 coordinate 946,096,559, forward strand.
AAGCTCCATTCTCTTCTTGGGATGTTTTTTTACTTAACATAATTAGCTTCTTCTTTCTCTTGATTATATTTAGTGTTCTTATCACCAAACAACTACCAAATCATAAAGAGCAATGAGACAAGAGGACACAAAATGTAGGCGATCAACCAGTGCCAAAACCTCTCCTCTTGAGAGGAAAACCCACAAGAATTCTTCTCTTCTTATAGAATCTTCAAATGACGAATTCCAAAACCTAAGATCCTTGACAAAGACCCCTTGAAGACCAAGTTAACCTTTCTCCTTGATGAGCTTTCTTTCCAGCAATTTCAACCGCAACAACTTCTTCAACGACTTCAACCCCAATAGTTTATTCTACAATTTTGACCCAACAGTTTCTTCTGCAACTTCAATCTAGCATTTTCTTTTGCAAGTTCGACTTGCCCAACAAATTTTCAGTACTTCAACTTGCCCAGCAACTTTCCATCAACTTGACTTGCCCAACAAATTTCCAGCACTTCGACTTTCCCAACAACTTTCCAGCAACTTGACTTACCTAACAACTTTCCAACACTTCGACTTGTCCATCAACTTTCCAACAACTCGACTTGCCCAACAACTTTCCAGCACTTCAACATTGCCCAACAACTTTCTAGCACTTTGACTTTTCCCAACAACTTGACTTGCCCAATAACTTTCTAGCACTTCGACTTTGCCCAACAACTCGACTTGCCCAACAACTTTCGAAACCCTAGCACAAGAGAGAGAGACCCAAAAACTTCGATCTTTATCTTCTTCTTCTCATCCTTGATTTTTGTCCTTTTCCAGCTTCTTTCTTGAGGAGATCGAACTTGCTTGAGGTGTGTCGAAATGAGGTCGAGTTCCTTTTTATTTATAGGATTTGTAGGAGTACAAATTGCCTCCATGAGGCCGACTTGATCTTCCTTGTAGGCCTACTTGTTTCTTTCCCATTGACAAGGTCTTGGAGGGTCTTTGAGTCTAGTTTTGACTCAAATAAATTTTCTTTACAATATGTAACATGCCAAAAAGGGTCTTCCATACATTACAATGACTCAATTGACTTGTAGACTCAATGAAAAACCCTAGAACCACTAAATGGGTGCTTGACCTAAAACATAAATTTCCCATGAGCATGAAACCCATGCCTCAAGAATAATAATAAATTTATTTTTCTCTTTACAATAAATATAGAAAATCATGATTACATATGTCATTATAAACACTGAACCTAGTTACATATTTCAACACTCCCTCTTAACTAAGGAGGTATTCATAATCCATACAAGGTACTTGGACATTCTAAAACTGAAGAATTCTCATAAGAAGTGTCAGATTGGTAAGCCATCTCATAAGCTACTTCCTTAGCATATGCCAGAGCATCTCATTATACCAACCAACGTTGTCACATAGCAAGGCCTTGACTAACAACTCTATCTCCCCACAAGATCAAAGCACAATGCTGGCGAGACCAATGACTGACAGACACCATCATCATTGTCTCTCAAGGCATATACCCCACCTGAGTGTTCACAGGGTATGTCTTTTTAGGAAAATTCCTATCTTTGAATAACATATCCTCAAGGAATTTCCTCTTCGACTACTCTTATCTTGGATACCCTACTTCATCCTCAAAGAGTATCTGAATCAGTCTCAGGTGCTTACCCAATCCTCTGTTCCTTCTTCACAATGTGAAGATAAGAATGATGTGTCTATCTCTCGTCATGGCCTTCACTAAGAATTACCGTTGTTAGTCCTGGTCTAATCCATGACACATGAAGTAGAGAACCATATCGGTCACTCCCTCTTAACCAGGGAGGACCAACTCATTCCTATAAAAGGAATATACCCTAGCTCCCTCTTAACTAGGGACTTGTTCAACAATAACTCTTTGGTGGAGATCATGGTACTATCAACTACTAGTAGAGCTCCTCCTTTCGATGTCATGAACTTCATCTTCTTCATTATGGAGCCTTCATCTTCTAGTTCTTCTTTGTAGGGCATCGACCAATTATCACTTTCCTTCAACAAACCATAGGATTGAACCAATAGTTATGTCATCCTTCTTTTCATCAGAAAGTGATCTTCTAGTCCACATCTGCCTTTTCTTCATACAACTACCTCTTCCAAGTCATGTTTCCTTTAGGATCTTCCATCCAACGACATGAGTGCTAGTTGTAGGTGACATCTATAGCTCTCTTTCGATAGCCCTCTATCAATCCATCCAAATGTTGTTCAAAAATAAAAAATAAACATCAAATCAAAGTTACCTCTTGTGATGGCCTTTCATCGTGACATTTGCTTGCTTGCAACATCAACATCATGTATATTCATAAACACATCTGCAAGACTTTCAATGTCAAGGGTCTCCTTCCTTTACAGAACTAATCAAGGTCTTCATACCTTCTCTATGGAGATGTCATAGCCATTTCTTCTAGTCGTCGGATGTTGATTTCCTTTTCTTATGTGACTATAGTTGCATCTTTAACTATCTCTTCTTTCTTTCTTCTCATATTGCTCCCCAAGAACTTCCATCCATAGTTCCTTTATCTTTATCAACCACCTCATATTCCATATGAGGTCATATTATGTTGATTTCATCTTGTCAATATGTGAACCATGCCTTCATGCATCTTTCCAAATGAAGAGACCCCTTTTCTTCGATCATGCTCATGAGGTAGAACATTTACCCATGCTATCTGCAACTATAAGATGACATGACTAAATCTATCAAACATATACATACCTCATTTCTCCTTTTGATCATCTAGTCTTCCTTTGGCAATTTCCTTTCCTTGCTTGAAAGTTCTTCATGCTGCATTCCTTTGTCACCATACCATCATCCTTGTAAACAATGAATCCCATACAAGGTGTGTAAATTTTTGTAGATGTTCTATGCTAGGAGCAATTTTACTTTTCTCACAGCAATCATATAAATAGTTAAGCAAAATGCAGATAGAACATATAAGTGGATCTTACAGAAGACAAATCAGAAACAGGAAAAATGTGTTGGTTCGTTAGGCGGTCAACAGGATGCTTCAACCAGCAAAGTCTCCTTGGTCAGCCAGCCCAGCATGTGTCACAACAGTCCTCCAATCAGCAAACGAGTCAACCCAAGTCAACTCCAAAAAAAGTCAACGCTGTCCTGAAAAAGTCAACGCAGGGCAGCAAGCTAAAAGTCAACGCAGCAGCAAATTGGTCAACCCTTTGACCTCGATTTCTGTGCCAAATAGTACGGCCTTCCAAAATCGAACTTCCCACAAAGTTTCAGCCCAATTGGACCATGCGTTGACCAAAGTCAACGCTGGTCAAACTTTCTGCAAAACCCTAACTGCAGAAAAAATCGTCCTTCAACTCAGCCGTACTGTTTTGTCCTTCTTCTCCTTCACACGTGTGGCTGAACTCGTCCTCCAAGTAGCTCGTACTATCTCAGATGAGAGAAGAAGATGTGAGTTGTGTTGTGATGAAATGCTCTCCAACTTTCCTGTATTTATATCCATCATTGGGGCGTGTGACACATCTGCTGGGGGTGTGAAACCTTAAGGCCGACCTGCACATATAATTTATTATGAATAATAAATTCAAAATAAATGTTCTGCTCATCGGATTAAGACATATTATATATGGATTTTACACCTCTCCGAAAGAGGAATCCAACAAAAATATTAGCCTCTTAATCTGAGCATCATAACATGGAGTTTGGACCTAGTTGTCCAAATTTAACACTCCCTCTCAACTAAGGAGAACTCCATCCATCAGTGCAATCAAACATCGTGCGTCATCCCGCCGTAACTTGCTTTGCTGGCCTCTTTATTTCAGAACAGAAGTGGGTCAGTCACAAAGACATCATCCCCCGACTGACATAATCAGTCGAGAGGTTCCAAACCTCTATCAAACTCATGAAGAGTATCCAACCAACCCAAAGTTGGTTCATCTGACCCGAAGTCAGGCAGAGGTCCCAGACCTCACAAAACTTGATCCCAGATCAAGTGGTTGGACCGTGCCATCCTAGATAGAGAGTACGGCAATCTCTGATGCGTCCATCGGTCTTTGCTAATAGTCTCTAGCTTTTCCCACCTCATTGGCCAAATGAGAGGTACTTCCCATGAGCCCTGAACTCAATGGGTAGGATGCATACGGGGCACAGATAAATGAGAGGCGAACCAGCTCAATAATCACAAGGGTGGGGCGGAAGCATTATGAGTGCTTATAGCTCCGAGAAGCTATCCCCAAAGCCCCCCAGAGCTCCCAGAGCTCATCGTCCAACAGGACCCACATCATAGGGTCTTTCCACGACACCAAGATTCTCACGGAAGGTTAGGAACTTGACCTTCCCCAGGGGCTTAGTGAGAATATCCGCGACTTGCTCATCAGTTCCTATATGATCGGGCAACTACCCAGGCGCCTCGGCTGGCCACCATCTTAGGATAAAGTGGTACACGATATCAATAGACTTTGATATTTTTATGAGAAGAATCCTTTATTTTTACCAAAAACATCATGATTACTATTATTTTTTGACATAAAATTCAATAAAAATCTTATTTTGTAAGTTTTTTTATTTAGATTTTCCCAAAGAAATTATTATATTTACTGTGTTTTTTAACAAAAAGTCTCTAAAAAGTGTATTTTTTGCATTCTATTTGTATTTTTTTGTCCATATCATTCAAAATATTAGTTTTTTTAGTGACAAGTATTTGATGTACATTGAAAATTAATTAGTAATACATAAACTTGTAGAAAATTTAAAATTTATAATATTGACCCTTTTTTCATTTTTTTATCTATGTGAAAAAGTGAGAATATCTTTACAATTATTATTTTTATTTTATTTTTAAAACACAAGTACATAAATGCACTTAAAAATAAACATTTCACGGAAGAAGAAGACATTAGAAAATGTATAGTGTCAAAATCAGTCCTCTAAAAAAACCGTTGGTGATGAAACGCCACCACTATTCAAAATCGACATAAAAAGCATCACATAAAAAAAATAAAAAAAATTAAAGTGCCACAAACATGCACCAAAAAAAAAAATTGATTCTGCATCACCACTTTTCAAAATCGGGTGTTTTTCTTGCTACGTCAAAAAGTAGGTATCAGTGCAGTTACCTATTTCATCGGTAACAGTGTTTAGTTCTGTGGTTGAAAAAAAAAGCATTCCTAAATGATAATTAAAAAGAGACTTGTATTTTTACTATTTTGATAAACCTTGCACATGCCTTCCGCACATTTTTTTGGCCGCACAAATTTTTTTCTTCACATGTTCCGCACACATATCTTACACCAATGATCACAATAATCTGAACATGAGAGAGATCGGTTGCAAAAGAAGTGTATTACTGCAGACCATTTCGATTACAATCTCTCAGATGGAAAAAATAGAAGTGAGATACATTCTAGTAGGAACGGGATATGGTTATTACATATGATAGTCACTTGAATAAAGGTTGTGTGTATTGCGAAAAAAAGCTGTACAAAAACAACATTTCATTGATCAAAAGATGTGTTTAGTGAAGTGCAGAGAAAGTTCATTGTGTGGAAGAAGCTTTCAAGATTTCATTGTGTTGTTGTACGCAATGTGTGCTGAAGGATTTTACTGTTAATATTTTAGTATTAGAACATAATCCATATTTTCTATTCAGAATAACATTGCTTATGCTTATATTATTGAGAAAATTTTAATTGTAAATAATGTACACCAACGTTGTTTAATTGAGTCAATTTGCGCGAAGCTTTTTGCATAGTGAAGTTAAATGATAAAAAGATTCGATTGATGTATCTGTGTTCTTGCTCTTGTGTAGAAGTGTGGAAGAATTCCATTGTATGGAGAGAGTTTATTATGTGAAATTATGCACTTTGCATTAAAATTTTTTATTGCTAATATTTTAGATATAATAATGCATATCTTCATAGTCCCTTTTCATTTAATTTACTTATAATAGAGGTTTCATTGTGTGCGTTTGTGTAACTTTGCACTAAATCCTTCTATTCTAATACTTTAGTATTGAATTATCGATAAGTGTTGTTGGCTAGTTCAATTTTCATATCATTGAACATATTCATAGTTGGAACTAGTGATTTTTTTATTGTGATGTCAAGCACGAAAAAGTTCAAAATTAATATACCATACCGAAAAAAGTTCTTTATTACAATCTTTTGCTCATATTGATAATAATAAACAGCGCATATTTCGGTATTCAATTTTCAAAGAACTATGAATAAAACTTATTATTAAATAATTTTGAATTTGTTATAAAGAAAATTTAGTTTAATTTATATCTATAATTTTTAGATTTATAGTTTTTTAAGTAGGGAAGTCCTTATCCAGAGGTTTTACTGTCTAGTAAATATTTTTCATTGTAACCTTTGGACAATGGAAACTATCTACAAGGAACCAAACCTTATCAAAGAACACAAAATTAGTAAAATTAACTCATGAATTTATTAAAAGTTGTAATGGCATAATCAAATCTTAAAGCAAATTAATTTCAGTTAGTAATTATATTCTTAAGAGATCTAAGTATCAGATCCAAAACTATTATTAAAAGTTAATTTTTATCTTAATCAATAATGCAATATGAGATATAAAACAAAGTTTCAAAGCATGTGTTCAAATACAAGTAAAAAAACGTTATCATAAAATCGATACATTCAAGTAGTTTTGAATGGAAAATAGTTCGTGTAGTTCAATTTGTAAATATGAGAATAAATATGCACAATGAGAATTTTTTACATGAACTAAATAACACAGAATTAGAAAACAAAGTTAAACAAGATAAAAAATCTAATACAGAGAGTTATTTCGCTATAAGTAGAAAGGGTGTGTCAGATATATAATTGATTAATTGTTCCACTGAATGAAATCTATGCAAAATGGAAGACATGCCAATATTATATTATTAAGATATATATGTCCAAGATGCAAAACAATTGTCAAATGTTCAATTTCGTTTAAAGAAACAACACAACATTTTTCCAAGCATATGCAAAGGGGAGAAAGCTTATGAACACCATTTGGAGTATTAAAGATGCATAGGTTTCGAACTTTAGGGGATTGGCTAAGATGGGGTGCTCCCATTTTGAAAACCCGTTTAAGGCCCCAAGAGATACTTCAATAGTGAAAGTTATTCAAATAACACTCATGTTCCCAAGATTCATAGAGGAGAAAACTAATAGGGACTTAATGGTCCCAATCTTAGAAAATGAACTAAAAGGTGTTCTACATAAGTTTTAGAAGGACAAGAGCCCTGGGATGGACAGGTGGGGTGTGAAATTTTTTGAAGGATTATTCGAAGTTTTAGGATATGATTTTCTAGCAGTAGCGGAAAGAATCTAGGAAAAATGAGATGATGCTTAAAGCTTTCAACTCGAATTTTCTTGCTTTTATCCCTAAGAAGGATTCTCCTTGCTCCTTTGAATAATTTAGGATAATATCCATGTGCATTGCAATCTACAAATTTATCACGAATATCATTTCCAATAGGCTCAAGGCTGTTATTTAAAGGCACATTTTAGAGGAACAATTTGGGTTTTTGGAAGGGCAATAAATTCATGAGGAAATAGGAGAAACCTAGGAAGGTATGCAAAACCTATGTAACCGCCTCCTCCCACATTTACCCAAGCTAACCATTCCACCGAGGTACAAATGTGACAAAGAGTTACTATGATATGATTCAACTCCCCAGGTATAGTTAAGGAAGTGGAACTGACAAGAAAATACCAACCTAACCTTCCTCAAATGTTACAGGACCTTCAGGAGCCAACCAACAAGACCGCTGAAAAGCAAAACATATTGCCCATGGAGCTTTATAACTTAGCTCGTTTTAGTATTTACAATGAACAACCTGGTGAAAATCAAACAAACATGACAACATAACAACATGACAACCATAACAACATGACACTCATACCGCTTATTGGAGCTTTAGAACACAACTCGATGTGGTATTTACATACATATAAATATACATAATTTGCTTTATTTCTCAGTTCTGAAGCATGAACATATTTATTTGCAAAATAAACCGTGGTTATGTTTGGAATTATCCTTATAGTTCCACCTGCAATACAGAACAATCAATAACATGATCAACATACTTTACGTACTTGTTAAGAAATGAAACATGTAAAACATTAGGGACTTTCATTATCAGATCCAGTGCAAGTCTGTAGGACACTAGTCCAATCCTCTCAAGGATATCGAAAGGTCCACAATATCGAGTTGCTAACTTCACACATGACCTAATCCTCAAAGAGATCTTCTTGGGATTGATGCACAAGTACACATGTTACCCAACCTGAAACTCCCTAAACATCCTCTTCTAATCTACATAAATTTTATTTCTGCCATGTGCTGCCTTCATATTATCCTTGATTACTTACATTTCCTATTCCATCTCTGCCAACATGTTCGATCCAATCAGTACCCTGTTAACTGGGTCACTCCAACTGATAGGAGTATTACAACTCTACTCATACAATGCCTCAAACAGACTCATCCTCAAAGAATCTTGATGCTCGTTGTTGTAAGAAAAATCAACGAGAGGTAGATGCTCTTCCCAAATTTATTGCTGATGCATCACATACATCCTCAACATGTCCTCCAATATCCTGTTGAGCCTCTCTATCTGTCCATATTTTTGCGGATGATAAGTTATGTTGAAGGCCAAATCTATACCCAAACCTAAAAAAACTCTTTCCAAAACCTAAGTGAATTTAGCATCCATTTCTGACACAATATTATTCAGTACACAATGCAAAATCACCACATCTCTGATGAATCTCTGTGCCACATCACTATCTAAATACATAGAATTCACTGAAATGAAGTGCACTACCTTTTTCAACCTATCCACCACAACCATGATGGAATCATGTTGTCTAGATATCCTCGACAAAACTATGATGAAATCCATATAAATGACCTCCCATTTGTACTCTGGAATTGGAATCAGTTGTACTAAACCACCTATATGTTTACACTCTACCAAGCATCTAGCCACAAAATCTGCCACTTCCTTCTTCAGATTTGGCCAATAATAAAACTTCTTCCTAGTTGTCAATGTTTCCTGATATCATGGGTGACTTGGATATGGCTTTACATGAAATTCCCTCAAGATAAGCTTCTTGAGCTCACTATTTTCTGACACATAGATCTTGTCCCTAAATCTGACCAATCCATCCACTGTGAGATGATAATCCACATCCAAATCACCTATACCATGTTGTAACCTATTATTAAGCTCCCTATACCTGTCATCATGTTGACCTTCCTATAAGATTAAACCATGTCAATCTGTCCCATATGAACTCATAATTACAATGCGATTTACTTGTACTCTTATGCTATGAGCATCTGAAAACTTGTTCTATTTCCCTTTAATGTACTTGATCTCAAAGTCAAACTCACTGATTGTTTCCAACCATCTATATTTCTTAGCATTATGATTTAGTTGATTAAATAATTACTTCAATCCGTTGTGGTCAATCATCAAGACAAACCTCCTACCAAGAAGGTAGTGCCTCCACATCTTCAATGCATGGATGATGTATTCTAACTCAAGATCGCATGTCACATAGTTCTTCTCATGCTCATTCAAATTATTGTATTTGTAGCATAATAATTATCCCTCCTGCATAAGGACTCCACCAAGTCCTCTCTTGCAAGCATATGTGCACACTACAAACTCTTTATTCGGGTCTACAATCTTTAAAACTAGAGAATTTTTCAATAACTGCTTCTGCTATTCAAAATTAACTATGCATTCCTTTGTCCATTCAAATTTATTACCTTTTATTTTCAACGATGTAATAAGATAAGAAATCTGAGATAATTTCCTGATAAACCTCCTGTAATAACCTACTAACCCCATAAATGACCTTACCTCATCCACATTCCTAGGAGTTTCCCATTTCATGATAAATTTTATCTTTTCCATGTCCACTGTTATGCCTCCCTTGGAGACAACATGTCCCAAGTAATGTACCTTTGTGTGAAATAAATTGCATTTTCTAAGCTTTCCATACAACCAATGCTCTCTTAGCAACCTCAAAAATTATGCTAAGTATTCGACATGTTCTTCCTCATTATTAGAATATATCAATATAACATCAATGAATACAATAAAAAACTTGTCTAGATAAGGACACAATACACTATTCATCAAGCATATAAAAGTAACTAGAGCCTTAGTAAAATCCAATGGAACAACAATAAATTCATAATGCCCATCCTTGGTCCTGAGAGTTGTCTTGTAAATGTCCTCTTCTTTGATGCGTACCTGATGGTATTCGATTTGATGCTTGGATGTGGCACATCTCACCGGTGACATAGGAATTACGCTATTCTTGAGGGTTATGTGGAGCTATTGCATGGATACTTCAGTTAGAACTCATGTGACAGAGTTTAGTGGAGTTGATTGAGGAAGTTAGTGGAGTTGTATTCAGTTTAACTAATCTAAACATAGTTGAGCTATTTGTATTCAGTTTAACTAATTGATACAATTAGTGAGAGTGGTGTGAATTAATTATTAATTAATTCATTAATTATAAACTCATTAATCAACTAAAGAATGCATCAGTTAACTTCAGTGCATGGATAGTTTCAGTGGAGACCAGTGCAGAAATAGGTGAAAGAGCAGGTTAACTATCAGTTGTGACTATACTGTTGCTATTTGCAACACACAGATAGGTGGAGTAATCAATGAGGATTGTGCAGTTCAATCCAGGTGGTTTATCTATATAAAGAGGCCATCCCATAGCTTGAACATGCAATTTAGGTTGGCTATCAAGTGGCTAAAGGTTGGAGCATGAGTTTTGCTAGATCTAGCTTGATAGTGTGTAGCAAGGGAGGTAGTGCATGAGAGCTTGCAAAGAGCTTTGTACTATGATTGTTACATTATCTCCATGACATGTATAATATACGGATAGTTGGGGGTTTTTAGCTTTAAGCTTTCCCATGAAATACTGTGTTCATATGTGTGAATTTTTATGGCTTTAATGTGTGCATGCAATTGATTTTATTTCCGCATGTGATGATCAATGGTAGAAGAGATTCTGTATTATGCATGAAGCTAAAATAGTGTGTGATTAGGAGAATCTCGGTGGATAACATATCAGTTATTCAAATTTCTACATGGTATCAGAGCGATATTGATCATTGGAGAAATTGCAAAGCATTGAAGCGGTTGAGTTTTAGGATAAACTCAGAAACATAAAGATGGAGAAAGCCGGAAATATACATGCATATTGTATATAATTTTCTACATGGAATGAGAGCGAGAATTTTTGGGTGCGCGAGTTTGTAGGGAATATCTGAAAATATTTGGTGAAATATTTTCAGAACCAAATAGCATATTTGGATTCCTTGCGAAAAAACACCCAAATTGAAAAAAAAAATCGGTCGAATCGGAGCTCGGATGAGGGAGATATCATCGATTTAAAATCAGCTCTTTTGTTAGAAAATTTTGCGACGGCGGGACAATTGCAATGTGCACGAGCCAAGAATCTACATGCACTGAGGTACAAGATGCATGCAAAGCTTTGAAGAGCAAAGCAGAGGTTAGTGACTTGGTGGTTGAGAGGGAGCCTCTCAACATGCAGCGTGAGAAGCAGTCTCGGAAGGTTGTGGAGCAGCCACAACTGGAGATGCAGAAGAATCTTTATAGATTTGATGTAGATGGGATTTATACGGAGCTTCCTACTGTTGGGAAGCGGAAGGAAGACATGCAATTGATGCTTGAGAGGAGCAAGTTTTGCATACGGGTGATAGTGAACCTCGGGATGTGGAGGAGGCGACCACGGGGGGATCATGGAGTGGAAGAAACCACTCATGCGAGAAATTTCGAGCCGACGGGGCGGAGAGGGAGTGCATACGGCTATACCACCGGGTATGAGTGGGGGCGACATGCATGATTAATCCCAAGAGGAGATTTCTGGGCAGAATTCATGAGATGGTGTGGATCTCATGAGTTGAACCTGGCTACGAGGTGCCCACAGCGTAGCAGTAGCAGATCAATTGGATTGATGCAGGCAGATCAAAGTGATAGTGTTGGATACTGGAGTGCGGATCAGAGTTGACAACAAGTGCAAGAGTGCATGGGTGCAAAGAGTTCAACAACGCAGTGGTTCCTGATGACATGTGCAGTAGCTAAGCAAAGGTCGAAGACTTTGATGATAGATGCTAGATGCATCAGACTGATTGAGTTGGTTGGAGCCTATTCAGTTTCAAAAGTGTTGCATGCAAAGGGTGCATGGTGCATGCATGGAGTTGCATGGTGCATGCATGAGTTTGCATGGTGCATGAAAAGGGTGCATGGCGAATGCATGGAGTGCATGTCACATGAATGGAGTTGCATGGCACTTGTGAAGGTTGCAGGGCGAATGCATGGAGTTGCATGTCGCATGAAAATACAGTCCTTTCTTGTTGAGAGGGAATGTTGAATATTGCAACAAGAAACAGTGAAGGAGGCATCCTAAAACATCTTTCCTAATCCTAGTTGGAAAGTGATCACCTAAACTAGGTGGGGGCCACACAGGTGATTTTTGTCGCAAAGTCTATTTTTAGACTATGTCTATTTTTAGACATATGGAGCATGGTCCGGGGATTGCAGTATGTTATTCTTGGATGATTGGTCAAGTTGGTAAAAATAGATGGACATCTATTTTTAGACATACAGGTCGAAGTCTATTTTTAGACTGCCTTCCTAAAAATATGGAAGTCGAATATTATTAGCTCTTAATAATATTTGGACTATAAACATTATCTTATTCTCTTGAAGCACTTCAGTTTGATGCCTGGATGTGGCACATGCAGCTGACAGAAGGAAATACGCTTTTCCTAGGGTTAAGTGAAGCTATTGCATGAAGACTTCAGTTAGAACTCATGTGAGAGAGTTTGGTGGAGTTGATTGAGGAAGTTAGTGGAGTTGTATTCAGTTTAACTAATCTAAACATAGTTGAGATTTTTGTATCCAAGTTAACTAATAGATACAATTAGTGAGAGTGGTGTGAATTAATTATTAATTAATTCACTAATTAAATACTCATAAATCAACTAAAGAATACATCAGTTAACTTCAGTGCATGGAAAGTTTCAGTGGAGACCAGTGCAGAAATAGGTGAAAGAGTAGGTTAACTATCGGTTGTGACTATACTATTGCTATTTGCAACACACAGATGGGTGGAGTAACCCATGAGGATTACGCAGTTTAGGATGGGTGGTTTATCTATATAAAGAGGCCATCCCATAGCATTGAAACAAGCAATTGAGGTTGGCTATCAAGTGGCCAAAGGTTGGAGCATGAGTTTTGCTAGATCTAGCTTGATAGTGTGTAGCAAGGGAGGTAGTGCACGAGAGCTTTCAAAGAGCTTTGTACTATGATTGTTACATGATCTCCATGACATGTATAATATACAGATAGTTGGGGGTTTTCAGCTTTAAGCTTTCCCATGAAATACTGTGTTCATATGTGTGAATTTTTATGGCTTTAATGTGTGCATGCAATTGATTTTATTTCCGCATGTGATGATCAATGGTAGAAAAGATTCTGTATTATGCATGAAGCTAAAATAGTGTGTGATCAGGAGAATCTCGGTGAATAATATATCGACTATTTCTCTTTCTCTGATCAAATAAGTCATAAATCCTCATAACATATACTTTTTCTTAATGGTCACCTTGTTCACTTGCTTGTAATCAATGCATAACCTGAGAGTACCATCCTTCTTCTTCACAAACAATACCAGTGCAACCTAGAGCGACACAGAGATTGGCATAATGTACCTTATTTAAATTTCCTTCATTTGCCAACTTCAATTACACTAACTCTGGTGTGCTCATCCTATAAGGTGCCTTTGATGTTGTTGTTTCTCCCGGTACAAAATCAATAGAAAATTCCACTTCCCTGTGAGGTGGTAATTCTGAAATCTCTATTGGGAACACATCCTAAAATTGTTGTAAAACTGAGTACCTCTTGAATACCTCAACATCCTTGACATCCTTACCTTTATCAATATAAATATGCAATGCAAATAATACACACCCCTTACTGTGACTACGCTTGTCCTGCATAGTTGTAACCATTATAACTGATGTTTCCTTCTTCTTACCTTGTGAGATTCTTTGTTCCCCATTGTCATCCAAGCACTCAATAGCCTTGTCATAGAAATCCACTTTGGTCCAATGAAGATACAACCAGTCCATACCCAATAGAAAATTTTACGTTAAAAAAAGTACATTCAAATGCCCTAATGTGAGCATCACAGATTCAGTTCAAATGCACAAGCTCTTACCCAATGATGAACTATTTTCTTTATACATGTAGCCAACTGCACTAACCAAGATTTTGAATACACTTCTTTTCTCAAAACACACTTATCCACCAACTGCGGGACTAACTTATAACTATAATTAGATCTAGGGTCAATCAAAATAGAAACAAATTGATCATAAAATCTTATCATCCATATCGATAATAGACGCATTAAAACCTGAATTAGGTTTAATGCAGGAAGGAAGACCCATTGCTTTTGAAATTCGTCCAATCAAAGGAAAGTATTTACAGAAACCTATTTATGAGAAGAAATGTTAGCAATACTGCATGCACTAAAGAAATGGTGAACTTACCTAATGGGAAGACACTTCAAGGTAAAAACTGATCATGATAGTCTTAAACACTTTTTGGAACAAAGACTATCGTGAGAAGAGCAGCAAAAATGGGTCACAAAGATGTTGGGTTATGACTTTGAAATAATCTACAAAAAAGGAAAGCTTAATGTTGTTGCGGATGCACTCTCAAGAAAGAATGAAGAGGTGGAAGCATTGCTTTGTGCCATTTCTATTATCCAACCAGATTGGATAACTGAAGCAAGAGATGAATGGAAGAAGGACAAAGATGTATAGACACTCATTCAAAAGTTGCAGCAAGATCCTAGTACATCTGATACATTTAGTTGGAAAAATGATTCCTTATGGTACAAAGATCGCTTATATCTTTGTAAGAATTCCCAACTAAAACAAAAGATTCTTCTAGAATTGCACACTTTTCCTTTAGGAGGACACTCAGGATTTTTAAAAACTTACCACAGGGTGAAGAAAGAATTTTTTTGGGATGGCCTTAAATCTGATATTCAAAAGTTTGTGGCGGAATGTTTGGTTTGCCAGCAGAATAAAGTGGAGACAATTAAGACCCCTGGACTTCTACAACCTTTATCCATTCCATGTCAACGTTGGGAGGAGATTTCAATGGATTTTATCACAGGTTTACCGAAGTCCGAAGGCAAGAATGTCATCATGGTGGTAGTTGATAGACTTACCAAGTATGCACACTTTTGTGTATTATCTCATCCATTTAAAGCAAGTACATTTGCTACTACATTTATGGATAGAATTCAAAAACTACATGGAAGCCCAAGGGTTATTGTGAGCGACAGAGATCCCATTTTTACTGGAAATTTTTGGACGGAGTTATTTTCTTGTTTGGGTACTCAATTAGCTCATAGCTCATCTTATCATCCCCAATCTGATGGTCAAACTGAGATAGTAAATAAATGTTTGGAAGGATATCTTCGTTGTTTTGTATCTGATAAACAAACACAATGGGTCAAGTGGTTACCTCTTGCTTAATGGTGGTATAACACTTCCTTCCATACTGCAGCAAAAATGACCCCATTTATGGCACTTTATGGATATCATCCACCATCCATAACATCATCTTTAAGGGAAAATTCGAAGGTTCAAGCAGTGGAAGATCACATCGAGCATCAGCAAGAAGTTCTCCAACTCTTAAAGGATAACCTGAATTTGGCACAAAATCGAATGAAACAACAGGCAGATCAACATCGAAGCGAGAGAAGTTTTGATATAGGAGATTGGGTATTTTTACGGCTACAACCATATAAACAAATGTCCCTCAAGCAAGCTAAGAAGGATAATAAATTATCGCCAAAGTACTATGGTCCTTACAAGGTGTTGCAAAAGATTGGTGCTATGGCATACAAATTGGAGCTTCCTACTTCTTCGCGAGTACATCCAGTTTTCCATGTTTCATGCTTAAAGAAGGTTATAGGAGAAAATCTTCCAGTTCAAACAATATTGCCAGAACTTGATGAGGAAGGAAAAATCATATTGGAACCAGAAGCGGTCATGGAAACAAGAACTCGAAAACTACGGAATCGATCAATTTCAGAGTATCTCATCAAGTGGAAGAACTTACCCACTGAAGATTCTACATGGGAGGATGAGAAGTTTATACAGAAGCACCCAGAGCTACTCAAGCATTGAGGACAACACTTTTTTGAAGGAGAGGGGCATGTTAGGTCCCTATATTACTAGTATAGTCCCTTAATGTTATTAGTGTAACCCCCTTATTGTTATTATTGTACCCTTGTAACCCCCATTTTGTTATTATTGTGCCCTTAAATTATTATTGTTAGGTCGGCTAGGATTACATTGTGGCCCACTAGGATTACATTATGGCCCCATGGACTCCTATATATAGAAAGGAGGTTTTGTAAATTTTATCATCCAAGAATTGTTCATTTATGTAATGTATTGGAGGTTGCCTCCTCGAAGTGGCTCATTTCTAAGGCATTGATATCTCTTTTCTTCTCTTTTTGGAGCTGGTTACACAACATTCTCTTCCTACAAGTATATCATGTAATCTAACCAAAACATAAACATAACTAACATACCTAAGTGTAGTTCAGGGGAGGATATCTCATCTACAAGATCAACCAGATTAGCACAATACATGTATAATCATAATCATAATAGCATATAGACATCATCTCAATCATCATCCAGTACCATGCATGATGCCACAACTATAACACCAACTAGACACAATTCATGCATAACAACATATGTATGTCACACATGCATACACAATACATACAAATGCTTACATGCATTCATGACGAACACATTCCGACAACAACACCATAAATATTTTGCATGACATCACAACGAAAATAATGACAACCACCATGCATACACAACAAGCACATAGACCACAAGCATAAGGACACATATGCAAACAATATGTACATATGACAACACATTCATCCAAGGAGAATGAAAACCAGACGTCACTGAAGGAGAACGAAACCATGCTCTGATACCACCCTCGAAACACCTTCTCCCACATTTACGCAAGCTAACGGTCCACCAAGGTAAACATATGACAAAGAGTTACTATGATATGTTTCTACTCCCCAGGTAAAATTAAGGAAGTGGAATTGATAAGAAAAGACCAAAATAACCTTCCTTTGAAGCTACAAGACCGCTAGGAGCCAACCAACCCTTCTAGGTGCACAAACCCTAATAAAAATTGATTTTTGACTGATCTAGAGCCCTAGTCGCACTGATGAAAATCCATCCTTGCGACTGAAACCCTCCAGTTTCATGAAGAACAAGGAATCCATGCGACTGTAACTCTTTTAAGGTAGTTTTGTGCCAGTGACCTCGGATTCCGAGCCACTTTTTTAGGGCCAAGACTCAGGTCACTTCCCATAAATTCATGAAACTTCCATAAATGATAAATAAAAAGATGACAGTGCCTCTAATGAAAAACTTGAACAAGTAACTGATCCAGCAAGGCCTAGACATGACATACATTTTGTCAAACACATCATGAAAATGTAATCTATAGGTCATATAAACACATTTGAACATATAGATTTTATACTTATCTGAGAATCACCAAGAGGATTGATGTCCTCTCATAATACCTACATTACAATACATTAGTTCATACATTCATTTTTCATTCATGTACTAAACAAAACATAATAAGAGCCATGAATAAGATCTGTCATAATCCATGCTTATAACCAACATAATAACAATGATAGAACAAGCATTAAGATCACATAATAACAAGCACATTTACACATAATACACAAGAGGAAAAAACTCTTATTAGCATATGAAAAATGCAATGAGGAATGGGAATTTCACATAACACCCGACCATAGATTGGGTTGAACCAAATATTTCTTTCAACCAATCACCCCCGTGCCATACTCCAAGCATGAATGTGGGATCTCATGAAATAAACCAAAAACACCAAACCAAAGCTTCCATAGGCCAAACCACCTCAGTCCTTAACCAGTGATTCCACCTCACGTCCAGAAATCACTAGCCATCACCAGATCAGTCTCTACCGAAGTTGTCCATGGGTCTAGAGTGTTTATTCCAACCAGGGTTTCTGGGACTAGTAACTCAACCCACAACTATTGTTGATATTCTAGAGTGTTTTTCTAACCAGTGCTTCTAGGACTAGTAACTAGACCCACCAAGGGCTTCCAGAGAATTTTTCCAACCAAGGGTTCCAGTACTAGTAACTCAACCCAAGATGTTAAATGGCTTCCATAACGTTTTTCCAACCAAGGCTTCCAAGAACTAGTAACTCAACCCACAACCATAAGGAACATAAGCACC
The DNA here is from genome assembly GCA_034641835.2 of Pinus albicaulis. Classification (NCBI taxonomy): domain Eukaryota; kingdom Viridiplantae; phylum Streptophyta; class Pinopsida; order Pinales; family Pinaceae; genus Pinus; species Pinus albicaulis. The sequence continues at coordinate 946,114,998 of CM076582.1, forward strand.
AATCATAAAAAAAAGGGAAAACCCACAACACCATGGCTATCTAGGAAATGGAAAGGGCACTAGGAAAAACCACTGTCAATCCGGGAAATCCTCCATGGCAATGATATATCATAACCAAATAACTACATGTATGCACCATGCATGCCAAAACTAGTAAGGAAATCATACATGCAACTCGATACCTATAAGAAAAACCCGTTGTAGTTGTTGATCCCATTGTCCTCTTACACTTTCCTGATTTTCCTTTTCCTTCTTGCTCCAAATCACAAGCATTCCACACTCCTCTAGGAGTGCTCCAAGAAAACTCTAAGTGTCCAAGAGTATGAGAGAGAGAATATAATGAGAGTTCCAAAGACTAAACTGATAAAATCTAAACCAAGCAAAAGCCATAAATTGATCCTCATAAGCCTTTTTATCAATGAGGCTTCTATTTTCTCCATTTTCCATTATTTTCCTTCATTTTCCTCCTCACATGCAACCTTTGACCTTTCACCTTCCTTTTCCCCTAGTTTTCCATTATTTCATAAATTAAATGCCAATAAATGCCACTTTGCCTTTCCAAATCCTTTGTCATTGCCTTTTCGAATTTCCATAGCCATCAATTAATCACAAGTGATCCCCATCACTATGTTTTTTCCCAACATTCAACTTGGAATACGTGTCCCATGACCATGGTCTTATTTTTTCTTTATTAAATTTATTACATGAATTTTTAACCCGAGGTTGTTATAGCATGAAATTCCATGATCATGAGGGATCCATTCTTCAAATTGACTTGTTAAATTCATATGATCGTGTAAGATAGATTTATATTCAAATGCTTCTCACTCATTTAGTCTTCAAACTGAATTTCATAAATTGGGTGATGAGTTTTATTCATCAACCCCTATTGTGGTGCTCATTAACGGGGCCACTTCCCCCTTATTTCATGCAAAGTGAGGACTTAGATAAGGATTCCCTTTGTCCCCTCTATTATTCCTGCTAGTGGCTGAGTAGGCTGGTGGCGGAAGCTAAAAGGAGAGGTGATTTACAGGGATCGTTGGTGGATCGTACTCTTTATTTGACTCATATATTATTCATGGACCATATTTTGATATTATGTAATGGTTCAACTAGTGACATCCTCAAACTAAAATAATTAATTCATATTTTTTAGAACGCTACAAGGATGTTAATTAATGAACGTAAGTTGGTGATTGTTGGTCATGGTCTGTCTATGAGAGAAGAAGACTTGATCTATCAATATTTTCCCTTCGACTTTAGCCACCTATACGAAGGAGTAAAGTATCTTGGATTCTTTTTAAAACCAAATTTCTATGCTAAGGAATATTATATGTAGTTAATGGCCCGAATAGAAAAACACATTAAGGCATGGTTCTTCAAATGGATCTCAAGAGCATGAAGGTTGGTTCTCATCAAGACGGTATTAGAAGAAATTCTTGTATATTGGTCATCTTTGGATTAGATCCAAAAAGCGATATTATAGAAAATTAGGAGATGATGTTCCCATTTCATTTGGATAGGAAAACAAGAAAGGAAAGTGCTTCATTGGGTTAAATGGGAAATAACTTCCATTCCTAAAATTCAGGGAGGATGGGGTCTAAAGAACATATTTATTTTTTCTAAAGCTTTAGCAGCCAAAGTTGATTAGAGGATGATCACAAAAAATATCTTGTGGTCTAAAAAATTAACCCAAAAATATATCTCCCTGCTCTCTTTGGAGGACTGGGTACCTAACACTATCAAGCCCAAGAATAATATATTGTTGGCATGGAGAGCGTTACTTAACTCTTTCTCTATCATTTGGGATGGCTTGGCTTAGCGAGTAGGGAGGGGCATGAAGGTAAGGGTTGGGGTTGACCCCGTACTGGGGAGTGGTCAAAGGCACAAAATCCATCCAAATTTGGTTGAATAGTTAATAGATCGAGGGTCTACGAGTTTAGATTAGATTGCAAACCCAAATACCACTACCATCTAGAGATAGGGTTGGAATTCAGCCTAATTGATAGGATTGGAGCATCTTTTTTATCAGACCTGGGAAGAATATCTAAATGCACTGGAAGATGGACACATAATAATTTCAGATCGGGAAGACGAGCTGATTTGGAGCTTTTCTCCATTTGGATTCTATACCCCCAAGGAGGTCTACATGTTCATGTTAGCTAGCGTAGCCCTGCATAATCATTCTTGGTGGTGGAAAGGGTTGCATAAACTGAAGATTTATGCCATTAAAAAACTCTTCATTTTTTGCATCATGGAGAACAAGGTTCTAGTATGGGATATCCTTCAGATAAAATTTATGATTGGTTCGGGTTGGTGCACCTTATGCAAAAATGATGCAGCCAATATCAATCATGTTTTCATGAGTTTCCCCCTTTTTATTCATTTATGGGAGGTGCGCACAGAGGCAGTAGGAGGATTGAGCCAATGGAAATGATTACTAGTGGAGGAAGCTTGGCGCAGGTGGCTAGCACAACCACCTAAAATGCCTTTCAAATATCTCCCTTTGTTCATCTGTTGGAGAATCCGGTAGGCTCGAAATATGGAATTTTTTAGGACTAATATACAAACCCATATCACACTGCTACAGAGTCCTTGGCGATCATGAGTCATTTTCCCCAAGTAAAAGGGATATGAACCCCAAGAGTGATTACTGTAGAAAATTCGGACCATAGTATTCCATTGTCATTTTTTGATGGTGCCTTTGTCGAGGAAGGGAAACATAATGGGGGGGAATTTATTATTCATTTCTCATATAATCACTCATTTCAAGTTAAGTTGGGGATTGGAGGTAAAACCAGTGATGAAGAAGAACTGATGGCTTACAAGATCTTGTTGATTTTTGCATTGGAAATAGGGGTGACACATCTCCAAGTGTTCAATGACTCACTATTGGTTATAAACTGGCTCAACCAAGTTCAAATTTGCAGGAGAATTATCTTAAAACCATCAGTGTATGAGTTTTTGTATCTCAAACTAATGTTCCTCTCTCTCACAAGTGCCCATGTCTTTAGGGAACGAAATCAAGCAATGGACCATCTATCCAAAGAAGCTTTGTTGTTAGAGAGGGGCCCATGGAAGATTACTGAGCTCACTTTTGATGGAACATAGTGGTACAATGATCGTCCCTATGAGGCTGAAGCTTGATTATGGTATATCCTGCCCAAGGAGGGTTTTTTTGTCCTTTTATGATGGTTTGTATACGTTTTTTAAAGATTGTTATGTATAAACCCATTCTTGATTGTACTGCAAGGTATTTTGATTTCCTTTTGAGATATGGTTCAAAATTTTTTTTGATGCCTTTTGAAACATACCCTCTGGTATGTATGCAGAATGCAACATATTTCATTTCTCATGAATAGAAGTCATGATTTTTTACTCCGGAAAATAAAAAATAAAAAAAACACAACATCGAATATAATATATATATATATATATATATATATATATATATATTAATTAGATTCAGTAAGAACTGTATTTAGAATAAAACGTCAATGACGGTGGCCATATGATATTTCTTTGTGTAAAGCTTTCACTCTACAGAAGAAAATTTCTCTGTACAAATACACTTTTCATTGTAGCCTCTGCGGAATGAGAGATCTGTATAAGGAACTAAATAACACAATATTAGGAAATGAATCTCAACAGTATCAAAAGTGTAATACCGAGAGTTATTTCGTTGTGGGCAAAAAGGGTGTGTCAGAAACATACTTAACTAATTACTCCGTTGATTGAAATTTGTGTAGGTGTCAAGACATTGTGTCAATATTCTATTAATAAAAGGTACATGTCTAAGATACGAAACTATTTTTAGATGTTTAATTTTGTTTAAAGCAAAAACACAACATTGAATGTAATAGAAAAAATAAAATCATATTTCTTGAATGTTATAGAAAACATTATCATAACATTGATACAAAATCAGATTCAGTAGGAATTATAATTAAAATAAAATGTCAAGAACCATGGCCATATCTCATATTTGTACGAGATCATATTCAAAACATAGTCTTAAAAGGAAAATTTGTTGAATAGAATCGGAAGTGTGCAAAGAAAATTGTAAAGTACATGTGTCTTGCTTCCTTGAATGGTATATGCAGTCACAAAACAAAAAAATGTAACCTGTATTATGATTCCATGACTCGTTGAAGAAACATTTTCACCACTTTTTTAATGTATTCTTTGTCGGGGGAAAATGTAACTTCAATTTTCATGTTTTATTGGAAATCTCTTTTTCAATTTCCCTAGTTTCTTCTTGCCCCTCGACAACCAAGTTAGCATTCTTCTTATTGACCTTGGAAGAATTAATTATCCATGTGTCAATAATTTTTGTAGTAAAATCAATTATGCTGTCAAACTCCCCTACCATTTTCTGTTTTTTCTCCTCCAATTGAGTTTGTCACCTATCATTTGAAATGAACTCAGAATCCTGCAGCATGTGCAGATTATCTAATCCTTTTATATATCCAATTTCCTGAGATAGACACTACCTCTCTTTTTTCAAAGGTCACTACAGGCATAATTTATATTCTCAAGTTTAGTGATCCTTTCCACCCATCCAGTGTCCAATTGCTTCATCATTCACTATCTGGTAGCTGTTGGTTTTGCTTTTTGAAAGAAGAGAGTAGTTGTAGCCTCTGCTTAAAAGTATCTAATTCATTGTCAATGAATTTCTTGTCTCTTGTAAGATTATTGTTAACCAAGTTTGTAAATATTGTCAGTTGATTTTGCAAATGCGTTAAATTGAAAACTGTTTTCCATGCATCATGAATAATTTCTAATATTTGGCATATGTTGTCGAGGATATATACCTTCACTGCATTAAGCAGATTCACAACCTTGTTAAATTCTTGCAGTTTTGCAACAACATAACTTGACAATGAAGGTGATTGTAATGCTAATAGAGTCATTAACAAAGGAACTAGATTTGCAATGTCTTCTAGTTCTTTTAATTGTTTTTCAACATCTGATTTCCTACAAGCACATTGTTAACGTTTTGAGTAATTGCATCATTTGTAGATTTAGTTGGAATACCATGAGCCCCATCGTGTCAATTTCAGATAGATCAATAGAGCACGCGTTATTGATCAACAATATTTTTATTTTCAACCTTTACCTTTTCGACTCTCTATTTTTTTCGGTCTTGTCATAATTTTCATTTTGCAATGTGAAAATACATTCATCGAAAATAATTTCCTCTTGTCTTTTGTAAGATTTTTGTTAACCAAGTTCGTAAATATTGTCAGTTGATTTTTCAAATGTGTTAAATTAAAAACTGTTTGTCATGCATCATGAATAATTTCTAATATTTGGCATATGTTGTTGAGGATATATGCCTCCACTGCATTAAGAAGATTCAAAACCTTGTTAAATTCTTGCGGTGTTGCAACAACATAACTTGAAAATGAAGGTGAATGTACTGCTAATGGATTCATTAACAAAGGAACTAGATTTACAATGTCTTATAGTTCTTTTGATTTTTTTTTCAACATCTGATTTCCTACAAGCACGTTGGTAACATTTTGAGTAATTGCATCATTGGTAGATTGTTGCAATACCATGAGCCCCATCATGTCAATTTAATATAGATCAATATGACATGTGTTCCTGATAAATAATATTTTTATTTTCAACCTTTACCTTTAAGACTCCCAATTTTTGTTGGTCTTGTCATATTTTTCATTTTGCAATGTGACAAGACGTTCATCGAAAATAATGTCCTCTTCTTCAATTTACTCCATTATTTGTTGGTTCTTTGCTAAAAGAGTAGCAACCTTATTAGGTGGTTCACCGCTATTAGTTTCCATGTATATAACTTGTTGAATTCTCTCTCTATTCATGAAAATTTTGGAATTGGAAATTTGAATTGTATGCGTCTAGTTTGGAAAGAATTTGTGAAAATTATCTTTCTCAATTCGACGACTTACACAGAATTGGTAACATGTGTGGAAGGTGAAGACTGATGTGCAAGATCTAGGGATTTTTTTCTATTTTTCTTCAAATACTCTTTGCGCGTCCATTGTCAATAATTGATACTTGATTTTCTGCAAATTTAATAAAATATGTGCCATGTAAACATATTTTGAATTAGACAAAGATTTAGTGACACTATTTTCTTACACAGTGTGACATGAAAAAATTACATAGGTCCTTTGCTCCGATGCAATTTAAGTTATTAGGGAAAAGTGGATGTAAATACGAGAAGAAAAATATAAAGCAATAGTAAATTGATAAGATGAAATGACTAATGTATTTGTTAAAACTTTTGATAAAGTTGTTGTTTTCATAAAGTGTGAAACGAGAAAATACAAATCCCTAAATAATTTTGCATAAAAATAAATACAATGTAGAGAAAATTGGGAAAGAACCCGAGCAATTGAGAAAATGAATTGTTGAATAATGTTGATTTCGTTGAGATGTGATATTAGGAAAGTATTCTCTAGTGAAAATTTCTATGTTTCTCACTATTTTCTTACACATTATCACAAGAAAAAGTTTCATTGGTTCTTTGTTCAGATGCAATTTAGGTTATTTGGGAAAAGCACATGAAAATATGAGAGGCAAAAGAGAAATAAATAGTAAATTGATAAGATGCACTGACTACTGCATGTGTTAATAATTTTTCTCAAGTTCATGTGTTCATAAAGTGTGAAATGCTCAAACGCAAATCCCTAAACAATTATGCAAAAAAATAAATATGTTGTAGAGAAAATTGTGATAGAACATGAGAAATTGAGAAAATTAATTGTTGAATAATGCTGAATCTGCTGAGATGTGAAACCACTAAAATATTCGCTAGTGAAAATGTCTATGTTTCTCTTCTTTTTTGGCGGCAAATTCAAATACTGTTTGGTTGATTGCATAGGTACAAATAGCTTGCTTCATTTATATGTTACTTATATTCATCTCCAATGTCCCATAGTTTTCCAATTTGCTGCTCCGGTCCCAATTACCAGTTGTTGCTATTCTTCTTGTGGAAACTACCATATATGGCACTCTTAATAAATATAAATTGAAAATATCAAAGCCAACATTTATGGGAAGTAATGGAAATAAATATTGATATTGCAAAACCATATTTTCCACTTATTGTGTATATTGCTATTGATTTAATATCATTGAAATACATGTCATAAAACAAAAAATTGTGATACAATATAAAACCGTTGTCTATCTGCACTACATTTTGAAAGGTTTTCTGGTGCATTTTCCACTTAAATTTCCCAAAATATGTCAATGATTTGTTTGATTGATGATTCTTTCTACACATCGTGACAATCATACAAGTTTTAAAAATGGATAAGTACATATATGCAATAATAATAAAAAATCTCATGATAATAGATTTTTCTATCATGAATTGATTTAGTCACTGATCTAGCCCCCACCACTCAATCGTTAGCTATTTGTTTTATTTTGATAGTGTAATACGAAAAACGGTGAAGGGTACATGATTTTCAATATCACAGTATGAAGTTAATTGCCACAACGCATTCCAGTTAGTTGTGTATACATTTTCTCATGATTTCTGACAAAGGTTAATTAATTAATTATTATTATTATTAGTACAATTCCAGTAGTCCACATTGCCATTTTTACTTAGCTGTTATCGGATTCAAATCTGATTTATAGATTTATTGACATGTTTAACACTTTCAATAAATAACAATTGAAAAATTCAAAGAGAACTTTAACGGTAGCTGGTAAAAAAAATCTTGAAATTCAAGAATTATTTGCTTTCTTACTTTGGCAATGCTTCTTGCTTTAATTCTGTCGATATATGTATGTCGTGGTCTAATTGACCTTCAATTTTTCCTTGAAAATCATGGAAATTCCTGCAAGATATTGATAAAATCCGCGAGGAATTTTTATAAATCTAGGTTAAAGCTGTCAAAATTCAAGATTTTGGGTGCCCCAAGGGTTTTTTATGGTGTTGAATCCATTTTCACCATTAAAAATTGATTTAAACACTCCCAAGATTGGATTTCTTTAATTTTTTTCATCGGATCTCGTATATAAAATTGTTATATGGGTGAAATTGTAGCTTCGGTAGAGAATACCATAAAAAATAACTGCAAATAGTAAACTTTGAAATGAAATTCACAAATATATATTATGCCAACACACATTTAGCTACTCTCTGTGAAGAATTGAATTAACAACTGGTCTCGCTACTTTGTAAAACCCAACCAAATTTAATTTATGAAGATCCTGACACAAATTTTTCTCGTAAAATTTAACACACATTTGTGATGTAGTGCAAACTTTATTCCACATAGACGCATTTAAATTTAAACTATTTTATTTTTTCAAACATAACAATTTCAAATATGTGCAGAAGGATGGTGTGTGGAACAAGGAACATAAACCTCTACACCCACATACATTTGCATTTTGAGTACGCTCGACATAATGAAAGATCTGCACAAGAGTTCATGGAGTATTGGCATGTTAACTTTAAGTTTATGCTCTTATGATCTTACGTGAAAATATTTTTTTCTACACTAAGTACTTTTCACAATGTATTTTTTGTCTGAATACCTATGAAAATTCTCTTTCAATTCAAAGAGAGTGAAAAATTATCAAATCCATATACAATATCAATTCTCAATTATCAAATTTAGTGTTGCGAGAAATATGCATGTGCATTTTTTCTCTGCACACGCTTCCTTTATGTTATGCAGAATTATGGATTACAGATAAAACACATTCCCTAAATGTGGTGCTATGCATTTAGAACAATAGATCAAAGACTTTGCATGTACTTTTCCTAATAGTAAATAGACACACAGAAAGATGGAGAAACTTACTTGGAGTGCAAGCACTTCCTATTCTCCTTCTGTCGCTCTTGCTGTAGCTTCCAATCCAAGCTTGATCGCCAGACTAGTTCCTGCAAGTATAAACACTAAAAAACAAAGAGATTGCAATATACAGATGACTATTCACTTTAATTAGTTAAATCAATGAAACATGAAACATATACATTAGATACGAATCCATAATATGAAAGATATAAGCTTATACAGATACATATGTGGGAAAGTAAGCAGTAATATTTATTAACGGATAGAAGGGGAGGGTTTTACCAGCGATTGATTTGATGTCCCCAACTCCAGCATCATCCCAACCTCATCACAATGAAAATCTCTCTAGCAACATATTTCTCAAATCAAACACTCAATTGAGATTCCAACAACATTTCTCTACCAAATTTCTTCCTTTTCAAGCACTAGGATCTATGCTCAATTTATAGATGAGCTAAAGGTAGTTTCACAATCAATGAATTTCTAATAATAGGCAGGACATGTTCCCAAGCTTAGAGGTATTGAATGGACATATGGATTCGAAGTTTGACACATATGCACTCTTCTAGAAGGCACTGGCCATGTGGAGATTCTAGAATAATGTGAATTTCACTCCCAATTGACCAACGCACCCTTGAGTGTCGGGAAGTGCTTTGTAGAGAACCCTTGAATAGAGGTAGCTGCATATGCAAAGTAGTTAGTCCCTTGAGAGACTACGTTGGTGAGCTCATAGGTGGTATAACATGTACTTCAAATATTGGAAACCTTGTAATGGAAGTCATGGATGATTTGTTCTTTTCTTTTGTCTTAAGGCATGTAGAAAACTAAAATTATAGGGGATGATAGACCCTATTCATTGTCTTCTAGGGATGATGTCCAAGGCATAAACTTTAATCTACATCAATATCTCCCTTAGTACATCAATATCTCCCTAAAGCATGAAGTGAGAATAATAATAACAATATTTTTTGAATGAGATGCTTTACCCTGTGATGGGTTGGAGTTGAAATGGAGTGGTGACCTGCATCAATCTTACAATACATTATGTCATGATCATCATGATATATCCTCTTGATCATGAATTTATGAGGGAAGGCATTTCCACACTGAACAAATAAAATATCTAATAACATGTACATAGTGAAAAAAGTCTTCTATATTGGATTGTTTCCCAATACAGACATGCCTATAGATATATGCCCATGTTCAGATGAAGATCTGTATGTAAGGTCACCGTACAGATGATGTGTACAACAATCCTGAAATCACAACCCAGATGGATGAAACTAGATCTGGGGTCTTCTTATCTCATTCACTCGATCGTTTGGGTACAAGTCTAGCCATGCGAATATATGATTTGTAGTCGAACATGGTAAGACATCGTTTGATTACCATCCAATGATGTGAGTTGTTTAAAAAACACAAGAGAACCACCATTAATGTCAATGGCCATCAAGGTATTGCAGTACATTTTGTAAGGCGTGAATAGATGATTTGATGTTGAACGCCAAACAAAATATTTCAGTAAAAAGTTCAGAAGCGAGGATCTTGTCAATGCTATAACAAGCCTCATGGTACTGGAAGATGATCTTTCTAAGTAAAATTCCTGGATGATGATTTGACGCCGACAGGAAATCACTTTATTGCGAAACGAGAGTTACCAATTTCAGAGACAAATTATGACTTGATATAGCAATGTTTAGGGATGACTGTCATGAGAATGAAGGTTTATGAGTATTATAGAAGGATGAGTATTCATTGCATGACTTCTCTTGAACATATCAACGACACTGAGATGAGTTGATAGCATTGAACCAAAACCAAAGTGAACGTATAATGAACCATATGTATGAATGAACTATTAAGAAGATTACCCAACCAAAACAGTCACAGTGATGGAGTGAAGTGTCATGTTCAAGAGTGACCTGCTACTGTAAAAAATTCTGTTCACTTTCCCAAATTTTCCCCGCCTACTTTTCTGCATCACCTCTTTATTTTTTAACAAGCTTGAGGAGGATAACATATGCTCGATCTATAATTCAACCCTTCAGGCGAACAATGTATCACTATTTAATAATTTAACGAGTCTAGGGATGAATGAAACTCGATTCTTGCCGTGATTGACAAGATCGTCGCTATTTTATGTTTTAACGAGCCTAACGACAGTGACAACCCGATCCTTTTTCATATTTAGAGAGTCTGAAAAAGAGGACGAAAATAAAACTCCATAAGTAATTTTTCGTAAAGTTGTCACTCAGATCCGAAAAAGTGTAAAATAATATATGAGAGAACCTCCTAGCCATGTTCAACTAAGGCATTTCTTTTTTGTAAATAATCTATCTCAGTCTAGAAAAGGGTTATAATTATACTGAGTAGATATCAATTCATTTACTTTTACGAGCTTGAAAAGACAAGTGCTCGAAAATATTTTCACATTATCGGAGTCTGAAAAGAGCTAAAAGAAGACTCCAAGGGTTCCTTTTTCACTGTTATCAAAGATCAAAAAAGAGATAAAAGTGTGCTTCAAGTGCTTTTTCATTTTTAAAAAAGCTTGAAAAATAAGGATAAAAGTATGCTTTGTGGTCAAATCATTCTTGAAATAAATCTGCACGACTAATCTCTTCATCAGTTGTAAAACCTGTTCAGAACAACATCAAATGGATTAAAAATACCTGTTTCATGATAAAAATAGAATAAAACCATAGTCACAACAATAAATATGATTTGCAAATAATCAAATGACCAATAAAAAGAGTTTTACTGTTCATTTTCACCATTTGAAAGTTACTGTTTACATTTTGGAGCTATGAACCTGTTTCCCCCCCCCGAACTTTAGCCATTGATTACGACCAATTCTGTGGATGGTTTTCATCGCCGTTTGATCTAGGTTGGTGCCATGAACCATATCTTTCTTTCAGTAGTCAATTCATTTCCTTTCATTGCAAATTTTAGGGATTTGGGCCCCTTAGGGTAAATTTTTTTTACAAAGAGGGAAATGCACCCTTGAGCATCGAAAACTACATTTTTGGGCACCTAAATTGAAGCCTAGGTGCATATGCAATGCATTGTCCCTTGTTCGAGACTGCGTTTGGCAATTCACATTTTTTATTCTTGCAATGTACCCAAAATTTGCCTAATTTTTTGTATGAAAAGGACTCTAATTAGTCTTATGGTTATGTTTCAGGATTTCATCAGACTAGAATGACGATTAATTGGAGAGAAAGAGAGCATAAAGAACAAAATATGTTTCCCTAAATGATCCGGGTACAATAAGAGCCCTAAGAGAATGTGGGTTGTTAAAGTACTTTCACTTGTCAGGGATGAGGCAACAAATATAACTCTTGGAGTTCCTAGTTCTAGCATGGATCCAGCTATTGAGGAATTTCACATTAGGAACAAAGTGGTTCTTATTACAGTGGAGGATGTATACTTTCTTACAGGCTTGTCAAGGAGAGGCTTGCCTATTTCCCTCGCAGGGTCTGCTCTCGGAGGAGAGACTGTAAGAGATTATGTTTTGCAATATTGCTACCCAGGGGAAAAGCCAAGCAAGGACGGGAAAATAAAAATCCATGACGTTAGAGATTTTCCTTTGAGAACCATTCTTTTCACGATCGAAAAACTTTCCAACACCGTTACACTACATGTAGCGAATAGTTCATATATGCAGTATGCGCTAGAGTGCATGGAGACAACAATCTTCATCTGGTCTAAAGCTATAATTTCTCAGATAAAAGAACAACTGAACAAGGAAAAGGGAGGAAGGAAGAAAAAATTCAGTTATGGTTTGATCCTCATTTCATTTTCCTTAGAGCGGATTCCACTGATGCAGCCTCAGCATGTGACACTGGGTGTGCCTAACCTTAGAGATTCGAGGATGCAGAGATGGGTAGAAATAATGGCTAGGCATGTAGGCCAATCATCCATTGGGTTCTCGATTGCGTTCTTTGCCTGCTTCAAGCGACAGGTTGTCGCCATCGATGAGTATGCATATGCAGGTGTTGATTTCCGAGGAGATCCAGACTTAGCTCTGCCAGAAGGCGCTCAGTGGGGTGCAATAAGTAAGAATGTTTTAACCATGTTTTTGATTTTTCTAAGGTTTATACAATGTTTTTGTATTTTGATGTTTTCCCAAGTCTAAACTAAAGTTTTAATGTAATGCAAATGTTGGTTGAGTTCAAACGGTGGAGGAGCTAGAGCAAGGAGCGGATGAGCCAAAAGAGAGGGTTGTTTGGAGAGAAGTCCTTCAGGATTTAGACATGGCTGAGATTTTGTCTGAGCTTCGGTAGCACGTAGAGGGATTGAACTTCAGGATTCTGAATTTCTAGATCGAAGAGTTACCCATGCGACTACAACACGACACTATATGCATTCCTAACCACTGGATGCGGTTACTGCGTAGGATAGCTAGATCTATAGCATGTTACCATGAGCATCACTAGTTTACTTTTGACATGTTGCATACATTTTGAGGTCAGATGACAAATGTGGCTTGGGCACAAATTTTTGTAAAAACCTATAACTATCTCTCTATTTTATTTCAGTGTTTTCCTATGTTTATTGCGTAATCCTATTCAGTTATGTGAATGTATCTTTACATGTGTTGCAAATTTCTGTCTAAAACATGATTAGCTAAAGAATCAGTTAATGTGTTCAAGTTTATGGAAATGTGTTGATATTGAATAATATCAAAATGTCTTTCCAAAAGTTGAACTCTTAGGAACAAACGATGCAGTCTTGGATTTCTAACAGTATAAACACTAGTAATTTGTAATACCACAAGTTGTGAGTCTAACCTTATAATGATGCAGTTAATACCAAATGAAATGGCATCAAATAGAAGTTCGATCAATGCACTATAATCAACAATATTTTTTGTTGATCTACTGATACAAATCCCTTGAAAACTCACTAACTCGCCATTCAGAGCTAAAATGGCCCATGCTGTAGAGGATAAATTCTACGTACTGTGACTAGCACCATCAGTATATCCAACAAATGGTTCCAAAGATTCAAACATCTGCGATGAAATGTAAAGTGGATTACTAACATCAAGAAAACTCTAAAAAAAAAAAAAACTAAGATAGTGAATGCAAATAAACAACATATATATACAATATAATACAAAAAATTACTACACTCATGATTAAGCATAGTAACGTTTAAGATACAACCCATTTTGGGGCTGCACCAACGAAATTCCATTGTAATCAACCAACTCGTAGGCACCCTTATTAAGAAATCTTTTGAAAATATAGGGGCTATGCCATAATGGCTCAAATTTCCCTGTACCTATTACATCAACTTCTTGATCATAAAGAAGGACTAAGTCGCCCTCTGAGAAAATGCGAGGCTGGACATTTTTATCGTATTGTGCCTTTATACGTTTCTTATGCACTTCGTTGGCCAATTGGGCTTCACGACGCATTTCATCAAGATGGATGAGGTTAAAAAGACATGCTTCTTCTTCTGAGGTGTCAGGTAGCAAGTCGATTGAGAGTTTTAACAACGATATTTCACATTGGATTGGTAAGATAGCTTCCAAACCATACGCCAATTGAAAGGGAGTAAATCCAGTTGTGTTTCTCACCGAGGTCCGGTACGCCCACAAGGCCAAGTATAGGATCAAATGCCAGTTTCTTTTTCAAACTCCTATCATTCGTTGAAGCATACGTTTAAGAATCTTGTTGATAGCTTCAACTTGTCCATTTTATTGTGGATAATAAGGAGTAGAATTATCATGTGACAATCCTAACTGGGCAGTCAATTCAATCATCATATGGTTGTGAAAATGCTTCCCGTGATCTGTGACTATAGCCTGTGGGACCCCAAACCGTTCAATAACATGATTAAAGAAAAAAAATGCAGCTGTTTGTCTTGTGTTGTTGAATGTAGGCATTGCTTCGACCCATTTGGTAAAGTAGTCTACTGCGATAATAATATAACGATGCCCCCCGGACGAACGAGGGTTACAGGTCATGAAGTCAATACCCCATTTCGAAAATGGTCCCATAGAGACAACATGATGCATTGGTGCTGGCGGTTTGTGGATTTTACGATCAAATATTTCGCACGCATGACAACTTCTGACCACGAGGATGCAGTCGCAAAATATGGTAGGCCAAAAGTAACCAACGAGAAGTATCTTCTACACAGTAGCATATCTAGACAAGTGTCCACCACAAGCCCCAACATGAAAATCATTTAAAACCTTTTCGACCTCCTCATGAGTGAGGCACCTTCTTAAAATTGTATCGACACCACAGCGATAAAGCGTATCACCGACGATCAGATAATATTTGTCTTAGTATCGAATACTTTGCTGGTTAAAGCGAGAGGTATTAGGTCGAAAATTCTGGGTTTGGAGATAAATGATAAAATCCCCATACCAAGGATCAGATGATTTGATTAGAAACATAGACTTGTCTGGAATAGATGGTTTTGACGTAGTAGCAGTACTATTAGAGGGAAGGTCACAGAGAATCTCAGCAAAAACTAAAGACTTCTTTGACTTGGATTGGACGAATTCCAAATCAAATTCCTACAAAATGACAATACATTTTG
This sequence comes from Pinus albicaulis, assembly GCA_034641835.2. Classification (NCBI taxonomy): domain Eukaryota; kingdom Viridiplantae; phylum Streptophyta; class Pinopsida; order Pinales; family Pinaceae; genus Pinus; species Pinus albicaulis. Next base: position 946,130,366 of record CM076582.1, read on the forward strand.
AATACTTTCCCCCCACCAATTGACGTGATAATATATAAGTCATGGGGTTGCAATCCGAAAAGACAATGGTCTTCTAGAACATGATATAGTGGCGAAATATTGGATAGCTTAAACAACTGCCAAGGCAAGCTTTTCTACATATGAATACTTCACTTCTGTATGATTGAGATTACGACTCAAATAATAGATCAGATGTTCTATCCCATTTTCTACTTGGACCAATACCATATAAATGGTCATATCAACCGCAACGATATATAAGAAATAATCACTCTGATAATTGGGGGGGTACATTAATGACGCTCGGGCAAGAGTATCCTTGACAACATCAAAATAAGCTTGTGCAACTTGGTTCCAATGGAAGGGAACCCCCTTCTTCAAGAGTCAAGTAAATCCTTTAGCCATTTCGACGTATTTGGGTATGAACCTCCTTAGGAAGTTAGCCTTTCCTTGAAGCTTCTGTATCTAAATTAAATTTGATGGCATAGGAAAATAAAGAATGGCCTGAACCTTCAATGGGTCAATTTGAATTCCTTATTTTGAGACGACGAATCCAAGAAAATGACCAGAACCAACACAAAAACACATTTATGTGGATTTATTCATATTTTGTAGTGTTGGAAATGTATGAAGATGGCTCTCAAATGCGTCGGACGATCAGTCCGATTTCATGAATGCGTGGGTAAATTGTCTAGATAGGGTTGAACAATGTGCTTGATGTAATTGAAAGCATAATCCATTGCTCTCTGAAAATTTTCCCTAGCGTTCCTTAAACCAAACGGTAGTTTCCTATAAGTGAATGTGCCCCAAGGACAGATGAATGTTATCTTATATTGATCCTCTGGACAGATATTGATTTGATTATAGCCGGAAAATCCATCCATGAACGAAAATATTTCACATTCAGCACAATCGTCAATAATCTAGTCGATAAAGGGAGTAGGATAGCTGTCTTTTGGACAAGCAAGATTGATATCTCGATAATTGACACACACTCTGATGGTTCCTTGATTTTTCATGACAGGAACAATGTTGGAAACCCACTCAGTTAGTGGAATAGGGTAAATGAAACTAGCATGAAAAATTTTCTCAACTTCTTCTTTAATGGCAGAGGCCTTCTTTGGATGAACAGGACGAAGGCGTTGACGCACCAACTTGACATCAAGATACATATTAATAGTGTGTTCAATGATACTAGTATCTATGCCTGGCATTTCCTCGCAAGACCAAGAAAATACATCATGGAATTCACAAAAGAGAGAGCGATATGTTTCGAGTTCTGATGGAGAACAAGATATGCCGACATGAATATTTTCTACAATGCCAGGCTTGGTTGAAATATCGATAGAAATGGTTTCTTCAATATTTGACAAATTTCTCTCAGAATCGATTGCATTAATAGGTAAAGAATTCGAAAAGATATTTTTTGATCGATGGGTGATATAGTTCACTAAGATTATTTTCTTCATAATCAGGAAGATGGGAACGATGATGATAATCCTCCCATGGTTCTCCTTCTGACATCATGGTTTCCAAAATATTCTCATCTATCAAGAAATTTGAGGAAAAAGGATCAGATGGAGTACCAAAATCTAAGGAACGATCAACCTAAGAAACTGGCGACGATGATTTCAAATTCGCCACCCAAGCCAGATAGATTGATTTCTATGCCAGCTCAATAGGGCTGGGCATCAGAAACTCATCTAACGTAATAATTTCAGAATCACCCATACTCTTCCTTAAGCTAGATGGAGTGGAAGAGATCATGTAGAAGGTCTCTATATTTGCAATTTCTGTCGACGTCATAGGCGGCGATAATGAAAAGGTTCCCATGATATTGGAATCCTTTAAGAGTCCTACGCCAATGTTTCTAAGTGTGAGTTGGGGTGCGTGAAATAATAGAACACTTCCATTTACTTGTGAAGCGGAGGAAAAGAAGGATAGTTGATTGATGACTGTGATGGCACCTTTATATGGAACGACGATCATTCTAAAATATGTAGAAAAAATTACAGCCATAGCATATACCCATGGCCTTCCAAGTAGAATATTGTAGTCAAGGGGTCCGTCAACAACCTCGACATCAACATTCATTATTTCCCCCCCTAGTTCTACATGTATGTTATTGATAATGCCACAAGGATTATATGTATGTTTGTCGAAAGCCTTCAACATCGTTGATGATTGAGATAAGCATGGCGAGCCAAGTGACTTCTAACAGTTTAGAGACATAATGAACATAGATGCTCCCTCATCAATAATAGTATGATGAACAAGGTGATTGAGAACATTTAATTGTATGGATAATTCCAATTCTGCTGGTAATTGTGGCACACAGCCCGTATGATTAAAGACTACAAGATTAGAATTAGTCGAATCAATTCCACCAATAGCCGACAATAAAGCCTGTTTTTTGGAGGGAGAATTTTGTAATACCTCAAGAGCTGACATAACTGAAGGGGATTGAGAAAAATCTTCAATGATATTATAATTTTAAGCAACTCTTGCTCGAGGATTATATGTTGATTTATGAACGAATCCCTTCGGTGGCTTGATTGTGAATTCAAGAATAGCAGGTGGCGGTACAAATTATGTGGACGGATTCGTGGTCGAGGTAGTAGGTTGATTATAGGCCTGACTACCGTAATCTTTATTACACGTTGACACCAAAAGATCTGTTGAAGGTTTTGTGAGAGATAGCATAATCACTTGGGAACTAGAAGCTCGATCCGTAGCAACCAAATTTTTGTTCGGATTCAGAAATGGATCTGTTAACACAGCTGATGCATGTGAAGTCTTAACAATTTTTTAGACTTCAGCGCGATGAGGAAAATCCCAAAAAAAGTGTTCCTCATTACAGATTATGCATGGATAACAAGGTTTCCTATTTCCAAACGATTGATCAGATGATCTTTCCTGCGGGTTAGAAGTTTGCTTTTTCTTAGATTTCCCTTTTTTCTTACTTCCGGGTTGCCTGTCACTTTTGCCTTTTTCAAAGGACATGACATTGATTTCGGAAGAAGGTGAAGGATCAGATGCAGTAGTATGATGTGTGCTTGCAATACCAATCAAATCGTCTCCGTCATGAGAGTCCTTTGATGGAGGAGGAACAGTAAAACTAGATAATGGTGTGTTACGAATTTTTTCGTAGAGCATGCCAGACTGAGTATAAATCAAGTTTAAATATTGGGCATGAGAAATGGCCTGATCTTCAGTGACGACACCACCCTTAGCCACATTCTCAGTTATAGATGATAACAGGGAATTAATGAACCACTTAGCAAGAAGCTGATCAGGAACAAATGTCTTAACCATTCTACGATGACAACATCACTCATGAATATGATTAGAAATGTGAGTAGCATTAGTCTGTTTAAAATTAGTCAAGAGTTCCATTCCATTTTCATATCATATGGGTAACTGGAAGTGAGTCAAAATTATAGTAACTAGGGTAGTGAAATTATCAAAATAAGCTCTAGGTAACTCAATGTACCATTTTGCAGCGGGACCAATGAGCGTACACTGGAAAAGACGTAGTCGAACAGAGTCATCATTTAGGGAGTTTGATGAACACCACAAATGATAATTCATAACATGAGTCGACGGGTCTACCCTAGGGTTTCAATTGAACTTTGGAATATCCGAGGGTAATTTATGGGGTATCACCAACCACCAAGGAGCATAGTTGATTGGATCATTGGTGAGCCGATTTAAATTTGGTAACTCTAAAGTTGCAACAAAGGGAAACTGTCGATTAAGGTCAGGTTGAGCATAGCCAGGGTATGATGGAATTGCTTGGGAAACAGGACTTTGAGCACCAACATAAGAAATCTACTGCCGATAACCAAGATAGGGTTTGTTTTGGAAAGAAAATGCTTGAGGATTCTGTTGACCAAAAAGCTGGGTACGATACTTGTTGAAATGAAGGTTGAGGCATTTGCACCTGGGGCTGCCAAGGGGTTTGTCCACCAATGTTATAACCCAAAATTAGGATAACTTGGATTCGGTTGAGGATATGTATAACATGGTTGTGGCTGCGACATCCCAAAATATGGTAATCTAGCTTGTGAATAAATGATTCCGGGTATAGGTTGTTGTAAATTAGCTGAAGGAGTTGGAGTCTAAGGGCCCAATAATTGAGGGTACTAAGTTGAAGGACCCCCATGAAATGGTTTTTGGACAATAGTTTGATTCTGTAATAGGGGTAAATATGTATTAACAAGTGGAATTAATATGGGTGCAACAGGTTGAACCGGTTGATACGTGTATACAACTGTTTGTGGTTGGATAGGCAAAGTGCACTGCCATTGACAAACATTTCTTTCGACATTAGGCTGACCAAAAAATGACAGAGTACTATCAAAGTGGGTGACCAAAGGTTGCCGCCCAGCATGAGGAGGATAATAAGATGGAGAATATTTTTCTCCAAATGCAGGGAGTCTAGTTGATATGGTACTGGATGGAATAGATCGAGAAGGTCCAACTTTATATTTCCCTGATGATGTATATAAAGAATCAAGGTGTTCAGTACTCAATATAGGTTTACTAGTTATAATACCAGATGATGACATTGGTGAAGTCCATGGGTTTGAAGATGCACCAGAGAAAATTCCAGATAAGGATTTATAACTTGATGGGACCAAAGGGCCACCATGAAAATATGACTTTAGTGAAGTTGTGAACATCGACGGGGTAGCGAGAATAGGTGTTGATGCAATTGGAACAGATGGTCCAACTGAAGATGTTTGTTCAGGCATGGTTACCTGACCAAATGTATACCCTTTTGAATTGACGAGAATTTGAATAGGAACAGGATCAAAAAAAGCAGAGGATGGTGATTGAGGAAAAGACTCGTATAGGTAAAGATCCTCCCCAAAATGGGTTGGAGTTAAAGGTGTTTCATCTTGTGGGATTTATTCAATCGAAATTAAACTAGGTGGAAGGATTTTTCCGTAAGGCCCAAAGTATATTTCAAGAGGTTGACTGTGCGATATGGGAGACTCAATGGCTACAATAGTTTGTGGGGTGGCCGATACAGGAACAACTTCTGGTCGTTCGAATTCAGGATGCAGATGTTCCGGAAAAAAAGAGACGGGATTTGGTTCAAATTCCAGTTGACAACGTTAGGTTTAGGAGGTATGGTCTCACTGATTGGATGGATCGTGACCACGGGTAGCTGTGAGGGCTCCGTCTCGACAACAGTAGACAAACCAGGATTTGTAGAAACAACTTGTGCCGAATTTGATATATGGGAAGATGATGCTTCAGTAGAGGTACTGATGGTATTGGTTTCGGAAGAACGATGTCACCTTCACCTACCAGAAGTGACTTCCAGTGGTAAAGGTGGTTTCAATGAAAGTCTATGTAAATGATGGGGAAAGGGATTTTCTTCTTCCATGATGACTGATTTATTTTATGACAAAAAATAAATAAACAAAATAAAAGGGTAATGCTAGGCAAAAGGTTTACCAAGAAACTGTGAACTGCAGAATACCTCCTGGCGAACCAAGAAGTACGGGCAAGAAATCTCCTCGAATGATGTGTTCAGTTTATCAAAATTTACAAGGCGGTCGACTCGATTTAGTATGGATGGATAGAAAACTAAAGTTTTCCTCCCAAATATACCTGAAGGTGTGTGGAGGCCCAAGTCTGTATTAGTGCTGTTTGATGCGAAACTGCACAATGAGAGCACCCCTTTATACTTTGCGTACTATAACACCGCCCAATATACCCGAAGGTATGTGGACGTGCTACGATATACTTACGTACGTAGAGTGAGGTATCACACTTGGAATGTATCACAGATAATTAACGATAGCTGCTATGTTTTATGACGCTAGAACATGTCTCTAGCCTAGACCTTCTAAATGTTATCGTTATGGTTCCAATGATTTGTTAGGTAAATTGATGTAAATTTTAAGTTGATCTTGTTTATCAATTTGCCTTTCAAGGTTCACCGTGATGATGTGATGGAAATTCATAAAATTCAAACTAAAATGATAAGCAAACTTTTCACTTTTAGCTTTTTCAATGAAAATATTAGCTACTAAAGGGAAAGAGAAATCAATTTTGAGAGCAAACAACAAAGAGCACAAACTAATATGCAACTTTCATAATTTTTTCCTATGCAAAACACACAATCCACTATATGCAAATGCAGGTTTTTCTTTTTATTCACCTTAATGTCAATGCAAAAAGGAAACTATATGCATTAAATAAAAAAAAAACAAATGTTTTCTTCTTTGAGAAATGATGAATTGAACAACAATTTCTCTTTTAGGAAAAATGAAGAATGGAACTACAATTTTTCCTACAAGAAACGAAGAATTTAACGACAATTTCCTTTACGAAAAAAAATGGATCTAATGCAGTAATAAAAATATGTTGAATTTGATTTATCGATGATAAAGAAAAACACTTAAAGAGACATTGAACAAACTTACTTTTCAAAGGAGGAATATTCAGGTACGTTCATTGGTCTCTATGAGGTATCAGACAGTTGAAAACACAACAAACAAACTGTTGAAAGTAATGGCAATGACAAATTCAAATGGAATTTGGTTGGCTTAGGGGGCAACACAGTCTCTAAGGGGAGACAGTGCGTTGCAAATCACCCCTGAGTGGGAGACAATGCTATGCAAAGAATTGTTTCTTAACCAACAATGTGTTGGGTGCAGCAGAGAACAAAAAAACTCAAGCTACTGACACACTTCTAATGCAATTATTAGTTTCAAAAGCCTAATAATTGAGAGTAGATGCTACTGGGTGGATAAGTAGAGGCAAAATACACCAAGGATGAAGGTAAACTCCCTAGTGGAGTCACCAATTTGTTATGCGGAATTATGGATTATGGATAAAACACATTCCCTAAATGTGGTGCTATGCATTTAGAAAAACAGTTAAAATACTTTGCAGATACTTTTCCTAATAGTAAATAGACACATAGAAATATGGAGAAACTTCCTTGGAGTCCAAGCACTTCCTATTCTCCTTCTGTCGCTCTTGCTGTAGCTTCCAATCCAAGCTTGATCACCAGACTAGTTCCTCCAAGTATAGACAGTAAACAACAAAGAGATTGCAATATATAGATGGAAATTCACTTTAATTAGTTAAATTAATGAAACATGAAACATATACATAAGATAAGAATCCACAATATGAAAGATAGAAGCTTATACAGATACATATGTGGTAAAGTAAGAAACAATCATTATTAACGGATAGAAGGGGAGGTTACAACCAACGATTGATTTTATGTCACCAAATCCAGCATCATCCCAGCCTCATCACAATGAACATCTCTCCAACAACATATCACTCAAATCAAACACTCAATTGAGATTCCAACATCATTTTCTACCAAATTTATTCCTTTTCAAGCACTAGGATTTGTGCTCAATTTATAGATGAGCTAAAGGTAGTTTCACAATCAATGACTTTCTAATAATAGGAAAGACATGTTCCCAAGATCAGGGGTGTTGAATGGACACATGGATTCGATGTTTGACACATATTCACTCTTCTAGAAGGCACTGGCCATGTGGAGATTCGAGAAAAATGAGAATTTCACTCCCAATTGACCAACACACCCTTGAGTGTCGGGAAGTGCTTTGCAGAGCACCCTTGAATGGAGGTAGCTGCATATGAAAAGCAGTTATTCCCTTGAGAGACTACGTTGGTGAGCTCATAGGTGATATAAGATGTACTTAAAATCTTGGAAACCTTGAAATGGAAGTCATTGATGATTTTTTCTTGTTCTTTATCTTAGGGCATGTAGCAACTGAAATGATAGGGGATGATAGAACCTATTCATTGGTTCTGGGGATGATGTCTAGTTTAACCAGGTCATTGGAAATGATGCCAAAACTGACCTATAACACTTTTAATAGAACATAGGTCATCCAGAAATCTTAGAATAATAAGGACACCTTCATATAGCTTCTGCCAAACACAATAGTCATTAGGTTCATTGTTATTATTAAATAATAATTATTACAATTGGATCAGAATTCAGTCTTCTTTTTTTGAAAAGATAACATAACGGTTTAAAATATGTGTGGAAGGATGGTGTGTGGAACAAGGAACATAAACATATGCACCCACATACATCCACATTTCTAGGTCTCTTCGCACAGTGAAATATATATACAAGAGCTCATAGAGTTTTGGAATGTTAAATATAAGTTTATGCTCTTATGCTCTTAAGTGAAAATATTGTTTTCCATACTAAGTACTTTGCACTCTATATTTTTTGTCTGAACACCTACGAAAATTATCTTTGGATGTAGAGAGTAAGTGTCGAAAGATCAAAGCCATATACAATATCAAATCTCATTTATCAATTTTAATGTTGTGTATTGTAATGATTTTTAGAGAAATTTATATTTGTTTTTATGACATTGTATCTCGTAATCATCACAATAATAGCAGGAAATGTACAAACCGTTGAAATAATTCTCCACATTTACGATACTAAAACTTGGTATTTTCACTTAGCATGCAAAAATTAATCAATGTTAGGTACTATTATTAATATCTATTCAGTAAATACATAGAAAATGATGTTATCATAACTAGTTGCAAATATATCGATAAGGCCATATATATTAACATTATAAAATACCCTTTTCAATATTTATTTGGTGAATTTAAGTATATATTTATTTTAAAATATTGGTATTTATCATTCGATTGATTCATCCTGGATTACAGAAAAAGCTATGAGTTTTGGCTAGAAGTGCTATTGATGTTGGTGTTGGCATGCTCCTTGATATTATTGTTGTTGTTGGTATTGTTGGTGTACTAATGAGTATCTTGTATCTATATGTCATTAGTTTGAGAATTTAGTCATAGACAGAGAACATGTGTAGAAAGTATAGTTAACGAATTAGAAATTAGGCTTAGAATATTTGTTGTCTGAACAGTTTGAGACTCATTTCTATTATGCAGTGTTCAAATGAGGATGCAATATGGATATGGATGGTCATTTTTTTTAGAGTTTTCAGTTGCGAAATACTATTTGGTGTTATCTTCCTGAAAAAATTTGTGCGGAAGTGGTTGTGCGTATACAAAACTAGTTGTTATTTTATTATTTGTAGATTGTGCAAAGTGAGAAGGTTAGTACAATGAAAGCTCAATATATTTTTACGCATTATGAATTTTTTGTGCAATTTTGCACGTATTAATTTGAGTTATGTTGTTTTTATTTATTTATTTATTATTATTATTATTTATGAGTGCATTTCGCAATTAAAAAAATAGCTAGGTGAAGAAATTTGTGATGGTTTTTAAGCTTATGTGGTTATTAATTGAAGAAGAATGACTCAGATTATTCAAAAATTTCTGTACCGAAGATGGATCCCTGTTGGGATTCAAAACGTCGACAATTTTCAGGTAACATTGTGGATAATTCGAGTCATTCTTCTTCGAATAAAGTTGTGCATAAATGGTTGTGCAAAACTGGTTGTTCAAAGAAAGCATGTGTATGAAAAGAAAAAATACCTGTGCATAAACATCAATAGCTTTGCATACACCACAATTTCAAACTTCGATAAACATGCCTCAATTGTAATGTTAATTATAGCTACAATGTTCAGTTTTAGAATTGCTAATGCCTAAACCATTTGGAATATAAGTCTTTTGCAATTTGATTTCATTGTAACCTTTACAAAATGTAATGAATATTATTTATTTGTTTTCTTAAATGATTTACTACAGATCTTCAACATGGACATGTTATCGATGCATGATTTTTTTAAATTATTGAGAATAATAGTTGCAGCTCTTAGTCTCATTGTATTTATATTGGAGGGCATAAAAAAATTGCAAATAATAAAATATCATAAGTTGTAATTCTACAATTAGAAGTGTCTCTCTACTTTGTGGAAAGAAACTATATAAAATGTAATTTTTATTATTTATTTGAAGAACTAAGTTCAGTTAATATTGAATAATATGAGTACAATGGCGAAATGTGCATTTATCTAATACATAATTGGAAAATACTAAAACAATTTTACGTAGTGAATGTCCTGGGGTGAATTCTTGAGGATGGGTTACACTTTTGGGCCAAATGTGGTGATGAAATTTCAAAATTTTACTCTTTTATTGAATTGAAACCATAAAAATTCATATAAGCATTGCGAATTTTGATTCAGAGTAAAAAGCCAATTTGTGAAGAATTACGTTGTTTTCCTAATGATATTTTTTGCAAAAAAATAAATTAGTGTCATATAATATGTCAATTTTCCATCAAATTAAATGTTTGTCCTTGTAATTTTTCACACATCTTAAGAGGTATGTGTGTGTTCATGTAGCATAACTTAGTCTAAAATGTGTAATTTAAAAAATTACATTTATGAGCATGATCTACACATATATAACCGAGTTTTTCATATTAAAATTTTATTTTATTATAAAAAAATGTATTTTTTATTATTTTTCGAAGTTTGCAAAGCAATATTTCAACTAATTTCAATTACATTTTGTAGACACGTGTTCGCGTAAGGTTTTTTTCAACTATTTAAATAATTTGAAAAACCAAGAGTACCCTTTTGAAGATGAATCATAAATGAAGATAGTGGTATTTTTTGAAATTTTTTCATTGTATATATTTTATGTTATTTATTTTTTATTCAACCTCTTTAAAACTATACAAATTTTTTTTAAGCATTATGTTTAAAAGAAATTAGATGAAAAATATCATATGAATTCGAAAATGTAAAACTCATATGCCATTAGATATAGGATTCCTTCATGAATCCAACATGATCAACTCTACCACCTAAGGACAATTGTTTCCATAAGTCCGCTTGGATACAAAATGGTGTTGTAGAAAATTTTGCAGAGGGGGTGCTGAAATTATGGATTTTAGGACCTTAGAAGGTCGATCAAGTGCTTAAAACACTTGATAGAGTGCTTAACTTTTAAATTCAAATAAATTGATCAATATATTTTTTTAGTGTTTGAGGAGCTTGATCGAGCCCTCTTTTTTTCACCTAAATGTGCCCTCTCTTGCCAAAAAGTGTAACCCAAATCCATGTTATCACCCCTTGAGTACATGCTACTTCACCAACTTGTATGTATTGATAGGAGAGATTTGGTTAATCAAAATAGAATATGATCTAGCATGTTAATAAAATAAGCTGCCTAGAGTAGCTAAATGTCATTTCATATCATTAAAATCGATAGTATTTGAATGTCATTTCATATTTGATCTGCTCAATTATGACAATTTTAAGGTGGTTGCAAGTTCTTTACAAAAAGGACGACGTGACAGGAGGGGAGGGGAGTGGGGCCAGAGAGTTGAAAGAAAATATTTCATCATACATAATAAAGAATGGTTTAAGACATTAGATGTCAATTTCTGTTGTTTTTTAAAACAATTTTTGATTGTTCATTTTCTATATTATATAGATAAGAGAATTGAGCAAGTTACAAAGATTGGTCAAAGCTACGTGACAATATTCAAAGAAATAATGCACTTCATTATGAATATTATAAGAAACTAAAATATGTCATTCATGTAACAACAATTGTATTCGGGTTCAAATTGTAATTACCATAACTATGATTAAAATAAAAATCAAAGTCAAAACATATTTCCGTCTATCTAAATAATTTATTGAATTCTATTTTCATTTCTAGTAATAAAAGAGCAATTATGTTAGAATTGTTCACAAAATTGGTAAACAGTGTTAGAATTTGCACAAAGCAATGGGTTTTAACAATAAGGTATATAATTCGAATAATAATAAGAGTATATGGCTACTCATAATAACTATTCCATCGAAAGCAACACGTTTTCTCATATCACATTTCACTAGCATATTCACGACTGCTATTCCAATTCTTTTGCTTCTTTAACTTTGCACCCCTGCATTGTGGAAAAAGCAATAATTGCTCCATAATTAATTCAATGTGTAAAATAAATGATAATGCGACTATGAAACAAAGTTATGTGGAAAAAAAGAAGAAAAACCATGCGCAAATGTAAGACACCTCAGTAATTTTGGATACATAAAATAAGACTTTTCTTTTTAAAGAGTTTATAAAAAAAATTATACCTAAGCACAAAAGTAGAATTGGAATCCTGTGAACCCTTGTATGAAAAATCAATTTTCAATGAAAAAAAAAAAAAAAAACATTAAGAGATTGTTTGAATTCATAATAACATATATAAAAATCTGAAAATTTCATCACTAGTAAAAGAAAAAAGAACATTCCAAGATTTAAGGGAACTTACACTATGTAAAAGAATATGTCCTTATTGCTTAACTGTGAACTATTTTCATAGCTTGCATCTTCTTTAAGCAATTTCTTTTAACTTTGCTTGTATGCAATGTTTTATAGGTGCAACTGTAATTTGCAATTTGACACTTTGACTAAATATCTCTTTGTTAATTTATGTGGCTTCTACTTGCAACTGCGTAACTAAAGTATAGTTCTATTTATTAATATTAACAAAGTCAATTAGTCATTCCATGCTTTCATGTGTACTAAAATAAATTATATCGTCGAATTTTGTTACCTTCGATTGTTTCATATTATTCAATTCAACTGTTAACGATTGTCTTGAAATTAATCTAGAGTCATATGTGTTACATGGGTCTTTCATGGGTCGTTCAAATTCTAAACAATTTGTACAACTTTGACGTATGCATCTGCAATTGAAAATGTATAAACCATTTGGAATATAAGCCTTCTACAATTTGATTTCATTGTAATATTAACAAAATGTAAATATTATTAGTTATATGTTTTCTTAAAAAAATTACCATAGAGCTTCAACATGGAAAGGCTATCGACGTATGAATTTTTTCAGTTTCTAGGACTAATATTTGTAACTATTTTTCTCATTGTATTTATATTGAAGGACATCAAAATATTTGCAAAGAAGAAAATATGATAAGTTGTAATTCTACAATGAGAAGTGCCTCTCTACTGTGTGGAAAGAAACTTTATAAAATGATTTTTTAATTATTTATCTAAAGAACTAAGTTATGTTAATATTGAATAATAAGAGTACAATGGCTAAATGTGCAATTATCTAATCTAGAATAGGTAAATAGTAAAAGAAATTTACAAAATCAATGTCTTGACTACACGTTACTTCACTGAATAAATGGAAAAAAACAACAACTTGTATTTATTGATAGGAGAGCTATGGTTAATCAAAATAGAATAAAATCTAGCATACTAATAAAATAAGTTTCCTGGAGTAGCTAAATATCATCTCATATCATTAAAATTTATAGTAATTTCATTTCATTTCGTATATGATATGCTCAATTATGATAGGATTAAAATGGTTGCAAGTTCTTTGCAAAACAACAACGAGATAGAGGGGTAGAGAGTTGAAAGCAGAGATTTCATCATACGAAATACGAAATGATTTAAGACATTAGATGTCCATTTTTTTTGTTTATGAAAACAATTTGTTCATTTTCATTTTCTATATTCTATAGATAAGAGAAAAAGTCAAGTTGCAAAGATTTTTGAAAGCTACGTGACAATATTCAATGTAAAAATGCACTTCGTTACAAGTGTAATAAGAAACCAAAATACTTCATTTGTAAAACAAGAATTGTATTCAAGTTCAAATTATAATTACCATAACTATGATTAAAATAAGCATTGAATTTGAAACAATTTTTTGACAATAAAAAATACTTATTGAATCATTAATTAATCAAGGGAGCAGAATGAGTACATATCACACACTACACAAAGAAAACATAAAATAAAATATGAATTGTTCACAAAATTGGTAAACATTGACAAAATTTTCACAAAGCAATGAGTTTTAACAACAAAGTATATGATTCGAAGAAAAATAATACTATATGGCTACACATAATAGTTATTATGTATAGAAACACTTTTTATGATATCGTAGTTTACTAGCGTATTCACGAATGCCATTTCGATTCTTTTTGTCTCTTTGACTTTGCACCCTATGGAAAAATAACAAAACTTTCTCCACAATTAATTAAATACAAACAATAAATTATAATGTTCCTATGAAACAAAGCTATGTTGGGAAAACAAGAAGAAGATGAAAAACTTCCATGTGAAAATGTAAGGCACCTTAGTAATTTTGGATACAAAAAATAACATTTGATTTCTAAAGATTTTATCAAAACGTTTATACTGAGGCACAAAATTAAATGAATTGGAATCTTATGAACCGTTTTATGTAAAATCCATTTGCAATGAAAAGTTAAAAACGACATTCAGATATTGTCTGAATTCATAATAGCATATATAAAAATCTAAACATTTGATTGCTAGTAAAAATAAAAATGAGCATTCCAATATTTAAAGAAAGTTACACTATGTAAAGTATATTTCCTCATTGCTTAACTATTAACTATTTTCAGAGCTTCCGCCTTCTTGAAGCATTTTCTTTAACTTTACCTGTATGCGATGTTTTATAAGAGTAACTGTAATTTTCAATTTTACACTTTGAATGAATATCCATTTGTCAATTTCTATGTTGAAACTAAAGCAATTTATGTTCATTAACATTAACAAAGTCAATTAGTCATTCCTTGCTTTCATGTGTACTAAAATCAGCTATATTTTTGAATTATGTTTCGTTTGACTATTTCAACTTATCTAATTCAATTGTTAACGTTTGTTTTGAAATTAATCCAAAGTCCTGTGATACGTGTACCATTCAAATTATGCACAATTTGTAAATCTTTGACATATGCATTTTCCCTTCATTTCTCTATGTTTTGATATTCAGAAATAATGGTCTCCATTCTTCTGATTCTCTACATCCATGCAACTTTGAGTCTCTTCATTCGATTGGAATTTGGTAGTTTCTACTCTCTTTTCTCTACAGAAAGTAAAGTAAGTCAAGTCTCTATCTAAAAGAAAATAAGTCATTGTTCACGAAATACCTATCTCCTTCGAGATCACGTTGAATGCACTCAAAAAATGGCTTAGCTCTTTGTCCCAAATTCTCTAGATCAAAAGTTGCTTTCCATGAATGTTCAATGATTTGTAATCATTGGTATATATTGCTAATAATATATGTTTTCACTGCATTAAGGAAGCTGATAGATTTAGAAAATTTATATAATGTGTTGCGAATAGTAACTGCAGGCACTACTGTTGGTGTTGCTAATGAAGCCATCAACAAAGAAACTAGATTTAGATCATCTTCTAGGTCCTTTATTCTTGTTTTTAAGATTAATTTTCTTGCTTCGTGTTGAATAATAGAGTTTGAAAACACGTTAAAAGTAACTTGATGTAGCTCCATGAGCGATGTGATTGCAACTTCAGACAAGTCAACTTGCATCTCTGTTTGGTCTAAAACCTTATTCTTGTGAAGCTTTACCTTTTCAATCTTCATTTTTTTACTATTTATTTGATACTTTGTTAATCTGGATCTTGGGGGGAGACCCGCTAGATCTAAAAATTTGAAATTCTAGAAGAAAAGAGGAGAACACGCAATAAACAAAACCACCAAGAAATGTTTTTTTAATTAAAATAGAGAATAAACTGCAAAGAGCTACATTGTGGTGGAAAATCAGTCCTTTTACAAAATGCGACTTGTTACTTCTAGTATTTTTTAGTTACAATACCACAAGTAAATTCCATGGGTGGATGTTACTTACAATACCATGTGTAAATTCCATGGGTGGATAAATACCATGGGAGGATGAATATCATGGGTAAATACCATGCGTAAATACCATGGGTGGATGCCACTTACAATACCATGGATAAATTCCTTGGTGGATAAATACTCATATTGAAGGAATACAATGGGTATATGCCGCTTTCAATTTGGGTCATTTCTCCCTTTCTTAAGAATCAATGGTCCCCATTGGTGGAAGTTCCATCTTGAGAAGCCTTTGTTAAATATGAAGAGGCCACTGAAGAGAAGGATTTTGTGTGTTTAACCCATAACCATGATGAACGAAGATCCAAGGATAGAGATACTCTGTAATGCTTGTGACCAATTGTGATACTGATAGTGTGCGGCCTAGAAAATGTACTTCGACGAAGTGTGGGTTTGTGGATGACCCATAACTATGATAAATGAAGATCCGAGGATAGAGATAACCTATAATTATTATGACCAACTATGACACTAATAGTTTACGGCCTAGAAAATGGACTTCAATGACAAGGATTTTATGAAGTTGACCGATAACCGTGATGCTGACTATTGATGAAGTAGCAGGTGCCTACATAGCTTGGGGTGGGAGGGAACATCTCAAAAGAATCCAATCCGTATTCTGCTACGCTGAAACTGATGAAGGTGAAGCAGGTGCCTACTAAATGGGGGTGGGAGGGCATGTCTCCAAACTAAACCCACTCCAAATGTTGCTCCAGATATAAAAACTCATGGATTCTGGGTGGGGTATATAACCAAGACACACTAGATATGTACCTAAACTATAAATGTATTACATACTTGTAACAAAAGTGTACATGGGTGCTGTAGATTTTCCTATCTAATGAGATGTTGTAAAGGATTATGTCACATTATAGACCTCATGCTACAACTTTGCTAAGAAATTCTGCTACAGGTGATGAAATCAAATTACGTGAAAGGCCCATTTGAGGTATTGAAGAGATATTTACATTGCTATAAGACACTTGAAATTTTATGACATGTGAGGTGAGAAAATGATTCCATAAACTCATAGGACGTGTGACGGTGAAATGTTTTAGACACGTGTAACTTCAATTGCTCATATCTCTCAATCCGGGAAACGAAATCAAATTCCGTAAAAAAACCATATGAGTTAACTAAAAATAATTTCAAATGAGCTATGTTTTACCTTATAAAATGATATGTGAAGGTCATTTAATTTGCATGAATTTTTCTTAATATTGCTGCAAATTTTTCAAACTAAAATATGCTTCAAACCCTCATTCCCATGGAGTTGTAACTTGAATCTAATACCAGTGATCCGGATCTTGGGAGGAGGCCCCAAAGATCTAAAAATTGAAATTCCAAAAGAAAAGAGGAGAACACGTAATAAAAAAAACCACTAAGTTTTTTTTTTTTTCTAATTGAAATAGAGAATAAATTGTAAAGAGCAACATTATGGTGGGAAATCTATCCTTTTACAAAATGTGACTTGTTACTTATAGTATTTTTTAGTTACAATACCACAAGTAAATTCTATGGGTGCGTAACTACAATGGGTGGATGAATACCATGGATGGATTTTACTTACCATACCATGTGTAAATTTCATGGGTGGATAAATACCATGGGAGGATGAATACCATGGCTGGATGCCACTTAAAATACCATGGGTGAATGAATACCATGGTTGGATGCCACTTACAATACCATGGGTGGATAAATACCATGGGAGGATGAATACCATTGGTAGATATCACTTTCAATTCAAATCATCTTCATGTTGCAATGTGATAGAACTGAGAAAAAAATAATAAATTCCTTGGCAATTTGTGTTGTAGTTTCTTGATTTTTAGTAAAACGAACACTAATCCAATCAGGTAGAAAAACAATATCAACTTCTACATTTATAACTTCTTCAACATTTACTATTTCCATAAGACTTCTGGAATTAGAAATTTCACCAGCATACACTTGTTTTGAAATAAAACTACAATCAGGCTCTTTGTGTTTCCCATTATCTCATAGCTTGTTGTGAATCAATTTTGTATTTGCAATAGATGTCGTCTTGTTTTCACTTGACGATGAAATAACATCGGTATCGTCTATCTAGTATAAAAATTTCTCTATAGAAGTATTGATACTTAGTTCGTGGATGATATCTACAACATGCATGGTTAGTCCTTAATTTCCAAGAGTATCATTTATGCAATGTACATATTGATCTTTAGAAATATTTATATTTTATACTTTCAAGATATTTTCACCATCTATGATTAGCCACTGTTTTTTTATCTATGCTTTTTTACATTTTTTTCCCTGCTCTGTATTTTCTCGAAACAATTTTTGGTATCCAATTGTTTCAGAGTGTGAGTGAAATAGACCCTCCTAATTAAAGGATTTAATTTCTTCAGCTTTACTTAACTTAAAATAATTCAAAGTCTCTGTGAACTCTTCAACATCAGCCACAATTTTCTCTGTGATTTCTCCAACAGTAAACGATAATGGAATGAACTATTTTTTCATTTTCATTTTAAATATATTTAGCTAGTAAAGGTATTGCCTACAAAATTCAACAACAAAATATATATCTATAACAAATTTTGGTAATAGCAATGTCCATATTCAAATCCATATATTTGAATTAGCATATTAATTTCTCTTTCCTCATGCATAACTTTGCCCCATATGAAAACCTGTGCCTATCTAGATATACAATAAGGCTCTTATCTAGTTATCATGTAACTGATCTGCCTTATGAAAACATCTGGAATTAGACAAAATTTTAAAGAATCATTATTCTTCCACAATATAGGATACCAGAATTGCATTTTTTCTTGATTCATATTGAATTTAGGTTTACATGGAAAAATGCTAAAGTCATCACTATAAATCAAACCTATTATGAGATACATTATCATGAAGAACCTATTGGTCTTGCATAAATTGGTTAACTAAGAAGATAATTCATTAGAAATGATATCAACTTAGTCGAATACACAATCCTTTTTGTATACGTGATAAATTATATAGACAATGCATTTTGGAACTATTGTTGTAGTTTATTGACCCATGACATGTGCACCAAGCCAAAAAAAATTCTCTAAATGGTTGTTTAAACAAAGATATTTCTAGAGAAAAAATAATTTTAAAACTTCCATGAACATATGGGAAAATTGTCACACAAAATGGGTATATGGGAAGAAGATATGCAAAGTATCTTGTGTGTATGGAAAAAGGAAAATGAAAAAAGACAACAACACTTCCGCACATTTACAAGTTTTGCACATTGTTCATGCATTTTTTCCTATTTTTTGCAATTGTGCAATCACTAATTAGCATAAGTTATAATAATACAAATAACAAATCTGAAATTGTTATTTCCTTGTAATAGTTAAATAAATTACCTATTCATTTTTTACTCCACATGACAATGAATAAAAAAATCTATGGTTACAACATATACAAAAATAGCTAAAATTTACGAAAATGTGTTGTATTTCATTTACAATTTCTAATGAACTTTATTGCTTCAAAACAAAAAACGTATAGCTTTTGTAGTCTTACATTCACTCAAAGTATAATGAAGCATTTAATGCATCATGGTCACTCCAATGCGAATATGAAATATGAACATGGCATTGTTGAAGAGGGAAATTTATCTAAATGTGATCAATAATTGTCATATTCCCAGAAATAAAATTCCTCGTTGTTTCTAATAATTTCTCACACCTCATACATTCTAATAAGTGTTTACTTATTTTTTTATTTGAATTAATGTTGATATTGAAACCTCCAATAAGTATAAAAATGTAATCACCTAATGTGAATTGTGCCTTTGCTATTGTTATTTCTTCAATGATTGCAGAAACATGTATAAGCAATGGAACATATACATTTATTATGCATATTCGACATTGGAAATATACTTCAAACAAAACAAGTTTGATTTTTTTATTGTAAATTTTTTTCGTTGATTCGATTTCTATGTTTTTTTGTATGAAATTACTCCATGAAGATAATTTGATATGTTGAAATTGAATTTATGAAATTCAATATTAGACGGTGGAAAATTTAAATGCGTTTCTTGGATACAAAGAATCATAACATTCATTAAATCTTCATCACACACAATTTCATTCACATGAGCACATATACTTTGTGTAGTCAAAATTGCAATCGTTAAATTATTTGCACTTGCGATTGGCTTCTCTATGTATCACAATTTCCATGATGCTTTAGTTCTTAAGTGTTTTGTTTCTTCTAATAATTTCTTATTTACAAAAATTTCTTCTATGTTAGTCTTTGAATAATATACAACGATTCCATTTTTCTAACATGCGAGAGTGTGGAGTAAACTAGCCCATGTGTTGATATGCCACTTTGATAAAACGGAAGTCCATTTAACGTTAAACCATGTGATCGGTGAATTTTTTCTAACATAAGATAGCTGTATAAAAAATTGTTTGTGCACTATAGCTGTAAATATCTTGCTATTACATATAAATGGATTTGAAACACACAATATTAGAGTCCAATCAGATGAAATGGTTTTTTCATATAGTTCAAAATACTTACTTCGTTGAAGTTTCTCGATATCTAGATTTACGAAATCTATCCATAACATATCAACATTATTGCTATTTTTCATATTTTTTTTCATGTTCCATCAATGAAATTAACAATACCATCCTCTGTATTATATTTTAATATACACATCTCAACAAGAAAATTACATTTGATAAGTATTCTTAACGGTAATCTCATTTTCTTCTCATATGCAAGAAATCCTATTTCCTTATTGTGAGATTCATCAATTGCATCAAGAACTATTAGCTCCTCATTTTCATGTGACAACATTTTCTCATTATTATTTTGTACATACATGTTTCTATAAAATAGGTATGGAAACAATGGATCCATTGGGGTAGGCCTATAGCACTTATCGTCTATATATTAATGTCTTCACCAGATTGTTGATTGACTCATCATTTTTTAAGGATTTCAATGAACATTTTATCGTGTTGACGAATTGTTGTATGAAATTCATAGCATTTGACTTTCTCTTTTGAAAAATAATATATATATATATATATATATTTCACCTACTAAAATTGGTTGCTAAAAAATCAAAGAATATTTGATTGGTTGTGCTTGGAACAAGCCACCTGAAAATATTACATCATTATTTCCAAAATGAGCCCATGAAGTATGCTTTATTTTGTGCAAGCATTTTTAACGTCGTATAATAATGTTGAACCTATCATAGATGACTCATCAATTAATAGAACATGAAGTTGTTCCCAATGTTTTGTAAATGTGTCTCTTCCAATTTGTTAAATGGTAAATGGAATGCAAAATGAAATTTTATACCGCCTTGACATGGGTCATATCCGAACATGTTATTGTATATGTGAATTAGATATTGGAATATTGTTATAAAAACAAAAAAATTTCCAATGCCTACACCACCTGTAACAAGTACATACAATGAGTCTTTTGGATTTTTTTAAATTTTCGTCAACAATTTCGTTTACTGTTTTTTCTCATTCTAGGTTAAGCATTCTCATGATTTCATAGAATGCCATTTCGTCTAATACTTGTGGTTTCTTTAAAAGTTTATAAGGTCTCTCAACAATTGATTTTTCATTTTAGCCTTTTGGAAATATTGTGTATATTATTCGATATCGTATTCTTTATAATGTTTTTCATTTCCTATTTCTGAATCACATGGAGGAAAATTTATTTCAAACAATTTTCTCTCTTTGTTTTCAAGTTGAGTAACTATGCTAGCAATATCAGTCCACCTTGTCATTGTTTCGTTGGTGATTTTTCACCCATTACATTTTATGATTTTCTCAAATAAGAAATATGTATTTTCCCAACTCAAATATAGATCCCTAAATACATTTTCATTAATATGATATGGGACATACAACATCAATTTTTCTTTGTGATAGTTATCATCATCAATATTTTTATTATAATTTACATAACTTATAACATATGGTCTCTTAGTGCTTCCTCTTTTTTTTCCTTGTAGTGTATAATAGGATGCAAATCTCAGTAAAAATACATATTTGATGTTTTCTGGTTGTTGCAGATAACAATCGATAATTGATAAACATGCTATGTTCTCTGAATTATCTAGTTCATGTTCTAGGTCTCTTGGTTTATTTAGTGACAAAATTTGGATCATCTATTGTTGAAGTATTAATAAATATATATTTTCTTGAACTAATATTTAATGGAATTGACAACACTATATATAAACTGCTTATTGTATAAACATTTTTTATTTTGATGGTAAAAAAGATTTCATTATATTATCATAGAATAAGCATCAACAAAATACATATTCATATCAACCAAATACATCGTCACAAGCTTATGAGTTGGCTCAAGCATTGTTGTAAACAACATGAATCTTGGAAAGAAGTCGAGGCAACTGGTGTCATTGGTTATTGTCATCTGTCTTGTATGCCATAGTTTACAAAACACAAAATGAGTATAATTACATTTCACAAAATTGCACATTGAGGGGGATGGTTCAGAGGAAACATTTGAGGCGCAACAAAGAGGGAAACACGTTCATGCATGTGATAATATATATGTTCCACCCGAACCTCTAGGGAGCAGAGATGGTCATTTGTGCGTCTATGCTATCGATAGAGACTTTCCACTGAATCCAGGATCTCATTTTGCATATGTTGGAGGCCATTGATATAAGAAACCAATTCATTTTTGTCATCATACCTCTGCTCCTGCATCATGTCAATGTTGATTTCAATGTTGTTTAGTTGGGCCACCATGAAATCCAAGGTGACCGGGGATTCCATATGGCCCAGGGAGCGAGCTAGAGACATAGCCATGTTTGCATTTGAGTGGACAATCTCGGTCGATTCAGAATTAGAGCTAGGATTCCTATGTTGTTGGAGGTATTCCATACATGGGCCGATACCCCCTTTGCTGGAACGTCCCCTCTGTCAAGGCATGCAACCAAAACCACCACCACCGGTCGTGATTCCTCGAGAGGCATACCACCTGACCAGAAGAACACACTAAAGAGTACTGCAAGGAAAATTTTGAATTAAACGACAACCTAATTTACCATATCCATTTCTCAACATGAATTGATGAGTCTTATGCCCTAAAATTCCAAAATATCAAGCGTGTGTGAGGAAGCTACAGGTAGAGAAGGAGCAGGGTGACACAATGGAGACCCCAGGGTTTGAAGAAATCTGGAAAACCTATAATTCACACCTTCAAACTCTTTCCCCATATAGATGATTACTCATTGTCGCTTCCTCATGGAAGAAATAGGACCAGACTGAGAAGGACCCTGAAGCTACTCCCATCCCCACAAACTAGGCAGGACACTGGAGAATTCACATTGCTGGAAAGGAAAACTCTCCCTGGGATCCCACGACCATGCTTGAAACAGGTGCAAACTCCATTCCTAGATGATTTCGACACTCACGACCTATCCTACCACCCAAGCCATAGCTTGAGCAAGGGCACATACAGACCAGACCAATTCCTCTCTAGACACTCTCTCATCATCGCCCAAGGTCGTTGATTAACCCACCGCATTGTCTCGATCGAAATAAATCTTTGATCGCAGTGGGAGGGATATGGGGTATTGATCCCCATTTAATTCCTTCGTGTGGCGCATGGAGGCCCATCAGGCTCCACATACCAATGCGATTCCATCTAGCCCCAAGCATGGCCACCCCCATCAAGGAAGCTTGTTGTGCATAAATTTGTTGTAACTTTAATAAATATTTTCCATGTCTTGTAATTGTTTCAAAGATATCACCATCATTTTTTTGACACTTAATCCACACATGTTTAAACATTGATGTAGCATATGAATCAAGTACAAATTGAGAATCAATATTCTCACCACAGATTAAAAGAATAGGTTGAGAAATTTTATTAGTCCAAATGTCTGTTGTTTCTCTTTTCAAAATATTTTTTCTTCGTTTTAGAGTACACTGAATTGCATGGATATAATCAGGTTCACTTATACCTGTTCTTTCCAGAAAACTATCAAATGTATATGTCTCATCTTGTTCAATATGTTCTAGTGCATCAAATATTGTTCTTGCATTCACCTTTGTTTCTACATTTTCGAATTCCATAGGATCAAGTAATTGTATTCTTGGCATTAGTGGTATCAAAAAATTGAACCAATGATGCATCTATTTTCCTTTCCTACAAGTGCTTATGTGATGACGATGTTGGAAAATTTTAAGATTTGTAGGTGGTTTTGTTGAATAACAACACAAGTAATTTTCAAAAAAAAATTCGATTTCAATATCCATACTTGTTCCACATATGGCATCATTTTTAATCCATATCAATCCATGTACATGATGGCTTCCTCAATTTTGGAATTCTGTTACAAAAAAAAAGTCAACGAAATCACCAAATTACTTGGAGTCATGTTG